>JAOTQQ010000012.1:132695397-132734149 GCA_026546715.1 Gallinago undulata | reverse complement strand
AAATATTATGAATCTATTTGAAAAAGAAGTCTCTTGCATTAATGTTCTGAAGCATATCAAGCTAATATGACTATTAAATTTTTTCAAGCACCTTTCCAGCATCTTGAAAAAAAACCAAGAAATTAATTTTTCTCATTCTGTAGCATTTGTCATACGCTGAAGTCTGCAGGCAGTTTACTAGAAATATCCCTGTAAATACTGACAGGTCTGAATGAAGACTATGTGGAAGCAGAGTTTACAATTACAGCCCTGTGAAATCTTGTGCTGGTTTCACATGTGCTTTCCGGAGTGGCCCCACTGGGCTCAGTTCGCAGGGGTTTGCATCTTCATCTGCAGGCTTCAAGCAGCCTCAGTAAAAATCAATTTAAATCAGCGTGGTTTTTTCTTAACCTGCTATTGTTGTCACAAACCCCAAAAAGCATGATTCTACATTTTACTATCCTAGAGGCCTTTTAATTCCCTCTCCTCAGCTCTTGTCACAGCTGAGATTTTCCCACAAATCACCATTGGTCTCATCCCCACATGGCACTGTGTCAAGGACTGATAGGCTCTACTCTGTGGCCCCAGAGCTACCTCATTTTCTTCTCCTTTCTCTGTAGGAAAAACAGGAATGGATCCTGTGGCAGAACTACCTGAGTTGTCGCTCTTTAAAAACTTGCTCTGAGATGGACATATTACTTTGGGGTATTACTCTGCTTCTCTGCTATCCTTGAGTCAGGTAAAATGTCCAGTGAATCTCCACTCCACTTAATATCCCAAACACTGATGTTTACGTAAATGGACAGTCAGTGACAAAACCAGGTAGCAGTATAAATCAAATCACAGCACTGTCTTTCATGTACTCTATGTATATAAATGTTGGTTTGAGGAAAGGAAGGAAAAATAGTATGATCATTAAATTGGTTCAGAACATCTTTCTTGATTAACACTCATGTGTAAGTAGCATTTAGGTAGAATAGCTGCTTGCCCTCTAAAAGCAATGTGTTCTCATTTGATACATTTATCAGCAATACTGAAGAGCAGTGTGTTTG
The DNA here is from genome assembly GCA_026546715.1 of Gallinago undulata. Classification (NCBI taxonomy): domain Eukaryota; kingdom Metazoa; phylum Chordata; class Aves; order Charadriiformes; family Scolopacidae; genus Gallinago; species Gallinago undulata. Next base: position 132,733,118 of record JAOTQQ010000012.1, on the reverse strand, counting down.
CTGGAAGCCATGAAAACAACCCCAGCTCTGAACTGAATAGCTGGTTTTGTCTCCTTTAGAAGTAGAAGGATTTTTCTTATCCAGGGAAAGAAAGAAGCCTTTTCAGAGAACAAGACTTTGTGCCAGGTTCTCTGCCAGGCATCATGGGGTGTTTTGAATGACCTGGAGAGGGGCCGCATCGCATCGGTAAGCCTAGCAGGCAGTGAGGACCGAAGAGACAGAACATCTCTCCACAGCTCTGGGTGCTGGCATCCACGCTGCCATGCCAGGCAAGAACACCACATGCAACAGGTTGTCACCTCGGGGAGTACAGCATCCTCTTTCCTTCCCCACCCCACCTTTCACTTTCATCACCTGCTCTAAACAGTCTCTGACGGTCCTGGTTTAACACCCTGTCCTAGTAAAGTCTCGCTCCACAGGAAAGGGAAGGAAACGTGAACTCTCGCTTGAGTCCAACAACACTGCTGATTAATCAACCAGACAGTTCATGTCTGAGAGACATAAGGTCATCCTTCGAAGGGGGAGAATGTGCTGCTGCCAGGGAGCTCTCTTCCATCATCTGCCCCCATGAAATCTAGGAAACAAGATATTGGGAAGCAAATTCAGCACAGATGTATAACATGTGAGGGTCTGTTGACTTCAGGGTATATTTGTATTTCAGTTAGCCTCAGGAATTTAAACCACAGACAGTCTTTCCTTCCCTCCCTATTACCTCTCTGATGTAGATGTCAGTAGACACACACCATGCCACCTAATTCAGATTTCAGCATGATCGTCAGTGGAGTTGCATTGCGTTTTGTCGTTTGTTATTTGGTTGTTTGCTTCTGCAAGGAAATAGTTTACATGGCACACACAAGACAGGCAGCTGCTACATAAATTCTGTTATTTTACCAGCTTGAAATTCCCACGAAGCTCTACCTGACCAGATAATACTCTTGAAGGTACTTCTGGCTGTAGGTGGGAGAAACTGAAGGGACTGAAAGAATACATAAAGCTCATTAATATATAATTTCTGTAAAATATATAATTTCTGTAAAATGTGTTCTATAGACATGTAAAGTGTAAAATGTCTCCTTACTCCATGCTTAAAAAGGCCAGAAAACATCACCCGTGGCAATGTCATTCCATCACCTTCAGTATATCTCTGGGCTTGATGTATAGAGTGTAATGGATCTTTGTTAACTAATGCTGGTTTGGAAGAAGGAGGGAGACTGCAGTAACTCCCCTCTCTCAGGGTGTCTATTCAAGGGGTAAGAAACATCCAGTAGTCACCTCTTAGACAGTACTGAAGGAATGGCTGCAGGACTGTGCTCATTTAGTTCTCCACATCTGAGTCTGCACTCTGCACTTAGTACAAAATGTTCCTCTTTTACCTCCCCTTCTCTCAGACAGAGATATGTACAAAACAAATAAAGGACCAAGTAAGACATTCTTCCATATACATCTGCCCTGAAAAGGACAAAAAACCAAACAGCATGTGGAGATGTTAATTGTGTTGTTTGATGCACTTCTGTAAGGAACTCAGATAGGACAGTGAGGAGTATGGCACAAGCACTTGAGTAAATTGTACCACAAAGACTGAATCTAAGGAAATGTGAAGGGAAGGGTTTTTTCTTGAAACATCCTGAACATGCTGGGTTTTCTTTGGTCAGAATGCACTTAAATAAAATATGTGGAAACTAACTGGGAAGTACTAGCTTTCTATTATAGATTAAGCCCCTTTATCCCTGCAATTAATGAAAGTGCTTTTTCCACTTCACCAATCCTTCAGCAAAAACAAAGATAAAACTCAATATTCTTGATAGATCTTGGATAAAAACAAGGCAGGAAAGAAAACCTTTCAGACTAGTCTTATGAACTGAAAAGAAACAGGACTGCATATCTTGTCTTTTTTCAACTCTTAATGGCACAGTGTGACCTCTGGTGAAGCCAATGGAGTTGTACCAGGGATCATTCAGGCTCATGCCAGTAGATAAAAGGCCAGATCCATATTTCTTCACTGTTTTGTGTTAAACATCTTCTTGCATATGACAATAGGAGAGGCAAGGAGTCTTCCTCTTCTTCATTTTCACAAAGCTTCCTACAAGCAGAGAAAGGTCGGGGTTTGGCAGATGTTCAGCCTGGCCTCTCAGAACAGGATCGGTGCAGGGCTGTGAGTGACCTCCCCCAGGCAGAGTAACTACTCTCGCCTGTTTCTTGCCCAGGAACAGACGGGAAATCAGACTTGCCCAGAAATCAGACTACCTGTTTTGAGGTCTGCAGAGGATGCACACAATCACAGAGCACAGACTTTCCAGCACCTGAGACAATTTATCTCATACTGAATATACACCAGGTGTACATGCTGTCTCGTTCTAAAATAAGGATTCAGAGAAGCACGAGATTAATGGACACCATCTATTCACCTAGGACATATTGTGCCCCTATCTCTAAAATGTTTTTCTTAAAATACAATTTCTGACTGACTGGCAAGCAAAATAGCACCTGGTCTTTAAGAAAAAGATCAAGAACCAACAAAAGGGGTTTAATTTACAAAGTTTGTGGTAATAGCAATACTATGAACTTTTTTTTGGGAAGGATGCTGTTTTAGTTCCAGAAACACTGTGAGTGGCAGATTGCCTGGAATAACTGTAAGAGGCAGCAGAACAAGAGTGAACTTTCAGCAACCAAGATTTATGTGTCAAAAATGCCTCAGCCCTTGTACATGTTTTATGAGTGTTAAAATAGAAAGTACAGTCCCTGTGTCTCAGGTGGTGAAGGAGTCATACTTCTATAAGATTTAGCTCTTTGCAGGCAATTCTTGAAATTCCTTAAACCCCTGAAATTATGAGCAATTGCTCCGGAGGGGTGTGAAGTCTATATCTGGATTTCAGGCTGAGTTGCAGTTGTTGGCTTTAAATGCAGTGGAATTTTTGGTGCCACACAGTTCTGAGGAGGCCATGGGGAAAAAGGAGAGAAAAGAAAAAGACAGTTGTATTTTGAAGCACAGTGGTTTAATAAACATGCTTTTCCAATAAATAAGTATGTGAACCTCTTCTGCTATACTGTGCCAGTGTGGGTACGCCTGTGTTTACACACAGAGGCTTGGCAGCATGGATGCTTGACTCACCAAATATATGGTATAAACTCTGCAATCTGCTGAACACGCCAAGCTAAGAGGCAGATATTGTCAGCTTTGCTTCTTTGCTTCTGATGAGTAGGACTGTGCTCTGCAGGCAGCACCTGACTACTTGAGAACAGAACCACTACACAACAGAAGAAGGTTGCCAGTGATGACCAAAATAAGCTTTTTTTTTTTTTTAAAAAAAAACTGCTATTGTGGGCAGAGTTTCCGTAGAAGGAGGAGGTTTCTCAATGGTCTTTGAACACTCTTTCATTTTCGTTTGTTTACCATGTCTATCTCATTTTAAGCAAGCACCTGCTTGCTGCTAATCTTTTGGAGCCATATTCTTAACCACCCCATATACAGCACTTGTCGCAAGCATGCTGATCTGTCTATAAGCAGAGTGCATGGCCATGCAGAGATTCATTTTTAGAGCAGGATGGTACTTCAGGAACTGTTCGTTCAGCTGCATGCGTGGGCTCAACCAGAGAATATGCAGGCTAAAAGAGGAGGGGGTGTGTGTGCTCATTTAACAGTCTCTGGAGAGCCTGATGAGCTCCATTGCACCCATTTATGGAAAGTTTCTCTGTAGTTAAACAGGAAATCTTTTCCACAGGTTTTTTTGAAGGTCTCCAGTAGAATTTTATGGAGAATTAGATCTGTGGTTCAGCATTTTAAATGGCTATTTAAGTTCTAATTTTAAGAATACAATGTTGGTTTTAGCTCTATTAAGATCTATAGTACCTTTCCTTATTCATGGAAAATGTGAAGATCTGTTAACTAAAAGCATGGAGAATCCTAGCTTGAAAACGTTTGTCTTGTTGATTCACTTGAGGAGCAGAGGTGGAGGTGGCAGAGGTTCACCCAGTCTGAGTGACTTCATCATGAATGTGAGTGATCCCTGCTTAGAATGTTAGGATGACTTTCTGGATAGAAAGTTAATGTTAATGAAGCTAATGAACAGCATTTACTTATTTTTCCTTAATGGGATACATAAAAAGAAACCAAGTTCAAGCTTCATCTCCTTGGGTCCCAGGTCGAGGAGAGAAGACATTTGTCTTGCCTACTTCATCTCTCCTCATTCCCTGAGAACCCAAGCTCCATTTAGGGGCAGTTCTGCAACAAACGGTGTTGACTGATTAGTGAGTTCTTACTTTTTGCCAGATCTTCACATAAGATTTCTTCATCTTTGATGTTTCAGATAGTAACAGTTTTACTAATGTCTTTGGAAATGTGATGGCATGCCCTTTTGTTTATATGAGGTGATCAGCAAAAGAGATGCCTCAATTAATGATGATCCACTCATTCCTGTATGCAGGTGCAAACACATGTTTGGGCCCTATCCTGGCTAAAGCTCTTGCTGTGGAAAATAGGAGGCTTTTCTTGCACATAGAAGGGTAAGTTATTCTTGGATTTAAGGGCCTAGTAGATTTTTTATATTCAAAGAGCAAACACCGCCGCTATCATTATGAATCACTATTCCTGATGAGTCTAATTCTTTTTACTGCCATTACAGCAGATGCTCACATATCTATCCTCAGTGGCCAAATCAATCTTCCAAAGTCCTCACAAATATTCCAGGACAAATACTAGATATTATAACAGCATCTCCTGGCTTTAGCAGGAGAAGATAGAGCTGCACCTTCGAGTCGGCTTTTCAGACAGTTTACTTGCAAAGCCTAGGGGGGACACTAGATATGGATCCCTCGCTGAACATTGCTGTTATACAGGCAGATATTCCCAGTGACTGTGTGTTTCCTTGTTAACAGCCTTCAGTACAATCTTTTCCTCTCTGTGGCTATGTCTCTTCTTTCAGCATCGTCCATCTTCAAGTGTGTGAGTTCCATTCTGGTCAATTATAAACTTTGTGGAGTCTTAATGTGGGGAATTTCTTGGAACACAAAGCAAGTGAACAAAGAGACATCCCCTGACAGCCCCAGGAAAATAGAAAGCCTAGTGAAATAAAAAATATGGGTTGCTCAAAACAGTAGATCTTTAAAAGAAGTCAGATTCATAGTCTCCCAAATCCTCTAGGTGGATTATCTGCAAACAGATTTATCCTTACCTGCTAATTTCTTTCTCCCTGTCATCTGTCTCTCCCCTTCATTTGCTAATCATCACCAGTGTGTCTCCTAGCATAGCCATTCCTGTTTTCCTGTCTCCTCCTGGAAATCCTGTTTCCTACGGTCTTGTTCTGTACTTAACAAGCCACAGAGAACTAGCAAAAAAATACTTCCCATAAACATGGATCCCTGGCCTTATCTCCTACCCTTCCTGTAACTCTGTTGGACGCCTATTTGATCTCATGTATCCTCTGCTCTTGTATTGCTCTTCTTTTCCATAACCATGAGACACAGAGATCTTACAGGAACTAAGGGTTGAGAGTCATTTAGGAATGAACCTAGGGATAGAGGGCAGGTACATGAAAATAGACAGTTCCAGCTCCAGAAGGATGTCAGCCAGTGTTAGTAAGGCTGGAAAAGGGTGAGACGGGAAAAAACATGGAGCCATTTTGTTAGGACAAAGGAGCTGCCAAGTGGCTGCGTCAAGCTCCATTTCTTAAGTCAGCTTATTGTTTCCTATGTACTAGATGGAACTGCCTTTGAAATGCTTGGGGATAAAATAGATGGATGAAATGTTGCCATTTAGATCAATTTTTGGTTTGTATCTTCCATGTTCTTGTGTTTTTAAGTGTTTTTTTCAAGGCTGCCTGAAGCCTTAGGTTGTGATATTTTTGGCACGGAGTTTGAATAAGACTGAAATCTATTCAAATAAATATAATGAGATTCTGAACCAGTTGAATTTCTCTTAAGATTTGCTCATGTTTAGGTATAATTCCATTTATAGAATACTTGTAAGGATTAGCACACAACAGCCCAAGAGAAGCATATATGATGGGAGATAGCAGTATGCTTCAGGTCCTGTAGCTGCTGCTGGGAGATGATTGCCTCATGCAATGTCTTTTTGTCTCGCTATGTTTTCTTTCAGTCAAAAGGGAGCCTTTGCTGGTGCCAATACTGTTTGCAGAAATTAATCTTACCCAGTGCCTTCCAACAGCACAGCACACGTAGCAGGTGGAGTTTACAAGACGGCAACACTATGTGCAGCAAAAAAAACGTTTGATTCCTCTCTTTATATATTTTTTAATAAGAAGAATCATAATTGGCAAGTAGAGCATGCATTCAAAGGAGTTTGATTACTCCTCTCATTGTCTACCAAGGCCTATGCATTCGGAAAGTCCATCCAGTTTAGCATGTGGCACAGATGGATGAATGCGAGAACATGATATCTATCTACTGCGTCTCATAAGGGCTGCTCTAAGTCCTGGTGACCTCAGTCAAATCTCTCATAGCCAAATGGATTTAAATCTTCACTGCCTAATGCCATCACACTTCGGCAGACACTTGATTCACTGGACTTCAAATAGAGGTGAATCAGCACTTGGAGGTTATCAGGGCAAAGGTAATTTTTTCGTTTTGTTAAACCAGGGTGCTTATCATTAAGTGAAGAACTTTCTTGATTGTGTCATCCCATAGTGCCACAATAAACTGGTTGTGGAGAGCAGAGGACCCAGTATGTTTAAGTTTGTGTTTTCTCATACTGCTGCATACGTGTCCCTTCCTCCCCATCTGTCCCAGGTTGAGAGACGCAGGACTAACTTTTCTTCTAATGCTGAGGAAAATTGCACTTTTAGAAGACTTTAGTGTCTGAATTTGTAAAAATATTTACTTTATATCCAGCCAGCCTCTGTGGGATTCAGGGTTTTAGTGTTTTTGAGCCTTGCCAGGTGCAGGGACAAGGAGGAGCAAAGCCTGGGCATTTGACCCAGGCTGGCCAACAGGATTATTTCATACCATGAATGTCACATTCAATATAAATTAGAAAAGTTTGCTGTGTAGCTCTCTCTCCCTTGATGGCGATGGGCCCAGAGAACTCCTTGCCCCGGTGCCGGACCCCTGAGGCCTTCTCTTCCTCCTGAAGCCATTGCGCTCCCAGTGTCCGCCATTTGCTGTCCCTGCTGGGAGTGCACAGCTTCCTGCTGAGAGAACTGGCTGAGTATAATTCTTGTATATCTTATATCAATATTGGGATTAGTACTGTTTCTTTAGTATTATTGTTAATTATTTAGTGTTAGTCTATTAAATTTATTTATATTTCAATCCTTGTTTTAATTTGTGTTCCCCGATTCCCCTTTCTGGGTGGGGAGGGGTCATCGGGTGATAGAATAATTGTCTAAATGACCATAGATTGTTATGGGTTTTCTCAAACCATACACCATCCTAATGCCAAGTGAACAGCCTGACTAATTTTCCAGAGCTACTGTCTTCTCTTGGAAAGTGAATCCCTTCTCCTTGTGATTCTTGTGTTTCCAGGTGTGTCTCTAGGATTGGATGGGCAATGTTGTAAGGAGTGTTAGGTGGGACACTAAAGCTCTAGCCAGGCAAAGTTGTACCTACAACCAAGGGAGAGACTAAGATTCATCTTTACCTGATTCTATGTGTGAATACCACATTTTCCATGCTTACCCAGTCTTTCAGAGTAGTTTAATTGAAAAACTCTCATAATACCTTTTAAAAACATACCTAGTTAAAACCACATCACAAACTTCATGGTTAGAAGTCAGGAGATTCCACTGAGGATTTTCTGTCTACTACTTTGGGCACCTTATAAAGAATTTTTGCCATTGACTATGGAATCTTTACTGTTGCAATGCAATGCAGTTTTAGTAATACTTTTAGATTCCTGGTGGCCTGAAAAGATTCACAACTCCAAGTGAAATGTATAGGCTTATGAAGGATAAAGAATATGTTGTCTAAGATGTAGATCCACAAAAGGTAGCATACTGAGGAAGGCGAAGGACTTGTAACAGGAAGTCAGAAATGATGTACAAGAGGTAATGGGGGTTCCTTTCTTCTCATAAAAATGCTCTAATCACCAGCTCATTCTGAGCTAGGTCTTAATTCTTGGGTGTTCCTGACTTGGTCTGTGCACACAAGAATGATAGAGGCAAGCCTCCACCTTCCTGCATGTGTGCATGTGCAACTGCATGAACTGTCAAAACTAAGGCAGAGGAGCTCATAACTGTATATTGGGGGTGAGAGTAACTTTGTTGTAAAAATTGGATAAACCTCCTATGGTGTCTCTAGTCAGCTTAGCTGAGGTTTTAAGGGTTTCACATTTAGATTGAGCCACACACAACTGTGTTTTGAGTTCCTAGGTCTTATCCAAATCTCTTTATGAATGCAGACCAAAAGCTTTCCCTGACCTAAAACATGAACCTAACTCCTCTCAAGAGGACCAATCCATGGTCTGCAGTGGAGGTCAATCAACATGACTGAGATGTTTCAGATGGCATTACCAGTCACAAGATAAAGCCACCTGAGCTCAGGCAGTGTGGCAGAATGTCCATTTCAGGGAAGACATCTGTCAATCATAAAGAGGCTGGGATTACAAATCAATATTTCTCTATTAATTTCTCAAGCAGAAAAGATGAATTATGACTGCAGATCCTGGAAATTAGTCCACAGAAACTGTTTTCAGTTACCACCAGGGTTATGAAATGGTGTATGTACACTCCAAGTTATGGAATAGAATATAATTCGATCAAGTAAATATTCTGAGATGTAGTTGCACCTTATTTTTCTAAAGAAGCCCAAATTGAGCAAATGAGCTCCATTAAGTATGTAAACAATTTCACTGTATGCATGCAAGTAGGACCCTTTTCTCATTACCATGTCAACCTTCTAAGATCCTAAAGCTTAGAGGTTAATTACTGCTGTCTACTAATGTAGTTGACCATTCTTTCTTTAGTGAGTTTATGATATATTTCCCTGGCAGGACATTAGGAATAGACTCAGTGAAACACATAGAATTTGCCAACACCTCACAATTTCCATAGGAAGTCCACGGCAATGCAGCTGATATATGTTTATGTTTACGCATGAGGTGGCATACTCCATTCAGTATTCCTCATTAAAAGTCCTTCTTATTTATTTCTGTTTTTCCTTGCCTTCATTAAAATCTGCAATTCATAAAAAGGAGCAAAAAACCAGACTGAAAATAGCATAAACCAACAAAGTGCTCACCATTCAAAGCCTCTTTAAATGGAGAACATTCTGAGTCCTTAGCATCTCAGCCTGTTGCTAACCATAATCCTCTGCTCTGGTATTCATTTTCTAAGATTGACACTCCTGTTCTGTAAATCAGAGAGTTTGGACTCTAAATGAGTGTACTGCCAAATCATGCTTGGTGAGATTTCTCTTTCCTTACAGAAGCACAGCTCCTTGTACTCCTCAGTAAAGATACAGAGGTCAATGGAATAAACCCCAGGGCATCAGTAGCTTCCTGGGACCAAAGTAAGGCCCACAGACTGCAAAAGAAAATAACTTTTCCATTCCAGCACACCGATGAGGAACATGTTACAAATCCATCAAATGTCCTAGCTAAACAGAGAATTACATTAAAAAAATCTATAGCGAGAATAACAATACATCTGTATTTTTAATCCAAGAGCTTGTGTGTCGTTCCAAAATATTTTCATTCAGTTGTTCATGGCAAAAAGAACTCCTCTTAATAATGCTTAGAGAGCAGATAAAGGCAAGCAGAAGGTCGTAAGTAATGGATACCTAGGATAGCTGTCTTAAAAACAAGCACACCTGTGAGGAACAATTGGCAGACTGTTGGGACTTTTATGGATAATTACATTACACAAGCTCTCATAATGTCAGATATAATGTAATAAATAGGCTGCTCACTTCGGTGTTCCCAATAGTCAGCTAGAGCTATCTGGAAGACAACACTTCATTTTTTTGGTTTGCGTGAAAATTATGCCTTTTTGTCAGGAGCTCTTTACTTTGCAGAACACCGCACAGCCCAGCAGTTTCTCGTTGCAGCTGTAATTAGATTATATCAAACTGGCAGTGTTTAAACACTGGTGCCCGCATTGTCTCACTCAGCTCTAACTCCTGAGCTCCTCCAAAGCATTAAGCTTGCACTCTGGTGCCTGCTGAGGGTGGTGGTGGTGGTGATGGGAGACAGGTGAGGATGGACCATACCCTCCGAGGTGTTAAATACACCAGCCATTGTCTCCTACACTGAGGCTGCCCTGCCTTCCACTCTGCACCTTGCAGAGGGTACTCAGGATCTGGTAAGACTGGCTGTTTAACCAATTATTTTCCTTTGGAAACAATGAAATGCTGCTGGGATTTTTTTATTATTATTATTTTAAAGCAGTATAAGAGTATGAGTCACCAAAAAAAAATAGGCAAATACATATGGAGTCTATTTGCATATTGCCCTGCCCTGTGCACAGTCAGCTCATGAGGTCTCAGGAAAGCATCGAGGGAAAAGAAGTGGCAGCTTTTGAGTTGCTGTGAGCTAAGAATTTTGATGGAGAGACAAATCTCAGGCCTATTGTTCTCACATTATCCTCCTCTGCATGCCCCAGTGATGGACATCCATGACAAAAAGAGCATTGCTGGTCAGCCCTGCGCTCAGTGAGGTTCTCCTTCTCAGCTGGGTGTTGAAGACAGGCTCCTGGACAGCTGCCTATCCATGCAGGGAGGAAAGTACAGCATCCAGCTTCAGCCAGAGGCCAGCCAGCATGTGTTGATGCCTGAACTACTGCCCAGGCACGCACACACAAAAAAGGCAGAATCTAGGAGCAGAGGCTGGGATAGATTTCCTTTACAGCACTCTCTCCTCTCACAAGACAGTGCTGGCAAAACCATGAGCACCGTCTGCATGGTCTTTTTCTCCCAGCTTATCCAACACAGTCAAAATGGCCACGCTGCCATGAGGTGGAGGATCAGCTTTTTCCTATGAAATGTCCCTATCTCTTTGAAATGATGGTGATGAGTCTGATGGATTAGCAATAAGATGGACACTTAAGCATGGAGTACGTAACTGCATTTATGGATACAGCTTGAAGCAAGTGGATTTTTCAAGCAGTGGGGTGAGAAGAATTCTGGTGAGGCTTTATTGGTTATTCTTTTTTTGGTTGTTGTGTCTTTTTTGGTCTCCTCCCCCCATCCATCCTTTTAAACCTTCAAGCCAAGTGCCAGTGAATGGGGTAGGTCTGCAAAAGGAGAAAGCTCCCAGTTTGCCCAATACTTACCAGGAACAGAGTCTTGCTCCAGGCATTTCTGGTAGTCATCTGAGGAAGACAGCAAAATAAACGTAGCCATCTTTCAGAGTCCTCTTGAAGAGCCAATCTTTTTATGTTGTAATGACATGTGCATTTAATAAAGATATAAAGTATTCTGAGGAAAGTAAATCTACACCCTTATCTTAGAGACATTTAGAATGAAGATTTCATTTAATTGTGGCTCACTGCTGAGCACAATTTACCAAAATGGCAGTAAACTGCTATTGAACTGTAACATCTAAAGATGTCTAAGTGCTTGGATAATTTGTGGTTTTTTTCTTCTTTGGAAGATAGTAATAAAATAGCTAAAAATAGGAAGGAGAGATAGCAGCAAAGCCTTCAAAGCCAAGAAAGAAGTGGTCACATACTCAAGGGCTCTAATACAAGCATTACCCCTAAAAGTCGTACACCTTGACCACCTTAACTTTGTTCACAGAGCCACAGTAACACAGCAGCCATTACAAATAAATAGAATGACGGGCATGTAACCCAGAGAGGTGCAATCCAGCACTACCCGTGCTTTTGGAAATTTGCAAGCCCTTTAAGAAATTTCCCATAGGTAAACTATGGACCTAGCTTTTCTAAATTGAGTTTCACAGACCCCTTAAAAGCAGCGTATGACTCCTTCTTCTCCCTCCCCACCCTGTTCCACAGCCAGCTGTACAGCTGTACTGTATCCCTTTTTTTGTCCCTTAGTGCAGCTCTGAGAGTCTTTATTCTCCACTGGTGGCCCTGGGAGCTCCCTTTCATCCCTGCCCATTAGTGGAAGATCCCTGCGGGATTGGACCCACACCCCTGACTTTCCTACCATGATTGTTTGGCTATAATAGCTCAGCCCTACGGGACTGACAGAATTATTCTTATCATATCCTAGGTGTCACCAGTGGAGTGTTTGTTTCAAAATGACTCAGAAAAGATGTAAGTCAATGTAAGTGACATAGTCCTGTTTAAGTATAAAATGCAGAAGAGGCACCACACCTAGGCCTAGCAAAGCAGGTCTCAGCTCTGAGATGCAGTGATGAGGAGCCATGGCATTCAAGTGACCAAAAAGCATTGGCCTCCTCAGTAACAGAAGTGGTTCAAGTGGTAGCTCCAAGACGAGAGTGGGACGAGATACAAGCAGGCAACTGGATGAGGAGTTGAGGAACAGCAGAGGCAGCTGTAAAGAAGTGGGAGAAACTGAAAGGAAGATGCTGGGAAGGAAAGAGAGTCCTGTCTTTTATGCAGGCTTTTCCTTTTTATAACAACCTTGCTGCTGTGAGTTTGGTTTTAGTTTTTTGGTTTGTTTGGTTTGGGGTTATTTTTTTGTGGGTTTGGTTTTGTTGTTTTTTTTTCTGTCATTGGGGTGGGACCATTGGTGTTGCTGGCTTATTTGGGGTTTTTTTGTTGTTATTTGGCATTTTTTTTTACAGTATAATCTAGCCATCGTGATGCAAGCTGTGATCTTTGTATCCACTGGGCATGGAAAGTGTTAGTCACAGCTGCAGTGGATTTTGTTAGATTAAGCAATAGGAATCTCTTCCTTGGAGCTGGTAAATGGTGGATTCCCAGCAGTCACTACTCCACAGGGATGAAGCACTGGGAACAGAGATTTGATAAACTGCAGTGTTATGTCACAACTACTGAGCTAGCTGCTTACAGTGACTAAGTAAATTGCTACCTGGGTAATACTTATCAAGGGTATTATTTTGAAGTACAATCCCAGGATTGTGGGCCTTCCCTTATTAACAGAAAGTGTAATCAACTTCTAAGAGATAATAAAGTTCATAGCTATTATTAGGTTCAGATAACTTTCAGTGTGAATATTGCCCACTGAAAGTTATCATCTCACATTTATGCAAGTTGCATTGACTAGAAAATACTAATTCTCTCCCTAAGATAACAAAGATATATGTAAAATATGCTGATCTAGTTTTGCTAGTGTGTCTAGGGAGGGTTATTACATTACAAAATTTAGAGGAATCACAGGAATTCAATATTGGATGAACTTTCTAGGTAGTGATGTCTTCAGCTGTTTACTCAGGCAGGTGCATGGCACACCACAGAAACAAGGAATTTGCTCTGCCATGAATGCCATGACAGCTCTTTTGGCTGTCATTCAAAGGCATGAACGTCCACTTTCCTCTGTATTTGCCAGTGGGATCAAGGAAACACAATAACTTCTTTCCTTTTTACCCCTTTCCTTTAGAATTTCATTTTGTATAATTGTTTTGCTGTACATATTAAGTTGTTCATCTCTGCCACTTGTGTTAGCAGGGAATGAATAAATAAAGTCAAATGAGCTGAATGAGTTGTCTGAAGAATAGTGTGAAATTTACTTGAAAAAATCATTCAGCAGTTGTTTGAGACAACAAAGAAAACTGAGAAAAGTCAGTTGCATATTTATGCAACTGGTGTTGCATAAATGGTGTTGGTGGTGTCAGCAGCTTTCAGCTTGGTCTGTGGCTCCTCTCCTGTTCTGCACACATGCAGGTGGGAGAGCTTGCAATTTTTGCCAGGCAGCTCTGCAGCCATCCATTACGCTGAGGCTGTGCCAGCCCCATGAAAGCTGCTCCAGAGCTCAGGGGAAAGATTTACAAATGCATTTTCTTAGTTTAATGTGCTACTTTCTAAAATGAGTTTTTCACTTAATTTACCCCTGTGGCTGAGGGTTCAGAGCTCACACCCACTGGCTGTATTATAAAGTAAAATAATGCCCAGCCAAACTGCTGGGACAATGAGGAGAAATAATTCTTCTCTGTTTCTTTGTGTGCAACTCGCTATATTTCTAGTGGAGATGAAAGGTGCTGGGCTGGCATCCTTGGAGAATTAAAGTCCTTCACCAGTTTGTTAGTTCAGTCCAAGTTTTTACACCAATGAGCCACCTTTCTGGCCAGAAGGGGCTACCCCCAAGGTGCCAGAATAATTCCATCACCTGCAGTTTACTCAGTCCTTGTCTGCCTGGAAAATCCCAGAGTTGTTAATTAATGTAATTTCTGGTTGTACTTTTCGTAATGTAGACAGCAGCTCCCCAAGACTGCACTGAACCCATCAGGCGTCTCACATAGACCCCAAAGAAGTGTCGAGTGGTGACAGTGTTCAGTCACTGCTGAGCTTGACCAAATCTGAGGCAGCAACCTTGAGAGCTGAGGCTCAGTATGGATTTGCAGCTCTGGTGCGCAGGAAACAAAAATATTGAGAACAATAGATGAAAGCTGGTTTTAGCTAATAATGAAAAGCAAGTCATATGAAAAATGGCTGAAAACATTCATTCCATTTCTAAATACTTGCTTAGTTAACAAATATAATTGTTCCCCGTTCTTATTTGATGTTCGCAAATGCATGTTCTGAGATTTGCCTTATATAAAAAGATACAGATACCTGAATTTTCATATCAGCAAATTGGCAAAGAACAAAGGCTGAAATCTTGGCCTGTTGAGGTCAATGGAGTTTTCCATTGACATTCAATTGAGGCAATTTTCTTCCTTGGGCACATTGTGAATTGAGAATAAGGCATTAATCCTTTGATTTAATTTTTTTTTAGTCATCTGCAGTTCAGAAAATATACTTATCAATCTGGGCCTTTAAGCAAAAGGAAGCAGTTTAAGAGCAACTAAAGCATGTTTCTCCAAGATTTAGAAAAAGAATAATCTAACAAAACCTGTATCTATCCATGAATAATATTGGTCTGAAAAAAAAAAACATGAAATGGAAAACCAGGACTCACATTATTAAAGGATGTATTGGAAATCTCCCCAATTTTCTTTAAATGCTAGAACAAAGCTTGCTTTAACAACAGTAACGTTTGCTGGGTTATTTATATGTTATTTCTGAAATAGCTGACTCCATACAACAGACATACAGAAAAGAAATAGAAATAACTTTTTACTTCTATACCTTTTATGCTTTATATTATTTTCTGCCTTGAATCATCAGTTTGTCCTCTGAACTTTTTTGTTGTAATTAATAGTTGTCAATAATCAAAATACGGTGTTGTGGTTTAACCCCAGCTGGCAACCAACCACCACACAGCCACTTGCTCACTTTTCTTACAGTAGGATGCAGAAGAGAATCAAAAGAGTAAATGTGTAAAAACTTGTGGATTGAGATAAAGCAAGTTTAATACAAAAAGCAAAAATCACGCTTGCAAGCAAAGCAAAACCAGTAGTAAATTCATTCACTACCTCCCATCAGCAGGCAGGTGTTCAGCCATCTCCAGGGAAGCAGGGCTCCATCATGCATAATGGTTTCTTGGGAAGACAAAACACCATAATTCTGGACATTTTCCCCTTCCTTCTTCTTGCCCCAGCCTTATATACTGAGCATGACATCGTATGGCATGGAATATTCCTTTGGTCAGTTGGGGTCAGCAGTTCCGGCTGTGTCATCTCCCAGATTTTTGCACGCCCTCAGCCTGCTCACTGGCAGGGTGGTGTGAGGAGCAGGAAAGGCCTTGACTGCTTGGCAACAACTAAAAACCTCAGTGCACTACCAACAGTATTCCCATCCCAAACCCAAAAGTCAACTCCATCCCAGTCAAAACCAAGACACGTTGTTCTTTAATATTATGTTATGTCCTTCCCTTAAGAGAACAATTTTTTAAAATATGTTGTATTGCATGACTTTTTTTTCTTTTCCCCTCTAATATCAGGCTCTCCACAGGTGCCATTTACATTGATGAAACCTCTCATCCTTCCTTCTCTCATTTTTCTGATTCTCATAATTTATGTTATGGCTACAGAGAGGGAAATAGTTTTCTTTCACATTTTTCTTGACTGACCCCTGAAAATAACGTCTAATTAGAAGCATTAAAAAGAAATCCATCTGTTATGCTTTCCTTTGAAAATTAGTCTCTTTGTTCTTACAACTGACTTTGAGGTTGCAGATCCATGATCTGTTATGTGTGTTTATTTTAAAGAATCAGTTGACTTCCCTATTCCCCTACAATTCTCAAAGTCTGGAGTAGGAGCATCAAGCACGTGTGTAGGGCCCTGGCCAAAGATTGGTGATATACCATGGGGACTGTGAACAGTGTATGGATAGGCACTCAGGCACACCGTGCCAAAAGATTGGTAACTCACCCTATGGGCTTGGGCCAATGAAGAAATCAGAAGGTGCTGGGGAATGATAGCAGGAGCCACCAGGGTGTCTAGAAAGGTCTGTCAATGAGAAGCCTCTGGAAAAAATATTTTTTTTTTTTTCTCTATACTTGCTTAACACCTGTTAACAGTTACAGTCAAGGTGGTCAGCATAAAAAGATTGGTCTTCAGTATTTCTACCAACAATAACACCTCAGACTTGTGGTCTAGAACCCAAGCTCAGGATAAACTGATGTAGAATAGCGCATAACAGCTTATCAGCCCAGTTGCAGCAACCATTCACCTCCATGCTCATGGCCTATGGGAAAGGCCAATGCAGCAGAAACTGGGGCTAGAGGTTTCTTTTAGAAATGGTTGTGTCATTTTTATGCTACCGAGCCTCTGCTGGATGTTACTGCTCCCACTTACTGTGTTGCTTGTGTGAGCTCTTCTCATTGGCTCCACTGCAAATTCAGGTGGTTTGCCTTACACTGTCAGTGGCAGCACTGACTAGAGGAAAACCACTCATATAACCTGTTCTCACTTTGCTGAGGGATAGACATAGTGAACTTGAGTCATAAGGCAGTAATATTATCTATCTTCAACTGATGCTTAATTACTTTTATGTCCACTGCCAGCGTCTTCACTCTAATCTAGTTGAATCAGTACAAAACACTATTTAAGACATTGGTTATTTTTAGGGTAAAACAAAGGCAAAATGATGTAAAACAAGAGTGTACAAACCATTGTAGCACTAATTTAACTAAAATGCATTTTAAAATTTTGAGTTTTGTATGTGATGAGAAGTGAGTTGAAGAAAAGTAAGAGAAGTATGGGAAGTAATGCAGAAATTTTTAGATTTGCCATTCTGACTTTGAAGGTACATCTCTGTTGCACTATGTAGTATGGTACAGTGCTAACAAAAGTAGTCTTAGGATACCAGAGCCATTGCAGCTAATGAAATTAAATTTTGCCACTGTATTGCCAAAAACAGTGAAGACATCTTCAAAAAGCACAGCCAGACACAGTAGGCAGCACTTCTCAGCCCTACAGGGTAAATGAGATGCACCATTACCTCTAAATTTCTTAACAGGAACAAATAGGCAAAGTAGACAATTTCACATCTGACTGCAGTGTGTGTAAGTTCAAGCCATTTTCCAGTGCACAGATGTTTCTGGGCACCTCAGAATGCCATTATAGTTACGAAGATTTTTGACCATTAAAATGTCTGCTTGGTCTTCTCAGAGCAGATAGCAAAATCTTCTTTGGTCCACCACAAAGCCTGTGTTACTTACAGGAACTGTACAAATAAACATGATCTATCTGGATTTGCCCTTTTGAGTTCATCTTCAAATCACCACCAGATGATTGTTCAAAAAAAAAATGTTACCGAGTCAGATTTACTTATGTATTTACAATCAATTTAATTTTAGTAGAATCCATACATTTCAATGAATCTGCTTTTATTGCAGATAGGCATTTGATACCTGTCTGTCTTGAGGAGCATCTATACTATTGGTCTCAAGAAATCCTTTGGTATCAGTAGGATTCAAGGCCAATAGGGACCCAACACCTGAAATTCATATGCCCTGATGCTGAAGAGTCTTGATACCTATAGATAGGCACTGATACCTTTCAAACTTGATAGGCTTCTATGCCTGTCTGTCTTGAGACTGATTTTTGTATTGGTAGACATTCAGACTTATCAATAGCAAGACCTTTGGATATCCATAGGTGTCAATGCTTATTTTTAGGCATAGATACCAATAGCTATAGATAATAGACACCAATTAGCTAATATATACCAATTTTACCACCTATGGATGGACATCAGTGTTTATTGATAGATACTAATATCTTTTGAGCTCAATACGCGTCTGCACCTATCGATCTAGAGACTTCTTCTGATGTGAGTAAGCACTGAGATCTATAGATAGGAAGACTTTATGATATTCATAGGCATCAATACCTTTCAATATCAATAGGAATTCAAACACTTTGATCTCAAGAAACCTTTCAATGCCAGTAGGAATCAAGACCTGCAGATAGTGAGTCCTTTCGATGTAGATAGACATGGAAGCCTGTCAATTTCAACACTTATCTAAAGGTGTTTATATCAATAGTTTATTAACACATCGATGTTTTGATGTCAATAGGCATTGATACCTTCTCATCTCAATAGGCATTTATTTCGTTCAGTCTCAAGAAATTTTTTGATACCAGCACAAATGAAGACCTAGAGATAGTAAGATCTTTTGATGTAGGCTTCAATTCTTATCAATTGATAACTTCATATTACTTAAAAGACAACATTTCCTACAAAATTTTAACTATTTTCTTGTAATGTACTAGAAGTAAAAGTAATAATGTCTGTATGCTTGCCAGCTAAATATGGCAGCAAATCAGTATTTCCCCGAATCTTCAGGGCTTAATAAGAAATTATGTGAAATAATGACAGTTATTCTTAGAATATGAAAATTACAGAATATACTCTAGTTAATGACAAATTTTTCACAAAAAAATATTATCTAAGTGCACATGAATTTCCTGATAAGTATCAGTGTAATTGTAAAAGATTAAATTATATAACACGTAAGAGTAATTGTAATGTAATTAACCACTGATAACTCCATTTCTTTTTCTCAGTTATGCATGTGTATAGGTAGACAGAACAATTAACAAGTTATAAAACAGTTCACATTGATTTGTGCAGCTCTGGTTCAAAGTAGAGTAAAATCCCAGGTGGGCAGCAAAATGAAAATTACACTGTGGAAAAAAAAAAAATTAACTTTGTTCCATTTCTTTGCCCTACTTTTCTGAAAGCCTGTAAATTAGCTGCTACTTAGGGTTCCAATACAGAGCAAAGCATTTGTTATCCCCTTAGCAATGCTACTCATCTCTGCTATAGAAAATATCAGTTAGTGTACTTCCACTAAAAAGCACTCAAGTATTAAAAAGAAAAAGAAACAATTAGCTTTGATCTAAAATCCAGCACTTACATATATAAAAAATATAACTTGAAGCTTACTAATGCATTTTCGGTGTCCCTTTTATTTGTGTTGAAATAAAAATAAAGTAACTTCATATCAAATGCACTTATTGGTTTCTCTTGTAGCTGTGTTCTTTCCAGGAGGACCTTCTTTTCTTGCTATTTTTGTCATCTTTGTTAAGGTTTGCATTTGCTGGGCTCCACTGACAATGTTTTAGTGCAATAATACAGAAATAGCACAACCTAGCACTGTCTGCGGATCACTGCCTTTAACTCACTAGTTCTGTAGGCAGTGATAATGTTATTTCATACATCATTACAACTTCTTATTCAGATGCTGAAAAAAACTAGAAACTCTCCAGTACCTATATATACAAGAAGGTAAGAGAATTAGGTCGGACACTGAAAAGATGGGAGCATCCATAGCTGGCAGGGTTTTTAAAGGCCTCGGCTCCCTCAGGCACCAGTGAGCTCCTAACCCACCTGTTGGAATGCAAATAAATTATTCATTTAAACAGCTGGTTTTGGTTTCAAATAAACACTGAGTTTTGGAGGTCCTTTCTTTCTCTCCTTTTATTTTTTTTCCTTCTCTCCTTTTTTTTTTCCTTCTTAGTTCAAGCTGTTTTTTGAACGGCAAAACTGCACGTGATTAAAGAGAGAGGGCTGAAATCATCTTTTACTCTCAGAGTCCTAAATCTTGAGCTGGATTTGTACTTGGGTGGATTTTCTTCATCGTTTCTTTTTATTTCACTCTATATATCCTTTTAATTAGATCGGATACTTGCTAGAGCAGCTCAGCTTGAAGGTTTTGACCCCTAATATGTTACAGAAAATGTAACTTCCACCTTATTGTCTCCTCAGCGAGCCTGAGTGCTGACTGGGAGAGAACACGTGCGGTGACCCCGGAGTACGGTCTGTAAAGGCACGCTTTGCTGCCAGGTCTACCTGCGGTGGCACGCCAGAGGCACAGCAGCAGGCAGCAACGCCGGGCACTGCATCCCTGCAGGCTGTACAGAGATTTCCAGGGTGCTCCCATGAACGCGGCCAGTCATCGGATGTCAGCCTTGAGTCGATGTGAACTCATCAATTCTGATCAGGACAAGGTCCGTAGTCATCTGTCACTCTTTCACAGGACCGCCTCCTTGGGATCCCGTTTACGCTGGGGTATGGTGTAGGGAATGTGCATGCCAGTAGTTAACTATGTTTGTAAACAGAGGACTTGCTCTCTCAAGTCATCCTCTTGTACCCTCCAGGAGGAAAGCCAGTAGGCAGTGATTCCATTTCCTTCAGCTTTTGCAAGGGAATCAGAACATGGACATACTCACCAGGACTGACACTGAAGAATCCACATGGCCAGGGATGTATGACCTTTGTTTCCTTCTCTAATGAGATACTCACTGAATTTTCATGTGCCACATATCACTGTGAATTATGGTTACTTAACTGGTGCACCAGAGAAGCAGCTGCTGTCCCCTGTCAAGCTTGGGAACCAGCAGGTATTAGGTGCTGTACAAACACCTCAGGAGGCAAAGTGCTTGCAACAACTATCTCATTCAGTGTGGACAAGTCATGTTATGCCTGCAGCTGAAAGCTACGGCAGCAGTTTCCAGCTTTTAGTGCTTCAAAATTTTTATTGCTAGTTAAATAAAAGCAAACATAAGTTTTCATCTAAATGAAGCCTATAATTTTGTGGGACCCAGTGGCTACATTTTTCACATGGTTGTAGGAAGGGTATGAAATCCCTGGACACTACTTATTATCCGTTCTCCTAGGCATTCATTCTATATTCTGATAAAGATCAGCCTTGGGCTTTCTGGTTATTGATCTCAGCCAACAGGCAGATCTCTGAGCTCCAGCAAGTGTTTCTGCTAATATATTTTCCTACCAACATTAATACCCTTTCTAATTTCAACCTCAAGAAGCAGCAATAAATTGCAGTCTGTGGCTTTAGCTTGTAAAAGCAGAGTGAACCATATGAATGTGTTGGACAGCTTGTCACAGCCTGCTGCAAAATCCAATTAATTCTTAGGTTATTATCCTTTCCTTCACTACAACTATTCTAATTGGGGGGGCATAAGGTTGAAAGTCCACCCCAGAATTAGAAAAACACTGAATCTCAATTAATTAGCTGAGATCCCATCAAACCTGTATATAGTACCTGCTAAAACACATTGAGGAATTTGAGCTTGTTATCTAAACTTATAGGCAGAAAATGGTGAGTATTCCTCCATAAGTTGATGAAAGTTCCTTTAAATACAATTGTATATCTTAAGTCTCTTGACAGGGCCATGTGCGGACTTGCTCGTTGGGTGGGACTGTTACAAATGCATGTTTCTTCTGGTGGGCTAATTCCCCACAGACAGGGTGTCCTACCCAGCTGGACTGTTTGTGCTGCCGGTGTTACAGGCCGGGATGGGATGGCAACACAACTGGGAGTCCTGGCCCAACCTCCTCACATAGTCCCATGAGGAGAAAAAGGTCTGTACCCTGCAAAGGGAAGGTGCAGACTTTCACCCGAGGTAGGGCATAGGTTATGTGGGCTGTAGACTGGGATGACAAATCAAGGTATTATTATTGGTCTTCTCCTCGCGGAGTGTACCTATGTGTCCCTTCCTTGGGGTCCTGTCCAGATTCATGGGGTTTTACGCCATCTCAAGTCGATTGAGAGCACACAAAGATAGGAGAGAAAAGGAAAAAGCACTTGGGCTTTTTCGGTGTATTCGGTGAGTCAGATACAAAAAAAGTGCAAGCTCTTTTTCTGTTTTAACATACAGCTTTCTGAATTACTTCTTAAATCTGGAGGAATGTGTAGCACTTCCTACAGACAGATTTAAGGAGCAAATCATTCCTTCCTGGAATACATAATTTATTATGTGCACTAATATTATAAAATCTCAGTTAATTACTGTGAATTATTTGCTTATTGTTGCTCCTTGGAATTTATGGGGCAAAGATCAAGTCTAAACAAATCCTTTTGATCCTTTAATGGATTTTGTAAAGGCAAAGGTAAGAAAACCCCATCTGTATTTCTACATATTTGAACATTATTAGATTTGACTTTTTCTTGATTGTTGTAGAAAAAAAAGGAAATTTTGTTTTCATAAGCTACAGAGCAAGTATCAAACCTAGCATAAATGTAGTTACACAACTCTGTGAATGATTATAACCCTTTGTTTCATTATAGAACTGACATTAATTTTTCTAGAGGATACTAAGAGAAATGTTTTGGAAGCAGTTAGTGTTAAACAAATGGTAGGGCTCTCGGGTGGTATTATTTATGTAGATATATATATTAGATATATTTATATCTAATCAGATATATTTGAGGGCTTGAAAAATAGGATAAAACCAACTAAATTTGTAAACTGACTATAAGTCAAATGGCTTTTACTTGCCCTTTATATTCTGGAGGAGTTTTCTCAGAAAAAAGTTAGCTAGATGAAGTCAGAAGACAATGACATTTGTCTGGATCTATTCATATTCACCTGAATCTGTATGCACAATATTTAATTTTTATTTTTATTATGTAGCTCAAGTGCACCGTCTTGAAGCAATTGAGGGGCTGGAGCCTTGAATTAACCACCTCACAATTGGAGGGTCAAGACCAGACCAGGCCTGGACAACTTCTCATGTAGAAAAGAAGAGGCAATGGGCCCAAACTGAAACACAGGAGGCTCTGTCAGAAAATGAGGAAACACTTTTTTCAGTGTGAGGGTGACTGGGCACTGGAATAGTTAACCCGGGAAGACTGGGGAGTCTTCCTCCTTGGAGATATTCAAAAGCCATCTGGACACAGTCCTCAGCAACTGGCTCTAGGTGACCCTTCTTGAACAAGGGGGTTGGACCAGATGACCTCCGCAGACCTCTTCCGACCTCAACAAGTCTGTGATTCTGTGAAGAAGGGTAAGGACTCAAGGAAAGAGCCTGCTTCAGTTGCTGTTACCTCGGAGCTAGAGAGATAAAATACTGTGGCTGGGAAGAGTGACTCTGCCAAGAGTCACTCTGTTGTTTCCACAGCCCATAGTCCAACCTCTTCCTCAGCAGGAGAAACAGCAGGAAAAGCCAGTCTGGATATCAATGGCAGGAGCCACTGGCAGAGACAAAATTTGTTGGCACAGGCAAAATCCCAGCAGTTTGCCACCCTAAGCAGCTGCCTACCCTGCCTACCGTGGCTCAAGACAGTTCAGTCTACAACTCATTCAGATTATGTTCCGCTGCATCTAAATGCTGTTTCTTCTTGACTGCATGTTTTTTCACAGTCCCCAGAAGACCTTCTCCAATTGAAAATTTTTTTAGTAGCTTCAGACTCTACTGCCTTAAAGATCTTTGAAATCCATTACTGGATAATATTTTTTTTTTAACAGAATCATAACTGGAAACATATTATTATGAGGAGTGGCACTTTTTTTAAAACTAGAGTAACTAGAGTGAATGTTTTTCCTAACAAGGTTCAAAGGGTTACTAAAGCTTTTCTATAACCTGTAATTGGGTATCATATTTTCCACAAACTCATTATACTGTATCTGTGAAAAATGATTTTGCAGCAGATAACATGAATCCCCTTCATGCTGACTCTATGCATAATACAATGACCCCAGTCACAGCACAAGGAGCTGCAACAAACTGAATTTGTTGCTGACAATTTGTGGCAAGCTGAATTCAGGTTTGTTGTGCAATGCAAGGAATTGATAAAAAGTGATCATTGGGCAGATGTGACCTCAAATTGTGCTTATTCACATTTGAGAAGTTTTTCCACATAAGTATTTACAATTCTAAGGAGAAAAAAGAGTATAATCTATGGAATGCTGCCAAATTGCTCAGAAGGCTGTTAGTGATTGAATGACATCTCCAGGCCAACCTCTTCATCACTTAGACCCTGTGCAGCTCTAAAGCCAGTCCTGCTTAGGATGGATTCCTGACACTTAATTCTGTCTGTTGATAATAACCATGATAAGAAATACCCTTAAGCTGTCCACATCCAAAAACTTCATGGGGTGTAGGTGGTATCTGATCTATGCTCTTAATCAGTTTGTGATCCTCAACCTAGGCATCTACATGAGTGGTGTTTCCGCATTGCTCTCAACATGCCTCTAATGCAGCAAAAGGATGCAAGTGCATCTCAGTAGCAGGAAAAGGGCTAAATAAATCTTGCTCTGCTTGTACTATGCTCTGGTTTCAAGTTTGCTTGTGTCTCTTTGCTCCCACAGATACTTGCAATTTCACAGTGATCTTCCAGGAAAGTACTCATGTAGTTAAACTTTGTGATCCTAGCCTTAGATTTTGTAGACACTGAATACTTACCTGGGTTCAAAGAAAGACTGGCAAATTAATAGAATCAATAAATTAATACAAACCACAGACCTGTGAGAATGTCCACGTGATATATATATACTGGTGATCGATGAAAAAGTAACTGAGGAAGAAGATTAAGATATGAATGTCCAGCTCTTCTGCTCTTCCTTAATCATTTGCTGTTGGCTATGTCAAAGACAGAGTGTTGGCTTAGCTGGTGTGATCCAGCATATCCGTGTTCATGCTAAAGAGTTTTTTTTACTCAAGGGAAAGACATTTCTTTATTTATGGACTCTGTATTGTTCCCCGGTGAATACACAGAGGACATTGCTGCCTGTATTACATGACTGAAGTTTGAAAGTGTGCCTCTACTGCAGGAGCCTGAGGGAATGAAGAGACATCACAGCAGAGGAACAGATCTGCTCAGTTTGGTCTTGGAGTCTGGTGAAGGTCTGCAGGAAATGATTTATCCTGGATTTTATTTGGTAGCATGAGATGTTCCTTTGTTTTGTAAGCCACCACCTCCTCACCACTTTGGACCTGCTGTCAAGGAGTATGAGATGGGGCCTGAGCCCTGGATCTATTTCTGTGACTCAAAGTTGCAGGAACACCATTCATCAGAGCATCACCCAGAACAGAGACTGAGATATATCTTGCCTCTAGCTGGGGTGTCAGCTCACACACCCAGGTCAGGAATATGTTTCCCCAGTGACGTGAAATGATGTAGTTTTAAATAAAAATCTTGGCTGTCTTCTTTAAGGCTTGACAGCAATGAGGCAAGGTTTTCCAGCACTAAAAATTCAGATTTAGATATCTAAATTTGAGTGTTTGTGACTCTGTCCTTTACAAAAAACATCTGTAAGTAAATTAATTTATTTTTTATAAAAAGTTAACATCCCAAGACAATGAACATGAAAGATTTGACCAAGATCACTTAGATGACATTATTCTGGTAATAAAATTCAATTTCATTGTGATTTGTGGGTTTAAATAGGAAGACCTTTAAATTCTGGGTAATCTGATATAAACTTGTATTGCCATTCTCAAACACTATAAATTGTTGAGGCAGGCTCCAAACATCCCTGATGTAGTTTCAAACATTGATAGCCTTTTGTTTCCTTAAATAATGTTTTGTTGTTGTTATTTTTTCTTTTATTTGCTTTCCCTTTGATTGTTACTACCTACAGAGATCATATTTTCATTCTCTTTTCTGATATTAAAGAAGTGAAAGAAAGAAGGACCAAACTCTCAGCAGCTCAGGTTTCTTGGGGGAAAAAAAAAAAAAAAAGAGGAATAAAAATAATAATGAAAAAAAAAGCTTGAGATTCCTATGCTCCTCCTCCAAACTAGAGAATATGGCAAGATTTGTCATGAGCACTGAAAAGGGTAAAATATTAATGGAAATCTCTGGATATTCTCCAGAGTTCTCTGGAAGTTCTCCTCTGAAATGGAAAACAATTTTCTAGTGCTACACTCCTACCGGGTGTGATGTTTGCCCTTACACTAAGAAAGATATTGACAAAGTATTCACCAGAGCAATAGGAAGGAAGGAAGGAAGGAAGGAAGGAAGGAAGGAAGGAAGGAAGGAAGGAAGGAAGGGAGGGAGGGAGGAAGGAAGCGAGGGAGGACGGACGGGAGGGAGGGAAGGAGGGAAGGAGGGAGGGAAGTTTTGCAGTTTCTATCCTAGAGGTTGAGACCAGAGCGCAGATGCGGCCAGAGGACAAAGCAGTTCCTGATCACAAATAACATAGGAGGAAGAAAGGTGAAAGCAGCTTTCCTGGAAAGAGCTATGATCAGTCTGAAGGCAGACGGCAGCATGAGACACGGAGACTTTTTCCTCACTTTCATTTTCCCGGAATGCATCACGCTAACCAGGTACCTAGAGAGCAAGATAACGCGTGTCACCTTAATAAGCTACGATCTGTGTTATTTGAAACACTTTGTGCTTTATTACCATACTTAGTTTATTTAGTTACACATAAACTAATGCTTACTGTGAAGTCATTTGCAGAGTATTTAAACACGACTGCCCAGCCTCAGCTCTTGTGCTACCTTTGTGTTGGTTGGAAAACAAGAATTATGAGTCATTTTAACATAGTTAAAGGGATGAAGAAGTTGAAGGTGTCTTTTTTTGTGGCCTAGTGGAGACAGCCCTGCCACAACCTTGACTCTGCAGGGGAGAGGATGGCCTGATTTTATCACAGAGAGTGGGTGGTTTCCCTGCTGGGATTGCTGCTGTGGCCAGTCCAGCAATTTATGTCACCAAGGTCACCAAGCAGACATGAGGTGGTAATGACTTTCATTTGCCACTGACCTGCCTGGATCCTAGCCAGAGACCTAGAAATTGAAAGTTTTGCAGGCTGCTACCAGTATCCTTAGCTACCTTTTACTCAACATATTTCAAGCTATGGAACAACAGAAGAGGGGAAAAAAATCAAAGGCAAGCAGATGTTGCAGGGATGATAAAGAAAGAAGCAAGAGCAATGGGAAATTGGGTTGGCAGGAAAACGATGTGGGGAGAAACAGACCTAGAAAGAGTAGTTTCAAATGTCTGTCTTGTCACTGGTTATAAGTTGCACACCCATGCCATATGGTTTTAATGTAGAAAGATCATGCACAGTGTCTGGTTCTCCAATATATAGAATGTTTTTCTGCAGCTGATTCCCTAATTTGCAAAGCAAAAGAGATTTTTTGTTGGCAATTAGTAGTGCTGTGGTGAGTCACTCCTCTACTGGTGGTTCACTCCCTCCCTCTCTCCCATAAATGATTCTAAGAATAGCTGCTATAGAAATATCTTTCATCTAGGGGAATAGACCAAAATAGCAAAGTCTATCCCTAAAAGTTAGGGTCCACTAGAAGTCCTAGTTAGTGATTAGCAGACGATTAGACTAGAAAGAATAAAAGCCTAAAAGTAACTGAAAAATGTGTTCCTTATCAGCTTATTTTTCACAAGTATTTATGCTTAAAAACTACAACAAAATTACAATACAGTCATGTCTCTATATGGAGAAAGAGGTTGGCTTTTTAAGATCTGCACATTGCTAAGGTCATATGTTGACACCATTTTGCTCATAAGCAAATTATCATTTTGTAATGAGAAAGAAAAGATCTGAGTCACATTATGTCCTGATCCCACTGGGTTTTTTCAGAAAAGCAGTACATAAGCCAGAAAGAGGGGGAGAAGCTGTGTCTATGACAGCAGGCACATGGTGCTTCAGTGGTGATGAATTTTGCAGTCAACTTTGGTGCTGTAATAACTCAAGTCTATTCCAAACAGTGACACCAGCAGAACTGGTAGACAAATTTTGCCTGAAGATCTCAACACACAAGCCCACTGTAAATCCTTTTGTATTTTTTTTTTTACTGTAATATCAATGAGAGTAGGACAGAATGTGTGCCTTATGCAGCAGAAAGAGTAGTGCCCAACTGCCTGAACTTCTAGATTCAGCCCGTCTGGAGCAGTGTAGTTTTGCATGCTCCTGTGCAGCTCAATGGGCTTGTCAGTCTCTTTAAATTCTGTGTTTTGTATAACAGGGATTACTGGCCACTGTCGTGTTTTACACTGGTTAATCTCTGAAGAATTAGAAACAATGACTTTTCAGGTGGCAATTTTGTTAGCTTCCTTACCCCCTTAAACAGGTTTGAAGGTAGGTAATAGGCCTGGATTTTTTAGTTAGCTAACCAAGAATTTCAGAGTTCTCTTCCTCTGGACTTTCACAACTAGAAGGCCCAGGTTATGCCCTGACATGCACTGGGATCTCAATTGTGCTGTGTGTGAGTTCAGCTCTGCCTTGTTTTGCAAGTAGCTCCTCAAAAGCCAGGCACAGTGAAGAAACAGACCCATCCTTTTCTTAAAACAAGCAAACTCTGTAGGTTATAACCAAGCAACTGAGTCAAAGCAGCTGAAGCCAGGAGAAGAGCCTCTTAGAGCAGAAGAGGTAGAGAAGGGGCAAATGAACAATCTTGGGTAAACACATTGAAGAATATGGGCTGACCCACACCATTTTCCTTGCCACTGGTGCTCTACAGGGTGTATGTCACGTTCCCAGGACCCTGGGCTCAGGAGTTTGTGGGAAGGTTTCAACTGGGGGAAAAAATCACAGCAAAGAGAAACATGCTTGTGGGCTTTTTTGCTTAGTTTCTTCTCTGCACATACTTTGAATTGTCCCACCTCAGATTGCTGAGTGTGGTAGCAGCATTGGCTGTCACCAGTTGCTCAGTTCACTATCCTGTGGCTTGCTGTCCCCTCAGGTGTGCTTCAGACACAGACTGGAACCATCCTGGGCAAACTGAGAGCTGAGTTTAATTTCTAACATTGTGGTTTATTCATCGTAGTACTGGACACTGCTACAGACTGACAAGCCTGAAGTTTGCACCTTGTGGTGTGTTTTCACTGATTTCAGTGCTCCCTCAGCTTGGCAGCCCCACTCATTGGGTTTTACGCTCAGCCAGGCTCCCTGATGTGAATCATCAGCCAGCTTGGTGCTTTGCCTCTTGTTTTCTAAATCACAGTGCTTGCTGCTATGACAAATTCTGATACAGTGTCTTTTCACAGACGAAACATGATGCTGTCCTGGCAGCTTCCTTGGTGCAAATTCCTGATATGGGAATGCATGCAAATTTTGGTAAGGAAGGACTAGCAAGGCTGCAGGTAGTAGGTGGCGATTCCCTCCAGAAAATTGAAGGACTGGTCATGGTAAGGGAAGAAGACAAGGGCAGCAGTTGTGCTGTGATGCTGAGCAAAACTATGGCAGGATTAATAACATTTGCTCAAGGTGTGGATAGCATCAATCTCAACAGGGATATATTGGGTTACAGCCAGGGAGTGAAGGGAAGTACAGTCGTGGTCTTTCAGACCATCAGATTTTCTATACAGGCTGTATAAAGTAGAGTTAATAGGATGCCAAAGTGCTGTGTCACTACTACTATTTCATCACAGTTCTACATCTGAAAACTGGAAATTAAGATTTTGGATTATCTCTGGGGTCAGCGCTGACATTTGTTCACTGGGGAAGTCCCAGACTGGACTCAGGTATGGATGGGAACTGAATTCCAGATCTGGAGTGAGAAATGCACGGATCAGGGTCAAAAGCAGAAGAACGGACAGGGTCCTCCTTAAAATTGGGCACTGAAGAAAAAGGCCTGACCCTTAGATCCATCAGCTTCTATACTGAGCATGGAGCAGATTGGATAGAATACCCTTGTTGGTCAGTTTTGGGTCACCTGTCCTGTCTGCTCCTCCCTCCAGGTGGGCCCCCTCTACGCTTTTCTGTTTCCAACCCTCCAATGAGGCAAATAATGAAAGTAGCTGACCTTGGTGTTTATAGCAATAAGTATAAGCAAGAGCCTCTCTGCATACCATTTCTTGGCATGAAGTAAGGTAAACATAGGTCTTACCACTTTGAGAACAAACATTTTTCTGCACAATAAGCTGCTACTTTCAGAGAGGTACAAGAAGCTTAGCTAAGATATAAAAGTAGTGAACAGAAAATGGGTTCTAGTTTACCTCAAACCAGGACAAGAATAAAGTAGGTAATGCCACAGACAGTTCAAAGTTATTCAAGGACAGGAAAGAAATGGACTCCATGCCCAAGTAAATTATTTAAATTTTTGTCGTTGGAAACTTGGTCATTCAACTCTACTGGCAACTATACATCTGTGTAGTATTTACGTCCCAATATGGTAGGTGTTTCAAAATGACTCTTCCTACTCTTTACCAGAGAGTTTGCTCTTAAAACTAAGTGATGATATAAATGAATGCAGGAAAAAATAAAAATTAAAATCCCACTGCCATTTTAGTGACAATGCTTTTTCATGTTTTACAGTAGTGGCTTTTAAGCTGAACTTGTTTTACAATTGTGTTATCATTAAATTGCCATATTACTTCTATTCCACACGGTGCACTGAACAACACACACCCTCTGCTAGGCATGCCCCGATCCTACCAGAGCTTCCACCATGGTCTCTGATTATTCTTCTAATATTTGGACTTGCAACCAGTTGTTCTATTTCTCTTGCCGTGTCCTTGCCCCTATCCATAATGTATAAACGTTACAATGGGTTTTCTCTGACATTATGTGCTTTCAGTATAGTTCTGTCATTATCTCTGTCTCATAACTGACTGCTGCTCTCACAACAGCAATGCTTCCTTCTATATGCTCTTGATCATATTAGCCTCTTCTTCCTTCCTCTCCATTCCTTCCCCACTCCCTTTTTCTTTCTAATCTTTTTACTCATTTACTTGTTCTTCCTTTCTAGCGTACTAAAACAAGCCTATAGCCGGAGCCTCTTATTTCTGTTTCTTATTTTACAACTCTTCTTGTTGAGTTGGGCAGCCTTCACAACTGAGGAAAAGTAACCTCAGGTTAAGGCCAACCACTGAAGAGAGGCTTCCATGTACAATAACACATCATGCCATTTGTGCCATAGAGGCTCTTTGGGAGTCTCTTCAGTGTGGCTTCTGACAGAGTATGCAAGACAAACAAGACACGAGAAACAGGATTTTGAAAAGCAGGCAACTTGCATGCAAGCAAAGTAATGAAACCTGCCAATTTCAATAAATATGTAAAAATCTGGAAAAAAATGCTAGCTATAGCTTTACACATCCACATTCCATAAATGCAGACACCCACACACTTTATCGTATGTACTGCATGCTACTTTTCAGGCAAATAGCCTGGGATTTAAAATAATAAGTGACTTGGTAGTTTATTTTAGGCTATATACATGCATATAGGAGGCTGGCTATTGAAACGATGCTCTTACCTAGCCACTCTGTAACCCCACTGACTACCTGTGTACAATGCAGACAGCAACAGCATGGAACACTATGACTTTGAAGAAGCAGCAAAAATTGTGGGAGTGAGCTTATACAGCTTTGCGATGGATAGCACAAGTTTGATGATGTGACTTCTGTTCTGAAAATTATTCTGACTGTTTTTGCTTCTTTGCAGGTTAAAAGAAGGACGAAAACTTTAAACAGTATGTCAAGTCCAATTTCTGTTTGACTTCCTCTCTAAAAAAAGAAAACCAATCCTCTCTGTTTTCAGTGGCACATGGTATTGCACACTTTGTTGTAAATGTACTCCTTTCCTGTATTTCTGTCATCTTTTCTGTATGATTTGGCCTGGAGGTAGAGGTGTAGAAATAACCTGCAAAAAAAACTTTAGGTAAGCCAGCCAACATTGTGCTATCCCACAGAAGTCAATTCTGGGCCCCTTCTGCACAGGAAGAGCCCTTGAAGGGCAGAAAAGAAGTTTCTCCTCCTTTTCATATAATAGAATCACATAATCATCTAGGTTGGAAAAAACCTTTAAGATCATTGAGTCCAATGGTTAACACTGCCAAGTCCACCACTAAACAACGTTCTGAAGTGCCAGATCTACACAGTTTTAAAATTCATCCAAGGGTGGTGACTCCACCACTTCCCTGGGCAACTTGTTCCAACAACCCTTTCAGTGAAGAATTTTTTCCTAATATCCAATATAAATCTCCCCTGGTGCAACTTGAGGCCATTTGCTCTTGTCCTGTTGCTTGTTACTTGGGTGAAGAGACCAACCCCCACTTCTCTACAACCTCCTTTCAGGTAGTTGTAGAGAGCCATAAGGTCTCCCTTAAGCCTTCTTTTCTCCAGACTAAAGGATCTCAGTTCCCTCAGCCACTCCTCAAAAGACTGGTGCTCTAGACCCCGCATCAGCTTAGTTACACTTCTTTGGACATGCTCCAGCACCTCACACTCTTCCTTGGGGCCTAAAACTGGACACAGTACTCGAGGTGAAGCCTCACTAGTGCCAAATACAGGGGGATGATTACTTCCCTTGTCCTGCTGGCCACACTACTTTGATACAAGCGAGGATGCTATTGGCCTTCTTTGCCACCTGGGCACACTGCTGGGTCATTCAGCCAGCTGTCAGCCAACACCTCCAGGTCCTTTTCCACAAGGCAGCTCTCCAGCCACTCTTCCGCAAACCTGTAGAATCGCATGGGGTTGTTTTGACCCAAATGCAGGACCTAGCACTTGGTGTTGTTGAAGCTTATACCCTTGGCCTCAGCCCATTGATCCAGCCTGTCCAGATCCCACTGTAGAGACTTCCTACTCCAAACTCACTGAGAGTGCACTTGTCCCCTTGTCGTTGATAAAGATATTAAACAGAACTGGCACCAATACTGAGCCTTGGGGAATACCACCTGTGAACAGCCGCCAACTGGATTTAACTCCATTCACAAACACTCTTTGGGCCTGGCCATTCAACTACTTTTTGTACTTTGTGTAAGAATGCTAAGCCATGAACAGCCAGTTTCTCCAGGAGAATGCTGTGGGAAATAGTGTCAAAGGATTTTCTAAAGTCCAGGTAAACAACATCCACAGAGGGTCACTTTGTCATAGAAGGAGATCAGGTTATTCAAGCAGGACCTACCTTTTCTCTTTCTCTCCTTTCTTTCCTTACTTGTTTTTGGTCACAAAATTAATTCATTCAGAGCCTGGTCTCCTGCCATGTTGCAGGTAGGATGAAGAGGTCAAATACTTCCTAATTTTCCTCAATTTAGCTCTGGTTCTCTTGTTGAAAGGCTTTTATTTCCATAGCTAATGTTACAGTTGGCTCCCTTCTGCCCTGCGTGCTAGTCCAAGTCTTCCACAGTCCACTGGGCATATCAAGCTTGATCCTGTGCCATTGAAGTCAGTAGGAGTTTTTCCACCAAATGAGCTAGAAGCAGGAGGCAATCCATAATTAGTCAACTCTGATTGCTGGATGCAACTTGCTCCATAACAGCCACTGAATTATTATTCTCTGCTAATCTGTATCTGACTAAACACTCTTGGCCAGGGTATTCTTGAGCACTCCCCCCTTTCCCAGAGAGGTTAATCAAATGATGATTGCTGCTCTTTTATGTCAGAAAGAGGGTATGGGATGACATAAACTCCATAAAATATAAGCTAAATCAAAGGCCAAATGAGCCAAAACCATGCTAATGTTGGGTGTCTACCACAGAGTCAGTAGCACCAGGGCTATTCTCAAGCCTGCCTTTGTCCTGAGCAGCAGCTCAAAACTCCTTCAGCACCCTCACTACCACAGCACTGTCTGATCATCTCCTGCCCGTATTGCTTCTGATTAACAGCCAGGTGCCCCAGCCTTGAATTCAGGAAAGACTGTCTGAAAATTCATTTAAACCAAATGGACGTTCACTACTCTCAGATGCAGCGTAGTGTGACACTGGGTCTACGCATTGTTTGGTTTTAATCAAGATTGCTGTTGTGGGAGAGAGGAAGGAGAGCGAGGTTTCCATTGCAGCCTTTAATGTGGCCCTAGCGAGATGCTGTTATATATTGGGCTGTGTCTCTGTACAGGGGCTTGTCTGACAGGCCCTGTCATCATCTACCTCCAAGATTATCATTCACGCTGCTGGAAAGACAACTTTATTGGACTAAATATTGGCATGTGTCTGTGTGGCCCACACAGGGTAAAGACTCTCCCCGGGCCTCATTGGTGTGTCTGAGTCACTGTGCGTGGGTATAACAACTGCACTAGTTATTATTAATCTCTCTGAAACCTCTTTACAGTGATTAAGGCAGTACTGGATGAAAGCAGTCTGCTTTGTGGGCTCTCGCCAAGGAAGACCCACTAAGCAGATTTTCTTGGATCCTTTAGCCAAGCTGCTCTTTTCTTGGCAACTGAAACGCACATCAACAGAGATGTAATGTCAATTTCTAGCATTTTTTAAATGTACTTTATTCATATTTTTTGGACACTACACAAACCACTACAATCAAAGTACAGTGCTTAACATAGCAGTCACTTTTCCAATGTGCCGGTGTATATAAATAGAACTGAGCAGGAGACAAGAGGTCACATTTAAAAGATAGAATAAAGGGAAAACCATGTTCTTGCCTCCAATTCCCTTTGCATGAAGAAGGGACTTTGGTAAGGGACTTTGGTATGAGAGAAGTGATGGGTATATGTCAGCAGGAGCTGAGTCCGCCTCCCTCCCACTCCCAAACCATGTCCAGAACAGCTCAGCGAATTGCTAGGGATCTGCTCAGGTTTTCCTCAAGCCGACTGCTAAGAGCGGGACATTTTGGGAGAAGAAGAGTTGAGTGCTTGATGAGTTAGACGTGAAGATGAGATTATGTGGCAATGGCCTGCAGCTACATGGAAGGTCAGGTAACCCTGGCTTTGGGTGAAAATAATGATCACAGTGAAGGTTTTATCCTCTGTGTGTCACTAAACGGGGCTGGTGGCTAGTTTCCATGGCTGAGTCAGGGGGAAGGGAACTTGCATTCTCTAGAGAAAGACTCTAGTAGATTTCATCTGACCCCAAATATTATATTTTCTTTGAGCTGTGGTATCTTTCACTTCTGTTTACTCCTGTATATATATATATTTTAAAAATGCTCCCTTTTTTCGCTCTCCCCATCCCCATTTCTGGCAATTGATCAAAGCCTGGGTTTACTATTGTACTATGTGCCTCATGACACCGTGTCCTCATACACCGGAAAGTGACTGTCTCTAAAGCAACTTTATGATGCTAAGTAAAGCAGAGTGAAATAGCAGCAAACTGAAGTTTTTCTGGCTTAGTCTGTCCCAGGAGGGCTAGGCTGGGGAAAAACAAGACACTGTGAAGAAGCAAAAAATAAGAATAAAAAAGAAACCAGACAGTCTCAGGAAGGGAGGAAAAAAAAAAGAGAGTTTAACTTGAGGCAGAGTGTCAAATAGATATTTGGAGTTCAAAGTGCTACACCAGCCTGACTACACTCAACTTTGACCACCTACAGCAATTTTTATACCACCAGCTTTGTGTCATTAAGTAATTAATGTTGCAGTGATGTGCCATTTTCTCCTGTGTCACTGCACTCACTACACATCATATGGTCATCATTTCAGCTTCTATTGCATCAAAATACTTAACAGGAGATACTTCCTTTCTGACTTGATCTATTTTGTGTACATGAGTTGTGTTTTGTTTTTTTTTCCCCTCTGTTTCCAGACAGCAAGAGATCTGGTATGCCCAGGAGGCCTCTGAAATTCATTTCTTCCATCTGTAAGGCCAACAAGCTTACCCTAAAGAAAACAGAAAAAAAAACCCAGACACACAGCTTAATTTTGTATCCCATGCAAAAAACGTCATGTTCTTCTGCCTTCACATGCACAGCTATAAAATGACACTGCCTAAATGAGGTTATTTACACAAAGAGGGGTATTTGGCTATATAAAACTGTGCATCCTTGGGTGATTTTCAGAGGACTACATAATCACCCTGCCTCTACAGGAGGCAGAGGAACTATCCTTGATTTACTGTGTTTGAGATGGTGCCAGTTATCTCATTTTAGTTTCATCTGTTCTGTTAATCTGCATGAAGAGGCTGCCTAATCATGCCCTCGCCCCTCTCTAGTGCCCAGAGTGTGATGAACAGTCATTGCTTCAGCTCTGGTCCTTGCAATAGGAGGGGCAAATGTAGTGGGCAAATGTTCTTCCTTCCCTGTAGGACCTCCACAAGGGCTGGAAAGTGTGAGGTCTCTAACTGGGCCTTTGAACTGATTATAATTAGATAAAAGGCAATTTATAAACTTCAACTACTATTAAAGAAAAAATAATGATGAAGACTTGGGTGAAAGGAAAAAAAATAAAATGCAAATATATGTGGGAATGAAACCATAGCACCCAACAAGAACAGTCTTTTCTAGGTTGGCCCGTGATAATGGTGGTGGAGAAGGTGAAGTATTTATGAACCCTTGACCTCCCCAGTAAATCTATACTTGAAAGGGGGGGATTAAAATGTCTTAAAAATCATGTGCTGGAAACTGAGAGAGCTTAACATTTTCCTTATACTGATGTCAGATGCCTTTTCCAGCCCCTACATCAATTATACATAGTCTGGCAGATCAAAACAGAAGCACAGGGGTGTTATGTTAAGTTACCTTAAGTTAAGGTAAGATGGCTCACAAAAAATTTTAGGTGTCTTGACTTGTCATGGCTTCACCTTGCTGTCTTTGTCCAGAGACCGTTCATCCAAATTCCTGGCTTTGTTTAGCAGTATGAAAAAAATTTTTAAAAGAGAAAATACAAGCACAGCTGTAACCCACCTGCTGAAAGGGACAAATATAAAAGTCTACCAAGTAGTTAAAAAAATTAAAAGTTCAGAGTGGTAAAAGGAGAAGAGAGAGTAATCAGTATGCTAGAATGAGATGTGTTAACAATTGAGGGAAATATTTAATAAGATCCAACAAAAAGTCTAAAAGAGAAAGACAAATTATCTAAACCCAGAATCTTCCAGAAAGAAAATCTTTTTGCATGTTATTAGCAAATCTCTTTGTGACACTGACAAAACCTTGCCTGATACTACAATAAATATGAAGAAGAGGTATCATTACTCAAAAAACACCAGCAATATGCCGCTGTTCAGTTTTCCAGTAATGCAGTTATAAGTTCTGTGAGTAACATGAATGAGTGAAGATTTTTACAGCCACACTGTCTGCATGAGACACAACTGCAATGAAATTGCCATCTTACTCCAGAGAGACACAAAATTTAACTTGTAGCCATCAGAAAATTTCCTGCAGAGCCACGTTTGCACTGGAGAAAAAAATAAAAAAACAAATCAGGCTCATATTTTTGGTTCACATCCTTTAAATTATTTTGAAACTATAATCATAGGAGCTTGGAAATGTCTTTTAGTACTTTATGTTGCTTAATAAATGTAAATAGATAGATATTATTATTATAATATTGTAATTAATATGTAATTACAAATGGGTGGTGTTTTTTTCTGATTCCTCAAGGAACCCTTCCATTGTCATCCACTGAGTCTAAAACCAGCAGCTGCTTCCTCCCCAGATTGGAAACATTGAAATCTCAGTTGCCCTAAACATGCTTCCAAGGTAGTATCAACTACTCCAAAGCCTTAGGAAGAATTCATAGCCCCTGTTGGTCCCTTCCACTCTATACCATGTATACATCAGCTTCTGGGCTGGCTGATACTTACTTAGAGGCAGTTTTACCATCTGTAGTCACCTCAAATAACATATCATTGCATTAATAGTCTCCCTGCCCCAAGGAGACTACCTGTAGGCTCTGGAGCAGTGTTTGCAGAAACCTGGCATGATTTCAACCTGGGGGGGGGGGGGGGGGAGGCTGTGCA
>JAOTQQ010000012.1:132678451-132695387 GCA_026546715.1 Gallinago undulata | reverse complement strand
CCCCCCCCCCCCCCCCGCTGAGCACTCAGCCACTATGGGTGAAAACCAGCACATGCAAAGGAGTCTGAACTAGGAAAGTTTGTGGGCTGAGGACACATGAGGCTGCATTGTGAAAAAGGACTCTGCAGTGTGCCAACAGCTTTAGGAGACAAAACAAAAATGGGTTATATTTTATGCTGCTAACTTCTGAGTATGCTTTTGTTAAATGTCTCACTTCCGATTTCTAGTGGGTCAAAATATTTTCAAAATAAGAGTAATCTTCTGAGCAGAAAAGTTAGTTATCCCTCTTACACTATTTCTCTATAAGGTATGAACAAGGCACTATAATATCCAGCATGCAAGAAACAGTACACATATCTCAGTAAGGCTGCAGAACAACAGGCTTCTGAATTCTTCAAACCCAGAGCTCATTTTTAGGTTGCTGAACATTTTTCTGTTTGGAAACTCAGTCTGTTTTGCTACATATGCAATGGAGATGGGGGACTTAAAATGGCTTAATTACCACATTAATGGCCACATTTTTGAGAAACAACCTTGGTTAACCATGGCGGGGGGGGGGGAAATAAACACACCAAAAAAAAAAACCTGACCAAGAAACCCCAACAGCCTGAAAACTATTGTAAATTACATATTTAGCAAAAATGAAAAAGTTGTGTCTCTGACAACCATCTATCTTCAGTATTAGTCATCCTCAAAAAGTCACACAGGAGTAGTTTATCTGAAATTCCTTTGAAGAGTCTCTCTGCTGTCCTCCCACATGAGAAGACTTGGCCCACTCTGCTATGCAAGTGCATCACAGAGCAGCCTGCACTTGTGAGGAAATCTGTGTGTATTACTTTAGTTTCTTTGTGTGCTAATGTCATTGCCTAGTGATATTCTTCACTTTATCTAAGAACACATACATCGCACCTCCACAACAAATCAGATTACAGCAGTGTCTTACACATCATTTAAATAAAACAAGAAACCCTTTTTAACTGAGCAAGATGGAGCCCCGTTGAGACGATGCCAAAATGACTGAAGGTTTGAGAAGTGGCTCCTGCAGACTGAAGGAAGCTGGAA
Organism: Gallinago undulata; assembly: GCA_026546715.1. Lineage (NCBI taxonomy): Eukaryota > Metazoa > Chordata > Aves > Charadriiformes > Scolopacidae > Gallinago > Gallinago undulata. The sequence continues at coordinate 132,694,325 of JAOTQQ010000012.1, read as the reverse complement.
AGAGTGTCTAAGTGCCAGCCACAGCCATGTCTGAAAGAACGACAGGGACAGCCCTGGAGCGTTGGGTTATGTGTAGCCCAAAGGGTTGCAGCTCCATTGCCTCCCCTGCATCCCTGGCGAGGAGTGGGCAAAAGCACCCCACATGTATAGCAAAACACGATGGAGCTGATAGTTTGACTACTGTTTTGACACAACACATGAAGACCCTCTTTATGCCCAGTACGTTGCTCTACAACAACACCCAGCTTCAGCTCCATTCCACCTTGCGCTCTTCCACCACACAGTAGTTGTGGAAAAATATGAAGAATCCTTCAGGACATAAACACTTAGCACTGCTGCTAGTATGAGTTGTGAAAGCAGGAAGGAATCTTTGTTTTCAACCTGAAAGAGATGCAGCTGTGCCGTGGAAAATAATTACAGCAAGACCTTTCCAGCTACAAAATTGTTAAAACTCCGTAGGACTTCCAACTGTTCTTTTTCATTTTTTTGTCTGAATTTCCATTTTATGTTCTCAGACTATCACTATAATCCTATGTAATGGAATCTGTTCATATCTCTTGGTCTCTTGCTGTGTGTCATTTGCAGCTGTATGGTGTACATAGCAATTAGCTGCTGATGTACTTTTATCTGGTCTCCAGTCTTTAGCATGCTTTATTGTACTTCACAGTCTCCATATGTCATGGAAAGTTAGCCAAAGTCCTAATCTCCTTACTCAAAAAAATAACTTTGAGCTGAGAAACCTGACACTGGTATTAAAATGCTTGATGGAATTTCTGTGCACTTGCACTTGGTTGTGAGTGTGTGTGCATGTATGTGTGCACACCTGTGTGAGGAAGAGAGAAAACATTCTTTGAAATCCACTTGAGCAATTCAGGAAAGCATAACCATTCGTGCATTTGGCAAATATACTAAAATAGATTTAAGAATGAAATTTGGGTTGTACCTGCAAGTTTCAAATAGTTATCTTTTTCTGAAAGGAAGTTTTCATAATAAGCATGCATATTCTTCCACAATGTAAGTAAACATTAACGGAGCCTCAGCCTTATGTTAATTTTTGTGTTAGATTTTTGTGCCTTGTAAACAACTATTTATTGCCATGTTTATACCAAGAATGTGGGAACAGAGAACTGTGACTGATTAAAAATTTCAAAAATTAGGAAAAGTCTGGCTAGAATCTTAATAATGAAGAATATGGTCAACCGGATGACTTTCATGAACAATATTTTACAGAAAAATACAATATTTGAACAGACACGCTCAGTTATTCGGATGAACTCCTGATCCCACCAAAGCAAGTAGTAAAACTAATTTCTTAATGTGTCATGTGAAAGAAAAAAATATTTCAGTACAGCTTCCTTGTATTGGGACAAGAAATGTTTTTTTAAAAAAAGAGTCCCAGTAAAAGCATTGGGTTTTGGCAAAAGTGAAACCTCCTTCTTATAACATAAACTGAAAATATCTATAATTTTGCTTGAACCCTAGCTGTTTTGTATGTGTGATAGAGATAAATGTAATCAAAGTGAGGCAGCTTCAATAAAAAAGGGATCAAAAATAAATTTTACATCAATCTCCCTTTCCACTGTCTCCCTTGACAATAATTTCACAGTGAGGCAATGTATACTTTCTGACAACCTATGGCTGGGACTTCTCTTGACGAGCTTCAGCATCAGGAAGTTACTGCACCTTTACTGCAACAAACCATCTATTTTGTGACCTATGTTCCTGACTTGTTACTAACAAGTCAGGAAAAAGACGAGGCCATGGAGGTGACTATCTGGGTTCATCATGAATGTGGTGTTGAACGGAGGTGTCACAGCCAGAACAACTCCTCCCTGACAGCCTTTTGGAGAGCAGCTTGTCATGTTCACAGTTTGATAGGCACTCCCATGCCATTCTCACCTCCCCATGTAGATGCCACATTAGTGTTACTGGATTTAAGCTTCACAACATCTTTGCAAAAGGAAGACGACTGTGCCACCTTTGCATTATAAAGAGCAAACTAAAACACAGGACAGGCTGCAGGTACAATTTATTTGGCTAAAGCTAGCTATCCTTAATATAGATACCCACTAAAAACATGGCCACCCTGAGGTGGCCAGAAAGAAGCCGTTCCCTCTGGGGGATATTTGTCTCATCCTAAGACAGGAATAAAATATGCTTGATGAGCTGCACTCTTGACCTGTCCCTTTCTTTTAATTTCTTTCTTCTGGAGGGAGGCAGAAGTGACCATCACAGATGTACAGTGTAGTCAGCTGTGGCGAGGCAACATCATTTCCATCCTGTATGCCAAACTTTTGCAGAAATTTGCACCACCCCAAGCAAGACTAACTTCTAGGCCTCACAAGTCCCAGGCACAAGCTAAAAAAAAAACAATCTTCATCCAGTACTGCCTGGCACAAATGTCACTGGGCCTCTGTGGGTGCAGTGTGGTGTGTGAGGAAAAAGAAGAACAATGATGGGAAGAGGGGAAAGGGGAAGATGCTATTTCAGCAGTAGGACTTCCCTCAGAGGCCCTGGGAAGCCTTCACCCAGGGGAAATGAATGTCTCCTCTTTCAGCTTCACACAGAGCAGAATTCAACACGTGCAACTTGGAAGACAGATTGAGTTTCCAATAACATTTCCTACACAGGAAAGGGAGAGCCTTGAAAGCCTCTTGGCTGTTACTGGAGAAGCTTTGTTTCACAAACAGAGCCAAAGAAAGTTCAGGGAGCTAACATTTAAAGGCCTTCGGGCCTCTCTCCTGTCTCTGAAGCCCTTTTAACAGAACAGGTGGAGAGAGTTTGTGGCAGGGAGTTTGTGCTGGGCACAGTCCTGCTGCCTCTAGCAGCATGGCCAGGCATGAGGGCTGTGCCCGAGCCGGTCCACCCTCAATCAAGTCACAATGTGGCACCGTTCTTGGCAGACGATCCATGTACCCAAAGTCCTTTGTCACCCCTAAATTGGTCTCCTGGGACCCAGCTGAGCTGTTAGCAGGAGAATACAGTGCTGCTCCTGCCACTGGCAGTGTCTGATGCCAGCGGTCCCCAGGTGCCCTCAAGAGCATGAACATTACTGTAAGCACTGAGAGGAGAGACTGAGTCTTAGGAGTTGGATATTTTATTGTTTTGTGTCTGTAAGAAAGGCTGTTTGTCATAGTCAAGGGAGGCAGATACAAGAGGTTGCTTAGCTATATGTTAGGATCACAATTACAGGCACAAAAATGCAAGCCCCAGCTCTGCCTTTGTCACGAGGCCCCATCCTTCCTTCTTCTGATATTTTTTATTTAGATCCCTACTAATTTCACTTTACTTTGTTTCCCACTCTTTTTTATTCCTGTCTTCCCTGCTGCCAGAAGAACATACAATTTTGCAGATGGAGAAAACAAATTTTCAATTGCAGACAACAGCAGGAGAATCCTGCGTGGACTCATCTTTCCCCATCCCAACCAAGCAGAGCTGACAGGAAGCATGAATCATCCCTCAACTCCGCACGGCTGGGTCAAACCTACCTGGATTTGAGACATGGTGCAGAGTTCTTGTCTTGTTCTCCTCATATTCCCTCAGCAAGTCAATGGGCAAAGAGGCAGAAGGGAGTTAGACCAACCTTGTCCTCACCTTACACCCAGAGTGATACCTCTCAGGAGAGACCAGCCTTGCCCTGTCTGGGGTCCCAGTAATGTTCATCACTCTCTCACTCGGGAGGAAGAGGAGGGTCGAGGAGGCATCATGGGCCACCTGTGATCCTTAGTTCCCTTAGGCACTCTGATCCCTTCTGTTTTTGCCATCATATACATCTGCCCTGTTTTTCCTTCTCCACCCCTTTTCTTTCTCTCCTCATGTATCCTTCTAACACCCCCTTCCCAGTAAAATGCTGCACAGGGAGGCAGAGCAGCCTGGCACTGGCCTTTCAATATATTTAAACACTAACAATTCACTGAGCTGGAAAATTGTAAATCTGCAATTTTATTGAAAAAGGTGGTCACCCTGTTCTTTGGAGCCATGTTCAGAGACAGCAGGATAATTAATGGACCCTTATGTGACACAGAGGCAAAGAATGGCAAATTTTAATAAAACTAGTAAGATTATTTTTTTAATTTCTAAGAAACAGCTTTCCATGTGTAGTTTTGTGTCTTGATACAAGAAGAGAAAGGCGGTTAAAACCATTCTGTGCAGGTGAAAACATTACCTCACAACTTTTTTTTCCTCTAAATGAATATGAAGGACAGCAACTGGCACTGAGGGATTAGTAATGTCTGCTAACTGTGTATGTGGTGCCTACCCTGCACAGCATCTAGACGCCTTCCTAGCATTTCATATAACAACATTTCAAACCAAAACAGAGCTGTCAGCACAGCTCATTTTAGTTATGAAGTGAGTCCTTACTTGATGTGCTGCTGGGAAAGTTAAGCAAGACACACAACCCAGGTAAAAAAACCTTTTAAGTGGACAATATAAAGAGGCCAAAGGCCACCAAAGTGGAAAAAAAAAGGTGAAAGGTTTCAAAGGTAGGACAGGAATCTTTCACATAGATGGGGAGTATAAATGAAATGAAACAGAGGTTGTCATCATCCTTTTATGAAACATGGGTGGACTGATTAGCTGTACTGAATTATGGCTAGTGTTGTGAATTATGTGTGCAAAGAGCTACTAGACAGATGACATAACCCCAGCCTGGAGGAGAAAAAGGCTACAGATCTGTACCACCTGATGATAAAAGTGAGAGGTGGAGAGAGAAGATGCATCAGCTTCTTTAGGGAAACCCTTTTGAATTAAGTGCATGGTATGAACTTTGAGTGAAGGACTTCCTCCAGAATAACTAAATGATGTATATGTCTCATTTTTTGGAATAAGAATATTTTTTACAAATTAGCAATGCCACCTTAGCAGGAACGCGTCTTCCAGAATAAGTTGTTAAGCAGCTAAGCCCTGTGAGAAAATAAGCACTCCACAGATTGGACAGGGAATACAGCAGCTGTAGAGCAAGCTCTCGGTTGCTGGCGGTCACTTGCTTTTGTTAGATAATTAAAATTTCCTAACACCCAAATGGAAATGTTGGCGAGGGCCTGAGCCTTCATTGCTCTTGGGAGGAGCTTTGCCAAGTAAAGATAACTGAAATGCCAGGTTAAAAACAGACTTCTTCCACCCTTTCTGTTCTCCTTATTCTGCCAGCTCTGTCATTCAGTCTCTTTAACGCGTCCACCATTCAGGAGCTGAGTCATGTCCTTAGTCCCTCATTTACACAGCAAGCACTAGAAATGTTGGGCATAGCTGAAAGGGTGTGAGCTAGTGATATCTGTCAAGAGTAACTATTAATTCAATCCCATGATATTTAAAATAAAGTAAAAGAGCATATAAATTTGTTTCCCTACTTGTGTTAAGCTGCATCATTTATCAATATAGCTAGTGTACTAGAAGAGCATCTGCTGTGAGCTTGGAAAACAAATTATTATTGCCCATTAACATCTTTACATAAATATTTGGGGAATTTCTATATTAATGTTGTACTTTGTAAAGGATTCTCTATCCTGTTATCCCTACAGACTCTTCAGGTTCTTATTTTCTGTGCTCTCAGCAGTTATACACAGTTAGAGTAAATCAGGCCTGATGAACCACAGGCACTTTCACACTAGTTTCCATCGCTGGGTGCAGCACTCAGTGAGAGGAGCCACTCAGGCATATGGACTGCAATAAGCCGAGCTCCAGCGAGTTGGAACCTCCTGCTTCAACAGCTATTTGGCCATTTGTTTTCTTGCTGCAGCTCTTTGATTATTTCCCTCCCTTTGACAGAATGATGAAAGCAGCCACAGGGTTTATGTGCCACCTCCACCAAATGTTGCCCATATTCCAGTAATCAGGCAGAAAATAGGGGAGACAGGCAGGGATAAGGTGCCTGCTGACTCTGGAAGTCCTGAGGACTAACTAAGGTAAAGAGGCTAACATATGTGCAGTTAAAATGTCCCAAAACAGCCATGGAGGCCTGTGATGACCCTTCAGCTGAAGTTGTCTGTGCAGCGACTGGCAGTCTTCATTTTCTCTCTTACACCAAAACTGGGACAATTATTTTTTACAGTATGTCACCTCAGTAATTAGTGCAGCGTTTCATTTAGAGGCACATCAGCTTAAAGGTATTTAAATACTTTAATCCATCTCAGTGAAAAATATCACTTATAACAAACAGGCAACACGCCTAGTGCAATGCCAGAATTGGAAATAAGGCTGAAAACGTTCAAACAAACAACTAAACAAACATAGGGCTTTGTGTAACATAAACACCCAAGCAAGAAACAAGCAAGAAGAAAAGGCTTCATCCCTGGCCTAATGAATGGCAAGCCATGCCATTTCTGAGGAGAATTCAAGGGGACTAGCAAACTAGGCCTTGCTTTCCTCCTCTAAAGCCTACAGCTTGAGCACACAATCAAACATTTATTGCTAGTGAAGATACAGGACAACAGCTAGGTTGCCTTCTGAGCCCTGGGATAGCACAGAGCGAGCTCTACATTTGTCCTAATTGGAATGAACTGAGGAGTTTTACACCAAACTCTTTTGCAATAGAGAGTGGAGCTTTTAGTGGCAGTGAATTTTTCATGAAATGGTTGTGCTTTCCACAGAACATTTCAATTTTTCATCGAAAACCTGAGCAGGAAACCAAGAAAATATATTAAATACTTCAATGCTGAAGGACCATCACAGCACTCCAGATGTCTCAAGTCCCTCATGTTCCTGTTCTTTGTTGGGGTCTTTGTCCCTCAGTCAAACTACATTTCCCAGCAACACTGTGTCCAGGGAGCTGCACTGATGCACGCCTTCCCACCTATGCAAGAGAAGAATAACATTCATTAGGGAAGATGCAATAAAGTCAAGGACTCACTACGTTTTGTTTATTTGCTGGGACTTGCAATCCTCTACCACCTAACTCAGTCCTTGTGGAAGGGATAGGGAGGAAAAAAGCATGACCAGAGGGCAAAGTGAAAGAGAAACAGGCACGGATCCCTTCAGCCTACTCAACTGCAGCAGCTATTTTGTGTAGGAAATGAAGCGGTGCTAGAGGGGCCTCCAAAAATGAACAGCAAAGTTGCTGAAGTATGAAAAACTAATTGAGCAAAAAAAGAGGCCACTCGGACTTGCTCAGTGACAGCCATAGGATGTGTCAGCCAGCTTTCATATAGAGATCAGCTCAGCACCCAGTCTGAAAGCCAAGGTGCAAGAGAAGTGAATATGTCGGGTGAAGGAGAACGTACACCCAAATAGCTCAAAAAATGCACAAAAAAAATACAGAGAAGATTCAGGAAAACAGCCTTTGACATCCTCAAGCACAAAGTGCTCACTGACAAGAAAAGTAACTTAAAATCAATTGGTGACTGTACTTACTTTCTAGAGAGGATTGCTTTTGATTTCTCCAACCAGAGTCTCAGCTTAGATAGCTGATTTCAGTAAAATCTGTCAATTTACCTGTTGAGCCTCTTGCCCTCAGAGAATTAGCGTATTATCTAAGGTGAAAAACACATGCTTTGGCTATGCTTAAACTACTGTTCAAAACTGACAGTACTTCCTCCCAGCTATTAAAAAAACAGAGGTAAAAAGTCGCTTTCACTCCTGAGATCAAAAAAAAAATCTGGCATTTAATTTTAAAAAGAAAAGGGAATCTTCTGAAACAAATGAAGTATAGGGATATTAATGTAGGGAAGCTTTTAAACATATCTGCAAAGAGGATCAGAAATAAACATGCAAAAGGAACTCGACACATTTCTCGAAGGGAGAAGCTATGAATGACTGGATATGTTTGAAATTGTTGAGATGACTTTCAGAACCGAAAGATCAAGACACTCTTGATCAAGGGAATCTAGGAGAGACAGAAAGAGAAGCAGAGGTGAAGGAATATAATCCCATAGCAAAAATCTTTCTTGCTCTGTTTCAGGCCCTTTTTCTTTCTGGTTAGAGCTGTGGTAGGGAGGAAAGGAAAGAGATATATGAGCACCTGTCTTTTAAAGCTGGGTAACAACCACTGAGAAAAAGGTTTGATTTGGGTTCTGTCTGAGGAATAAACTCCAATCAATTCTCATCTGAGTGGTCCTCATTTACTCATCCTTTTGTACAAGGGAAAATAATTGCTGAGCTGGTCAGATAAGGAAATGCCAAACAAGGTACCTGATTATACCAGAAAGCTGATCTGTGAGAAGAATTAGCCTCTTGATTCTCTGAGTCACATAGAAAACTGGAGAAAGATAAGGAAAATTATCAGGTCCTGTCAAGAAACTTACTGGACTGTTTTGACTGTGCCAAGTGATTCACAGGGCAGGATGTTCAGCAGTGCTTCTAGTGCTGCTCCAAAAAAGCCCGGCATAGGGTCTCCCCTGAGCTTAAGATCAGTGGGCAAGCACCTATGCAGATAACATGGGTGACCTGGTCATTAATAGGAGTATCAGTCATCATACACAGAGTAGCAGTTAGAGATCCATGACTACCTTGCCTTTATCCCTTCCTGTTCCCTCCTTACTGGCGATGTAGAAACTAGCTGTAGCAGCAGAGAAGTGCTTGGCATGGCTGGAAGGGCATGCATCATCCCCATGTGCTACATTTTGCGAGGCTGATGCTCCAGGTCAGTGCTGCCTGCTTGGCTGCTGCCTGTCGGCTCCATCCTAGTGCGAGGGCTGACTGGCTCAGCTGCTGCAGCTGCCTGCAGCTGCTGCTGTGCTCATCTTTGATCAGCTGAACTTAAAATACAAGTTGCTTTTGAGGCAGGCAGCGACTTTTCTTTCTCCAAGATGTGGATGCTGGCAACTGTTTTAAAATTCCATGTTGAATATTCCTTTGTCTCTGTGTGTGTGTGTGCACTCTGTTATTTGCAATATCCGCTTAGAAGTATTAAAGCAAAATGCCTTTGTCAGCTTTGTCTTTTTCTATTTGACAACTGCTGATGTCATTTTACTTTTGTTTGTGAATCTTGGCCTGCTTGCTGCTGAGTCACAGAAGAAGGCGACAGATAATAAATATAGCCCCTTATCATCCCAGAAAGCTGTGGACCACTGAAATGACAATCAGAAAGAGAGTCTTTTTTAACCAGCAATAGCAGAACAGAAGGATCCTGTTTCCTGTGCAGATTTCCCTGTTACTCACAAGCTTTGATTGATGTAGGCTGCGTCCTCCAAAACAGAAATAAAAGTATCAAGAGTCAGTAGCAGAGGCTGCCCTATCCATGGGAATAGGAGCAGAAGAAGCACAACATTCCCCATACAGGTTCCCTAAAGCAGCTGTCTGCTGCTAGAAATTGTGAAATGCAAACCAGGAAGCTGAAGTACAGAAAGATGACTGAATCATTCATATCCATGTTCTGATTGCCAGAAGATTTATCCCTCATCCAGCAGTCCTCACTCTTTCAGCTGGCTTGAATGAGGCATGCAATACTCAAACCATTGTCCACATTTTTAAATTTTAGGAAGTTCTACTATTGCTATCACATCACATATCACATGACAAGACCATCACATTTTAGATTCACTGGAAGACGGTGGCATCCACACAGTGCTGGAGTTGTTGCTACTTTTGATTCTCTGAGTCTGAGAGGATAGGTCCACATAGCGTGTGACAACACAATTCTTAGAAAACTGGCAGACTATGGAGTCCACTGACATACACCACCATCCTTGTAACCACAGTCAGGTAAAGTGATAACTACAATGGGAACTTTGAGCTAATGAATGAAAAAAACTGGGAATAGGACCCTACTGCTGTGTCATGGTGGATATTATATGGTTGTCCAGCTGGTAGCTTGAGAGGTGGAGTGAGGCAAGAAGATGTATCTCTTCTTCCATATGAGTGAAAGACTTTCTGGGAGCTCTACAATGGGAGGACAATATAACTTATCCATGGACTTGGAGGTATCTATCAGCCTTATTAAAGACAGCATATAGACGCTCTGATAGTCTTCCCCAAATTAGTCCAAAATATTTTCATCAACTGTAGCAGCTTGAAAACCTCCACCACAGTCCTGCTTATTTTCCTGGGAGAGGTGGTGTATCTGAAGCACTGTGGGGAATCGCAAGAAGGGTCTTGGGGTGCCTCTGAGAAAGGCTGCTAACAACAGGGAACTGCTGGATCAGAATATAAGATGGGCTAGATGAGATACCCGGATTTAAACTCTCACTACAAACACAAGCCTCTTCATAGGTGTTTTGACTTGAAAACATTCTCTGTTTCTCATGGCCGGGTTTATTTGGCTATAAAGGATTCACTCAAGCAGGCAGCATGGTAACGCACAGAGACGGCCCTCAGAGCACAAGAAGCTAGGAAGTATCATTTTCAAAACTGTGATTGGCAAATCACAGTGGTTGAAAGTTGCAGTTGTAATGCAGACTCTCCTACTTACACAGCTAGCAGTGTAGTGTGTTTGGGAGGCCTCCATCACCTACTATTCTCAGCTTTCTTCCTTTACTCTCGTTTCAAAGTTTCATCGCATACAATACAGTGCTGCTACTTCCCAAGTTTGGTCCCCTGAGGAAGCCCAGAAAGTCATTCTGTTGTTCCCCATTTTATTTGCATCCACACTAATTACTTAGGCAGTAATTGAAGGCACTTTGAATATTTATTAAAACTACATCAAAGGTGCAGCACTGTTTTCCCTTCTTACATGACCTGCAAGGAAACAGAAAAAAAACCCCAGATAATTCCATTCAAGTTATTTAGTCCCATAGCTTTCATCTGAGATTTTTTTTCTAAGGGGTTACAGGCTGTGTTTTGTTGTTGTTCATGCCATGGCTAATTTAATTCTCTGCATGTGTTTCAAGCATTTTGCTAAGGAGCCACATTGTTTGTAATGACATTGGTGGTGAAGGAACATCAGCCTCTCCTAGACTGGCTGAGGGGAAGGCTCCCAGATTCACAGTTTCCTTGTCAGGCCAAAAGGTACACTATAGCCCATTTACTTCAGAGACAAATGCCAGCAGGATTGAAATCTGCAAGTTTGCTCACTGAATGTGAGCAGCAAAGAGAGGTTGATCCCCTGCCAAGCAAGAAAGTTGAAGCGATGAGAATATTAGCCCACTAAGCCACAGTGCTAGACTTGACTGCAGACTTAACGAGGATAAAACACATTTTATTCACTGCAAAGTGATAGCTTCAAATAGATATTCAAAATATATGGCTGAAATCATTTCTCCTACTCACACTCTAAAAAAGAAATCATTGCCTCAGTACTAGTGAAGCATAATATGTTACACATCCTTTTCATGGGTTTGACATTAATGCAACAATAAGCTTAGGATTGACAACTGATTTATTTATTTATTTATTTAGGATGAGTCCATGCATTGAATAGAAAATCAAAGCTTAGGGCTTTCGAATTGTTTATTCTTTGTCTAAATATGTGCACTTTCTTAAAAAAAATAAATAAAAAGAAGAAAATGTGGTTTTGTTGTGCAGTCTGAGATATGATTTTCTTTTGTTATGGGTTACAGTAGCAAATTTAAAGAAGCCCTTCTGAACTCAAAAGGAAACTAAAATGACAGCAATTTAAAGTTTTTCTGGTTTCAGGTGTGTGAATGACCTCAGTCAAACTTGTCTGGGATCTGATATTTTGTTCACTTAATTCAGCCTTCAGCTTTCATGTCATAGAACCAGAGATGCAAAAATGCCACTGTCTGTTTCCAATTTCCACAGCACCTGGTGTGGTATTTTACAAAGCACCAGGTTTTTTATTTCCCTCCAACCCCAACCACACATAAATAGAATCATAGAATGATTTAGGTTGGAAGGGACCTTAAAGATCAGCTATTTCTAACCTCTCTGGTTTTGGCAGGGACACTTTCCACTAGACCAGGTTGCTCAAAGCATAATCCATCCTGGTCTTGAATGCTTCCAGGGATGGAGCATCCACTTCTCTGTTCCTGTTCCAGTGCCTCACCACCCTCATAGTCAAAAATTTCTTCCTTATATCTCTTCTGGTTTGAAGCCATTACCCCTTGTCCTATCACTACTCTCCCTGATTAAAAGTCACAGAATCACAAAATGATAGGTGTTGGAAGGGACCTCTGGAGATCATCTAGTCCAACCCCCTTGCCAGAGCAGGTTCACCTAGAGCAGGTTGCATAGAATGGCATCCAAGCCGGTTTTGAATGTCTCTACCACCTCTCTACGCAGCCTGTTCCAGGGTTCTGCCACCCTCAAAGTAAAGAAGTTCCTCCTCATGTTTAGATGAAGCTTCCTATGTTCAAGTTTTTGCCTGTTACCTCTTGTCCTGTCACTGGACTTCCCTCTCCAGCTTCCTTGCAGGGCCTCTTCAGATACTGGAAGGCCACTATAAGGTCTCTGCAGAGCCTTCTCTTTCCAGCCTGAACAACCCCACTAAAAAATATGTTGTCAGGGTTAATTCTGAATATGGCACATTCTCTCTGCAGTTCTATACTGCATTTTCATAGCTAGGCTTTGCTGCCTGCACTGACTGAAAACTATTAAAACCAGACAGTGCTTCAAAACAAGCAGGTGTCAAAAAGAAAGCTCTCTTCTAAGTATCCCCCTTGCTGCTGGCAACCATTACTTACAGTTAGAAAGCAGACCATTTAAACCTTGTCTAGCTGTCTCCCACATTTCTAAAGCTTCTCCTTCCTGATGGAGCTTTAGCTGTCCTGTTCTTTCACTCAGGGTATTTTCTTCGCATTACTCCTGTTAACATACCTTGTTGAGAAATCACTCAGGGCCAAAGCATGTGACAGAGGTCTGCTGCTGTCAGTGCCTGTGTCCTAACTGATCGGCACTGGGTTAGAAGAGTTCCATGAGCTTCTGTGACACAGCACGGCCACCGGCAGCCAAGGGCTTCCCCATCTCTGGCTTGTTAGTCATAGGTATGGGAAAGGACTGCAGATATATCTTTTGAAGCTGATTTGATGAAGTAGCAGGTGATATGTTCCCTGACACTGAGGACACTGAACTGAGGTTTGCAGTTTCACTCTGGTATATTATGTAGTTATTAAATATTTTGGTGCAGGTGTCACAGCAGGTAGCCAGGAGACAAGATGGACATCGAGACCAAACTATTTGAAATAGCACCCACCCCTCTGCACAGGGCCAAGGTGTTCTGTCTGCATTGCAGTCCTTGATCCCTGTTTATCTGGACTGGGGAACTTACTGAATTTACTGCAGGATATTTGGGCTCCTTCTCTGCTCCCACACAAATGTTTTGGGTTTTTTGTTGTTGTTGTTTTTTTTTTTAACAAGAGACAATAGAAGGATGGCAAGTACTCAGGTCTTGTAATGACATTCAGGGAGGAAGGAATCAGGCTACAACCCAAGAATGGGGTGTTTGGGTGAAAATGTGTCTGTCCTGTGATGATACCAACAACATCATTGTTGGGAGTAAATACATAGACCATTACCAAGTTAGTTTGTAACTCTTTGCTCTTTATAATACAAATTTTTGAGTTTCTAATACTTGGTATGTGATGCAACTCCAAAATGATTCTGTTGACCTCAGTTCTGTGGGTCTGTGTCAGATGCTAATTTTACATAAACTTGTAGCTTTTTGAAAACTTAGGGGTGAATCCTATGCTGACAGAACTGATGGCTTTTCACAGAGTAGTGTGAATTATTTTGATTTTGCACTGCCAATGAATGATGTACAGCAAACCTTAAATGTTATTTTAATCAGGTTGCAATATATTTGATGTATAAATCCAGTCTTCCATTTACACCACAGCATATATCATTGCTACAATTGTCCTCATGTGAGTGCATATTTATATTTATATTTATAAATACGTATGGACTCAAAGTATATATACATGTATATTTATATATACACACAGAAACTCTCTTTAATACCCACAAGTATATATAAATATATACACCCGAGTGTATATATAAAAATTGTTGAGCTTTTGTGACCTACAGTAAAGAATTACAAATTAGGTAGAGGATAAATGCAATTTTCTTTTTTTTTTTCTTCTTTTTTCTAGAATGGGTAACATCCTGTGAATGGAACTAAAGTAAAGCATAATTTGCAGCACAGAAAGGAAATGGTTTTGATGTTTATGAATCACTACTGTCAAATTTATACATAAAATACAGTACACTGTATATATATACACAGCAGCCCCCTTCATGTTTAAAACATTCTAGAGAGCTTAACAAGTGATAACCTAAGATAAAGCTACTGTTGGGTCAAAGAATGAATTAAACAAGTGTTGCCTTTAGTCTTGACATGAAAGCATTTACAGACCCAATGTTCTAAATCTCTGCTGGCAGAATATTCAGAGGTGGAAAACGAAAGAGCACTTAAGATGCAAGGCTCTTTCAGCTATGGATTTATAATGATATTCCTGTAGAGCATTTGTAGAACACAAAACCTGACTTGGGCAGTAAGGAAGTAATACCTCAGCTGGATATGTAGGGCCTGAAGTTTAAATTAGCACCTGAAATACTTTTAAGAGCTAACAAAAGCCTGAGAATATATCACCTTCTGTGTGACCGACAGCAGTAGCAGCTGACTTACTGACCATTCCCGTCCCCTCACTCACTGCTTTCTTAAGTTCATACAACTCCAAGTTTTTTCTTGCTTACATTTGCAGGTACACTTCATGATTACGCAATGGAGCTCCTAAATCACTGGCATAATGGCTACAGAGTTTGTCTAAGAAACTACTTCCCTTCTGTCCCGAGTGAATCAGGACAAACCAGGGGAGAGGCGAATTTGCCCTCTGTGGCTGGTCACTGAATTTGGCTGAGCAGTTTGTTGGGTTGCTTTCATGATGTGGACACCTGTCAGCCAAGATTCAGAGAGTAAGATGTAGGTGGATGCTTCTTCCCAAACAACATCAAAAAGCTGATGGAAAGTTACGACTTGCACTTGTTCCTCAACTGATCTCAACTCAATCCAGCTCTCTGGTGTGGACCATAGTCCATCAAAGTCTTGGTCCATTACATTGCATTAGAGTGAACTGTTTGTCCCTTCTTGAACTGCCAAATATATTTTTAAATAAACTGCACTCACTTTTGAATACCTCTGGTTCATTTTTAAAAAGCCTCCAGGAAAACAAAGGGGCTAACAACAAAGATAAAGCTTGAAATAGCCAAGAGTCAGGTCCTGGACAGAAGTCTTTCATCATTATAACTTCTTCATGTAAAATGTAGAAGACAGAGCCATAAACTAAATTGTGTTTGACCCAAATTTTACTTTGTCGTACATCCCTCCAGTTTGAAACAAAGTGTTTCAGGAGAATTCCAATAAAGAGTGAGTCACCAAAATGGTAAGAAAGTGGATTTTAGGTGTTTTACCCCAGAATTTCTACTGAAATCTCCCTTGCTGCCCGCACTCCATTAGTGTCTTTCCTTTTGTTTTCATTGACATAAGCTCTAGAGATGCCCAGGATTCTGTTTTCCTGACAACATTAAAGCACCTTTTGTCTGAACATTTGCAATCTAATAAAAGTCTAAAAATTATGCAGAGCAATACTCATGGAGTACAGCTCATGTACAGGGGCAGGATGAGACACCACACAAAAGGGACAACCCCCTGTATTTCCTAGGAGAGCCTGCTGGTTCAGAAGTGGAGGCAGGGGCTCTGTGCCCTCTGCCAGGGTTCAAGCACACGTCCATGTGACGAAACAGGGAGAAAGGACATCACTGCGAGGTTCAAATTAATTTATTTGGACTTCACTCACAGGTCCAATACGTCACTATTGCAGGTCCTATGTGCACAATGACGATTACACTATTGTAATTAAAAAGCAATCCGCCGAATACACTGTTGCAGCCTACAAGTGATCCTGACAAGTGACACCACCAACCACAAGCACGCTAGATATGTGTACCTTAAAAGAGTGCACCAATCGCAATCTTAGTAGCATGCCATATACCATACGTATGTTTCTTAATCACTTACCCTCTCTCTCAGGTAAGGTCACTCAAT
>JAOTQQ010000012.1:132624587-132671135 GCA_026546715.1 Gallinago undulata | reverse complement strand
TTTGTGGTCAGCCAAGTTATAACTCATCCTTAGGTAAGCAAACCTTCAAGCCATACTTAGCTTTATTCTTTAATTCAGGAACAAGGGGTTGTTATGCCCAATATCAAACCTAATATAGAGTCAGTAAAAATGATCCATTATTGTTCCAAAGGGTCATATGCTGAATGCACGAACAAGAATTGGACTCATTTTTTCCTGATACCAAAATAATTACAGAAGGGGATTTGCAGATTGCTCATATGAGATCTCTTTGCAAATCCTTTTCTCAGCTCTCTACTCAGGTTTTTATAATGCCTCTTATGGGCTGATTTTCCTTCCTTTAACTTGTAAGAAAAACTTTGCTTTAAGTTTCAAGAGAATTTTATTTCATGAGTAGCATAGCTCCTCAGGTAAACATAAAAATACTAAGGTATTGGTAAAAGTTGAAGTAAGCCCTTTTAGTGGCATCTGAACATGATTTCAAGTAGCATTTGTCTGCTAATGATCCCTTAATGGTTGCGTCTGACAAGTAACACAATGAGAGGAACTTTAAAAATGTCTCTGCTGATAGCTACGACTACTGTGGTGGGAGATATAGATCTGTCTCGGATGAGTCAAAAGTAGGGTATGGCAAAAATTACAGTGACAAGTCCTCAGTTTCAGATGTTTCTCATGGTCTATGGAGAAACACCAGTTATGGAAGTGTTGCATTTCATCTGACCCTGACACTGTAGGAAGACAAGCTTTCACAGGTCAGGGTGGGGATTGTAAATCTTTGTCCCCTTGCCTTAAAACACAATAGCTGGCTCAGAGAAGCAATCTTCAAATTTTTGGTCTGCCTGCAGAACATGTTTGGCTGCACAACATAGCTGTGGTTTTCCTTTCTATTAAAATCAGGATATCAAGTATTCAGCTATTACATTCCTTTATTTTTGTTATGTAAATGTATAACACTCAGCATTACAAGAGGCTGCCCCCAGCCTACAGCATGAAACTGCGTGTTACTCAGAAACCTTCCCACCAGCATGAAGGAGAGCTTCCAGCCCTGCCAGTCACCTCCTGCTGCCATGCGAAGCCTCCTGCATGCCAGCGCCTGTCTACCACCACCATGGTGACAAGCACAGGGTGCTCTCACAGCCCTGGGGGAGGCTGGTAAAAGTAATTCCTTAAGCTAGACATATTTTACGTAAAATGTGGGTATGAGAGATAAACCATGACTTTACGCTCCTCAGAGCTGTATTTTGGAGGAAGCATTTTTGTAATCTTCCTCCAGTTTGTTTTACAGCATTTTTCGGTTTGATGGCTGACTTAGAAAAGCTAGAAATCACGATTTATAAACATGGGATGAGAGGTCGCAGAGCAAACTCCTGTAAACTGAAGGCCTGATGCCTCAGGACTTTATAGGTTGTGGTACTTCAGGTGTTTTTTCCAAGTTATATTGTCCCTCCAGGTTATGAGGCATTTGCCTGCAGTTTTTGTGGAGTCATTCCGGAGTCTTCACATTTGGTTTTCGGTATTATTTTTTCCCAGCATAATTTTGGTCTTCAATATTTACAGCAGAAGCAGTTTCCCTCAAAACATAGTGTTGGTGATATCTCACCTGCTTCTGATGTTGCTTTTGCTCTTGCTCTGCTTTCCTTGGGAGAGGCAGCACATCCCCATACCACAGCACCGGGACATCAGAGGCTGTTATAGCCATGTAGCACCAGACTAAAGCATCGCTATCACTAGTAACAGACTCTAAGCTTCAATACGAGTTTGCAAAGCCTCAAGACAGGTCTGGTCAGGCTTGCCCTGTCTAAGCTCCCCCTGACCTACCCACAGCTCTGGTTTACTCAGTCTAACTGTGACAGCAAGTTCTCTAATTGTTCAGGTGACTATGGCTGATGTCTTTTACCTTGTGTGCACAGCTGTAGCTAGATAGCAGGCAGTAAGCAGGAGAGCCCACAGCTGTAAGCAGTTCTCTAATGGTCAGTTAAAGAAATACAGAGATGGAGCTGGAGAAAACTGGGTTTAGGGGTAACAAATTGAACAATGAATAGTATCTAACACACATAAAAGGTACTGTGGAGCTGCAGACTGGTAAAGAAGATGCAAGGTGTGTTAGCTAAGGGTGACCCAGGTGGATCTTGGAGAGAGGGAGAGGAAACCATCAACATGAACATAATATTCCTATAGAGAGGCACTCCAGGTGCTAGAAATTATCCCACCAGCACCAGACTGTGACCACAGACTTTGGGGTCCAGAGGAGCAGGGGTAAGGTAAGAGAGAAAAGGGGTAGAAAAAATAAATAAGTGTATGATAATTTTATATTGTATTCTGGATTTGGTATGCACTCTCTGAGCACAAAAGCAAGGTACACAGAACTGCTCTGAGGTATGACAGTTGGGGGTTTGGTTTTTTTTGGTAAATTTGGAACTGAGATGCGTGGGAATGTGTTTAGTGTACTTAAATACACCTTTAGTGACTTGTTCATGATTTCAAAAAGCAAGAATCTCACAAAGGGTCACTGAGTACAGTCTTTCCAGTTACAGACAACACATCAACCCTGTTAGAAAGCCCTTGAAACCTCTTGTGGTTTATCCATACAGAATTACTTCTCCATTTACAGAAAACTGAACCAGCTATCTCTCCCTCTTGACATAGAGCTTCAGTTCCTTCAAGGAATGTTTATGCTTTCTGAGTTGCTATTAATTTTATTAACATTATAAAAGATACTCTTGGCACTAAGAAAATATGTGGACAATATTTTATATGACTACTGTATAACATCCAGAAATCTCATCTTTTGTGTCTCAGCCTTAACAACTCATGAATGTATCCACTTCCTAAAAATGTCCCAGTAGGCACAAACAATCCTATTGATTTCTGTTGTATTCGGGAGGTCTGGAGCCTAATTTTTTGTGCAAGACTGCATCTGAGATATTTTCTGGAAATAGCATGAGTGGTTTAAAGTCTACCAACATCCAGAAGCAGTGTGGGAATGCTTGCATTACTGCTGCTTTAGTAGATAAAAGGAGACTTTACTCCCCAGGGCTATTAAGCCAGCTCTAAGTTTGTCTCCAGCAACTTCAGTTCAGCATCTGCTGAGACAAGAGTTTGTGAAATCAGTTTTAGTTATGTAAACAAGATGACAAAGGGACAAAACCCCCTTGCAAAGTCGGTAGAAATACTCATGCAGTTTTCAGTGATGAAAGTAGTGATTTGGCATTTGCTTTCTGAGCAAAGCTTTGAGGCAATTTTGGTTAAGCAGCCTGGATTTTTGTCAATCTGAAGCACAGTGAACATCATATGCCTATACTATGACTGCATCTCTCAGGTTTTTGATCCTCAAACTCTTGGAAATTAAAAGCTGAGGTGAAATCCAGTCCAGTACTGTCTGTGTGCTGCACACAATCACTCTTGCCTCATAGGCCAGGGAGGCACTGCTGAGAAGTGAAATTGGTTGCTGCAATTAGCAGAGGTCAGTGCTTGTGAAACAACTGCACCATCTTAACATCAGTGGTTTGTAGATCTCAGGATTTGGAAACTTTCTCTGGGGGTGAGAAAAATAACTGAGCAGAAAGTAATGCAGCCTGAGCAGATGGCAAAAGTTTTTCGTTTGTCTTCCCTCTCTTTCTTTTACTCTCATGATTTCATGAGTTTCACTTATAAAATATTAATTATTTTTAAATGTTATTAGGGGATCCTCTTCTGTAAGAGAGTTCAAAATATAAAACTATGTAGCCTGATGGTCACATAGCAAGGCTGAGTGGGATGTGATGTAACTTCTACTGAAGGGCAAGGTACCATCAGGGCCAGAGGTGCGCGTGTCTCATTCTTGTCTCTCAAATGCAGCATATGTATACATGTAGAAGAGAAAAACTGTAGAGAGAGGCATTAAATCCCATCACTAAATAATGCTCTGTTTTAGCTGGAAAAAACAGTAGATGTAGCAGAGTTCAGCAAAAAGTTTTTCAGAGACGCACTGTGATAGTTGAGTGTCTGGTTGCAGCCGGGCTTTCCACAGAGCCTTGCACTTGAAGAACGAAATAATCCAACCTGAAGTTCATCTCCATCCTGTACATCATGTGCCCGGGAGTGTGACTGCTGAGGCACACACACAGAGGCAGCCAAGCAGGCAAGGGCCGTGCGCACTGGCAGGAGAGGCTGCTGCCAGCCTGAGGGTCTGCTGTCGTGTGCCAATAACACTTAGCACAAGCATCTAATGTAAAGCTCTTTTTTTTTTTTTTACTTCCCCTTTGAGTATGCTGTGATCTGCAGTGGAATAAATTAATCCTCCAGTAAAAAGCCCAATATTTTTTGCAAGGATGAGAAGGAGAACCTAAACCCTTTACTCCACAGGCAAGGCAGAATCCTCAGAACGAATTAGCAGGGAATAAACTGTACTGATGAAAGTCTCCACTTTCCCTTTCCTAGGCCAGGGAAAGCAAAAAGATTCAGAGCACCATTAAAATTGAAATTTATTGCAGGGAGCAAACCTTTCAACATAGGAAATGGGAGGCTTCAGTGGAGATAAAACCTTTTACGTTTTGGTTTCCTGCTACTCTTCAATGCAGAAGGTAAGCCTGTTATCTCCCACTGATTTCCTGGGGCTCTGTGGGGCCTCCAGTGACTCAGAGCGGTGGCTGCAGATCTTCCTCCCATCAGTCACTCTCAGCTGACTGCTTCTTTTGGTGGCCTTGGTGTCAACCAGCCTGAAAATCATCTGCCCCTCTCAGCATAACACTTTGTTTTCCTTTGTTAAATTCTGGAGAAATCCAGTGTTTTAGTATGGATAATACATTACACTCAACAGCTGTTGTCAACAATGGCTTAATAGCAGGTAATAAAACTTTTATGGAAGCGCTCTACAGTGCCCTGCCCTAAATGAAAAGCACGTGAAAGGCCTGCTCTTTGAGCTCTGGAGCAGTGCCAGCAAAATGATGTTACACCACTGCTGAATCTGGCCCTTCTACTCACCATGACTGACACCAAGTCCTGTTCTCCTTTCTCTGCCAAGCCTTAAATATAAGTTTTAACAGAAATTAGACTACTGTTAGAGGGAAAACAGTCAAGAAAATGTCCTTATTTTGCTCATCTTAATAGTCACTATATAAAAAAAAAAACAACCCACAACATTGCATACTTTTTTTCATTCCCAACTGACACATGCTTGAAAGTCAGTGGACGTAAATCCACCAGGTACAGTTTTAACTACATCAGTCAACAGGAATTTTGTTGTTGACTTTGATGAAAGAAGGATCTAAGACAGGCACTTTCAGGGTGGGCTTCTCAAGTTTAAACAATAAACTGTTTTTAAAAGGCAAATATAATTTCTGGGTTGGTTTTTTTTGTGTTCTCAGCTTGTGCTGAAATCACAGAGGTTCCACTTCCCTCCTTTACGCAAGATACAGAAGCTAGAAATAATGGCATACAGCTTAATTTCAGCAGCTTTAGAGATAATAAAAATGAACCTGTTCAAACCTGCTCTCCAAGGCAACAATTACCTTTGTTTACCAACATACCTGCACAAATCTGATTTGGATTTTGGTCATTTCCTCTTCCTCAGAGTAAGATGGAAAAGAGCTGAATGTGAGAAGGGGTGGGTATATTTAGGCCACAGAACCCCTTTCTGAAATTCCTTTATGAAGCCACCTCCATCTTATGCTGGAGGATATCTTTTAGTACCACATGCAGACTTGTAAGACTCACGGGGATGCTGAAAACACTGTGTCTGGGGATTAGCTGCATCATTAACTTTTCCAGTGCTTAAGAAAAAAAATGGAGCTGTTGCATCACTGGAAAGTGTCAAATGCCCTAGTATTTTGCCTTTGGTCTTGCTAAGCATTTTCTGTGGTGCTGAAGACCTGCCTGTTAGTAGAAGTTTTGTTCCTGAGCAGATCAGCTCTGAAAAACTTGGAATGGAAGCCCAATAATTATTGGTAACATATAGAAAGTTCTTTGGGAAATTCAGGTAGTGTATTTCCCTCAGTGAATTCTGGTTTGGTATCTTCCAGTGTCTATTCGGTTGCATGCCTCTGGAGCAGCCTCAGGAGGTACCACTTCTCTAACTGCGCTATGCTAGAGTATGGTGCTGACACCTCCTTGGACTTGATTGGCCTCTTGGTGTCTATAGGACTCACAAAGAAATATTTCTTACCTGTTTATGTTTTTCTCAACCAATGGTATATATGACTTTGTGGCTAGGGTCTGTGCTACAAAACCAGCCCCACTAAAATGAAAACCACGACAGAGGTGGACATTCTCCACCCAGAGATGTTGATGCGTATTTTATTCAGCAGCTGTTTAAATCCAAAATACAGAGAGGTTCCTGGGATCCTGGACCAGAATTCAGGATGCCTAAACCCTCAGCTCAAGCAGCACTCTCACATGTCTGTCCATCTCTGCTGTGGCTACCCAGCCATGTAGTCTCACAAAGGCTAGAAAAGTCACTTTCCTGTCCCATGCCTGAGAATTGACTGTTGGTGGCCCTTTCCTGCTTGGCAAGGGTGTGAAGTCTTTCAGGAGTAAGGGGAAACTCAATCTCACTCTCCAGCATCTGAGCCTCATGCAGTTGCCTCTGTGTGCTTTTAAAAAACAATTTGAGGCTGAATTATCTACCTGAGACAAGAAAGAGTTCACCCCCAAAAACAGATGGCTGCAGCCTCACTCTGCACACCAGAAAAAAAAACTCCTGAACCCCTGAAATTTTGGACATATCCAGAGATGTCTTTGGCATCTCTGCTGGGTTAGATCAAGGCACCTCTTACCCTGCAACCCCTGGGGTTATTTCAGCTGCCAACCTGCATCCTGCAGCATTCAAGGCTTGTCTCCATCCACCTCCAACGGGATGCTGCAGTGGTGCCTCTTCTGTGCTGGAGCCACAGTCAAAAGCCCATTTGAGTCAATAGGAAGACTCCATTAATGGGATTCAGCTGACTAGATGTACATCTGAGCTATTCCCTTTATAGTCAGTGACAAGAATAGATACAGCAAAACTATGATCCATCTCCATCTTAGAGGAGACATCTAAACTGTCAGATATATTGGGTTCTAAATGTACCATCTCCACTGTCAATACAGGGAGACTGGAATGAAGCACTCAGATACACATATCCACCTGGCTGACCTCTGAAATTAGGTGAGCTGAGTCCTAGAGGTCTGACAGAGGACAGAGCACTCTCAAACTTTAGTACCAAGGGAGATGGAAAATCCTATGTGAAGGCACTGTGAAACAGTGCAGTGAGTTAGGGGAGGTAGTTAAAAGGTAGTTATAAAGTTGATATTGTAACACATGAGGCAGTCATAATAACAGATTAGATATTTGTGTGACCCATGTAGTAGGGAGTAGAGCCTAATGCCAGGGCAGGAGCATCCCCAATCTCCCATGGGGATCAATGGCCTCAAAAATCTGTCCAGTGTCAATAGATGTGAAAGCTGGAATGCTCCCTTCTCACAGGAACATCCATCAGAGGGAGACAATGTGCCTCTTTTACGCAGATATCAATGGATAATTTTATTAACCTGCACTAGGGAGTAGCAGTCTGTTAGAGGAATGCAGCGTTTGGCAGAGGACACTTCTCAGACACAGCACTGAACTGATTTGCTGGGTACAACCTAATTCAGTGCCGACTGAAGCAATAATCAGGGAACAGGTCTTGTCTCACAGGTGCCTCCAATATCACTCAAGAGGCTCTGAGTCCTTCCAGCTCCTCCTCCCCACTATTTCACTAGTCATTATTGCTACCTGCATTTTCATTTTCAGTGAGGCATCTACACACTTCTAAAAAACCCAGCCCTGGCTACATGCTGATCACCGTCTAACTCAGCTGTGCTGATCATCCCTGAAGATCTCGAGGGATCCGTGTGGTTTCACATTCTCAGTAAGCAGTTCCTCTGAGGCTGACTGAAGCTCCTCTCCCAACAAAAGAAAGTTCCAGCAAAGGCTTAGTGGGAGACAACTGCATCACAGCTTCTTCCAGCTTCTTCTCCCCCTGTGGAGCTTTGGGTAATGGTTCTTTTTAAAACAAATTCAATTTTATTCACTTCCAGGGGAGATGATGTATGGGATTTGGCATCATTTGACAATGGCCCATTGTGGAGCCTTGCAAGGCAGGCACTTATTCCTTAACTTTCCTTTTCTGCATGAATTGTGAGCTGTTTCCTTCCAAATTGCCATTTTCTTTTTGGCTTCTACCCAAGACAAGGCTTTTTTTATTTTTTTTCAGAGAAGAATTTGTCTTGAACAACTCAAGCTGTATTAATAGTTATGACCTGGATGCATGTGGTTTGTGAATAATAGGGTAGTAAAATAAAAACCAAAACCACATTTGGGTGTAAGGGAACTTGAGAAAGAGAGTGTCAATTGGAGACTCATAAACATGATCTTTATGCCATCTCATTTCACTGTTATTTAGCATCCTTAAAGACTGCAGATCAGCAGCAAGTTCACAGCTAGCTTCTAAGACCATGGGAGTCACCATCCTGGATCCCAGCCTCTCATTTCACCTCAGTTTGACAAGCACCCCTGCTATATGCAGTACATGGCATTCCTTGGTAGATAGGAGCAGGATAACCTGCCCCACCAAAAGACCTTATTCTTGTCTCTGATGCGTGTAGATCAGCTTCAGCCCTGAAACACAAGTAACTGCATCCCTTCCAAAAAACAAGTTAGGAGCAGTTGTGATATTGAGATCAATGACAGTGCTTTAATGGAAAAAACACCTGCATGCTGATTTATTTCTTTTACTGATTAAAACGATTATGGGACAATAATGCAGGTGCTGCGCTAAACAAGGCAACACCCTGGGTGCAGCCAAGGGATGGGAAGGAAGGAACTAAATTGCTTAGTAGGTTCGGGTTCCCCCCCCCCCCCCCATCAGACTTTATTTACATTGCTTGGTTCATTCAGTCGTTACCCTTGTTGATTGTGATTAACTAGCCATGAGTCTGTTGTCTTTTTGCAAAAACTTGTACAAGTAGGACCAACTTGAGCTAGGTAAATATTTGGCCAGAGCAGCAAACTTCTAGGAGAGTGGAAAATGGATCCTGTTGCTTATTTTTCCTGAAGCAAATCCTCTGTAGGCTGGCTGGCTCTTACCCTTCCTGGTGATGGGGGCAGGGAACATGCTGTAGCCCTTTCTAGTGCCCCCTCCAGCTCCTGCACCTTCCATCTCCCCTGTGGTGGTAGCAGCACGTTGTGGATCTTCAACACCACCCAGTTGCTTCTTTTAACTCCACATAGCTTGGCCTTCCTGGGGCTGGAGAATATTGGCCCTTGTACGCTTGAGGCCAAAATCTCCAATTTTGTTCACAGTGCCTAAGAACCTGGCCATCTTAAAACAGCTTTTTATTTCCAAAATTCTTGTTGACTTCAGCCATTCTCCCTTAACACATCTGCGTTTATTTAAGCCACATAGAATAAATGAACAGGCTTCAAATTTGGCAAGAAAGGTGCAATGTTCCCAGTTTGGAAAGGACTAATCTGTCCTTTGCTCATCCACTTGAATTCCTATCTGGCTGTGCATCCCCATGCCTAGAGGTGGCCAGGCTGCATCTGTAAGCAAGGACAGGACATACCCTAAAGCGCTGGCTTGGACCATACATGCTGTGCTGTTGCTGGCACTCCTGCTATGGTTTCAACCCATGACACACAGCACTCTCCCACGAAACACTTTGGGGACAGTATAGGCCAGCCCTCATTCCCAGCAGTTAGGGAGAGGACATCTTATTTCAGGAGGGGAAGGGAACAGTAGGGAAGGGCAGAAGGAAGAGAGTTTGGGTGTGTGGACAGAAAGCAAGCCATGCTGCTAGGTCTCTGCAACTGTGAACTGGAGCTGGTGAGTTTTATTTAGCAGTGCAGATGTGACCTAGCTGAATGAGGTCCAGAGGTTGAAGAGAGGCAAGGACACTGAAATGCTTCTGTTACAGGGCTCCAGCAGCCAGGTGGCATCTTACTTGTCTGCAAATAGTTGTTTGAGAGCAGAAATACAGCCAACCCCTCCTGCCATGGTCTGTCACTGAGGCCAAGGCCAGCCACAGTGTTATTCTGAAGTCCTGAGGTTTGCGTGAGAAGGTTGAGAAGTTTCAGTGGGTAAATTTTCCCCTTCCCCACATTTTTGCCTTCACAAAGTTCGAATTCATTGTCATTCAGGTTTCAGGAGAGAGGCTTTCTCAGATGTTTTCTGGGAGCAGAAAGTACTGAGGAGAAAAAGCAATGATTTTTCTTTTATGTCTTATCCAGAGGGTGGCATTGTCGGTTCAGGAGCTATTTGCATGGCCTATCTTGGAAGCTGAACTGCCTCCTATGCAGATGATGGTGAAGGGTGCTCAAAATGGCTTTCCAGAGGATCCTAAATTAGAATTACCCTGGAGGGCATCCTGTCTCTTTCCATTGAGTACAATTAAACAGACTCTTAATTTTGACCCTCTTAGTTTCACCTAAATTAAATGTCTGAAGACAGCCTGAGCATCCATCTGCATTGACACCCAGCTGTCACAATTAAGTTTGTTAATCAACACTGGTTAGGAAAGCAAAGCTGCTAAGGGAGGGAGGGAGAAAACTATGCCAAATTATTCTGAATCTGTTGCCTGAGGCATCTGCTCACATTTTAAGTATAAACCAAACGCATATTAGATGTGGAAAGGTCATGCAAAGGCAGCTTGGTCCTACTCTCAGTTTATAGATCATTCTTAGAGAAAACAAGGAAGGAAAAACGGTGCCTAAGTAAAGGTAAAGAAAAACAATTACAATACAAAAAAAGTTCTTAGCTAATCACATGTGTAATAAAGAAAACTAGCCCTGCAGCTGTACAGATACTGTGTTCTTTACCAATACTTCAGCATGCTAACTGAAAACAATATGACCTGGGGTAGAAATTAATGTAATTCACAGAAATCTGAAACAGGGATTCTTACTTGCATGTTTTTTCCTTTTCATCTGACTGAAACATTCAGAGTTGAGAGATGTTCCAACAGGGATTTTTTGGTTCAAGATTCTTTAAGGTGCTTGCAGAAACATGTCACGTCTGTGTCTCCACTCAATATTTCCTGGTCTAGCATCTGTCTAGTGTGTTTAGGGAACAGATAGCGATACAGTTTTTAGCTAATTTGATGCCTGGCTCCCTTCATGTGATACAAACACTTCTTGGCTCACTCTGAGATCTACTCTTCTTAAGATCATAGAATCATAATCATAGAATCGAATAGGTTGGAAAAGATCTCTATGATTGAATCCAACTGTGAACCTAGCACTGCCAAGTCCAACATTAAACCATGTTGCTAAGCTCCACATCTACAACTCTTTTAGATCTCCAGAGATGGTGACTCAACCACTTGCCTGGGCAGCCTGTTCCAATGCATGACAACCCTTTTAGTGAATAAATTTTTCCTAATATCCAATCTACCCTACCCTTCCCCACTTCTTCCCTCCCTCCTGGAGCAACTTGATGGTCTTTCCTCTTGCTGTCTCACTTCTTACTTGAGAAAAGAGACCAACCCCTACCTCACTGCAATCTCCTTTCAGGTAGTTGTTGGGAGCTATAAGGTCTCTCCTCAGCCTCCTTTTCTCCAAACTAAACAGCCCCAGCTCCCTCAGCCGCTCCTCATAAGACTTGTTGCTCTAGACCCTTCACCAGATTCGTTGCCCCTCTCTGGGCACGCTCCAGCACCTCAATGACCTTGTTGCAGTGAGGAGCCCAAAACTGAACACAGCATTTGAGGTGAGGTCTCACGTGCCGAGTACCGGGGGATGATCACTTCCCTAGGCCTGCTGGCCACACTATTCCTGATATAAGCCAGGATGCTGTTGGCCTTCTTGGCCACCTGGGCACTCTGCTGGCTCATGTTCAACTGACAGTTGATCAACACCCCTAGGTCCTTTTTTGCCAGGCAGCTTTCCAGCCACTCTTTCCTAAACCTGTAGTGCTGCATGGGGTTGTTGGCTCCCAAGTGCAGGACCTGGCACTTGGCCTTGTTGAACGTCATACCACTGGCCTTGGTCCATTGATCCAGCCTGTTCAGACCCCTCTGTAGAGACTTTCTACCATCAAACAGATTAACATTTCCACCCAACTTGGTGTCATCTGCAAACTTACTCAATCCTCTCATCCAGGTCATCGATACAGATAATAAAGAGAACTGGCCCCAGTACTGAGCCCTGGGGAACACCACTTGTGACCAGCACAACTGAATATAACTCCATTCACCACAACCCTTTGGGCCCAGCCATACAGCATTTTTTTTACCCAGCAAAGATTATGTCTGCCCAAGCCATGAGGAGCCAGTTTCTCCAGGAGAATGCTATGGGAAACAATGTCAAAGGCTTTGCTGAAGTCTGGGTAGTCAGCCCCCACAGCCTTTCACTCATCCACTAGGCAGGTTGCTTTGTCAAAGAAGGAGATCAGGTTAGTCAAGCAGGACCTGCCTTTCACAAACCCATGCTGATTGGGCCTGATCACCTGGTTGTTCTATATGTACCATGTGATGGCACTCAAGATGTTCTGCTCCATCAGCACCGAGGTCAGACTGACAGACCTGTAGTTCCCTGGATCCTCCTTCTGGCCCTTCTTGTGGATGGGCATCACATTTTCTAACCTCCAGTCAACTGGAACCTCCCTTGTTTGCCAGGACTGCTGATAAATGATGAAAAGCAGCTTGGTGAGCACTTCTGCTAGTTCTCTCTGTACCCTTGGACGGTTCCCATCCAGTTCCATAGACTTGTGTATGTCTAAGTGGTGTAGCAGGTCATTCCCCTTGGATTATGGGGGCTTCATTCTGCTCCTTGTCCCTGTCTTCCAGCTGAGGGGGCTGGGTACTCAGAGAACAATTGGTATTACTATTAAAGAATGAGGCAAAGAAGCCATTAAGTACCTCAGCCTTCTCATATTTTGTCACTGCATCTCACTTTGTTTCAATGGCCAAAGTGCATCAGAATATATAAAAAATGTCTTTTCTCCACCTTGCATCTTTGCCAGTGATGAATAAAGTTATCTATTGGTGATGTTCCATGTTACCCCAGGGCCGTTCCTAGAGAGCCAGAGCTGCCGGCTTCCAGGCAGTTGTGCTTGTACAGCCAAAGCACAGTGAAGGACAGGACTCACTTGTTTGTGCATGTGGCCATGTAAATAAGTGGCAGATGGTAGCTAAGGCTACTGAAAGTCCAAGTTAGCAGATCTGAGAGTAAGCAGGTCTTCCAAGACCAAGTCTGAATGTAAGTTGGTACAGAATCAGAATATGGGCTGAGAAACTGTTAAACAAGGAAAACCTTTGTGTCATTTGCAGTGTGTGGTAGGCAGTAAGAAGGCACTTGAAATGTTCCCACGATTCTTACCTGATTTACTTCTCATACAGCAGCGCTTCCAGTGTGCTGGTCTCTGGAAGATGATGCCTGATACAAATGACTTCTCCTCATCTTCAGGGCAGCTGTCTGCCACTCTTCAGGAATGCTGCAGCTAAAGTGCTAATTAACCAGAAACAAAATGAGGGATCAATAAAATATCTGCCCATTGTTACTTTGATAATTTCACATTCCTACTTCATCCCTCAGCCTTCCCTGAATCTGCTTTTTATTCTCAACAAGCGGATAACAATTTTGACTGCTATTGGCATTCAAACTAGGTTGACGTACACTGGCAAGTATAATATTGGTTTTTTCTTCACGTCAAATGCACTATTCACATAGCAGGACAGGCTGGTTGAGTTTTGGCCTAATTTTGTCTTGTTTTCATTTCAGTTACCTTAATATAAATAGCATCTCTAAAACATTGATTGTTGCCTTACCAAAACTGCAGATAGACAGAATGACTTTGACTAACAACTCTTAAAACAGCCCTGCTAACAACTGTCCAGAGAAATATCTTGAAAATCATAGAATATCTTGAGATTAAAGGGACCCATAAGGATCATTGAGTCCAACTCCCTGCTCCTCTAAGGACTACCTAGCATTAAACCATATGACAAAGAGCATTGTCCAGACACTCTTTGGACTCTGAGAGGTTTGTTGCCCTGACCACTCCCCTGGGGAGTGTGTCCTAGTGACTGACCACCCCCTCAGTGAAGATCCTTTTCCTAAAAGTCCAGTCCCCTGACACAGCTTCATTCCATTTCCTTGTGTCCTATGACTGGTCACCAGAGAGAGGAGATCAGCAACTCCCTCTTCGCTGTCCTCCTTGAGGAAGATGTAGACTGCAATGAGGTCACCCCTCAGCCTTCTCTTCTCCAAGCTGAACAAGTCAACTGACCTCAACGACTGCTCTTAAGTCTTGCCCTCCAAATAGTCTAGCAGTGCCAAACCCTCTTCCACCTCATTGAGGTATCCTAAACTTCCACACCTATAAAATTAATGGCATCCAGTGCCACTCACCCATTCTTTCTTCAAGACAATACCAGTTCAGCAATACATACATTTTAAATGACACTTAATACTTGGTTGCAGGAACAATCACAAAGGACAGACATTTGTGACAAAATTTTCTTCTGCTCTGTGTCATGCACTTTCTGCAGATCAAGGATGCTCTTCTCCTTCTGTGTGACCTCATGACAAATATATTTTGGGGCATTAATGCCCTATGGTTTAATTAGTAAGGCTGCTTCTCTTTCTCCTCAGGGCTGGGCTGAGGAGTGACCTGACAGGGCAGCATGTCAGATCTGGGAAATTAATTGTAAGCCCTTTCCTTCCTCATCAGTCATTGGCTGCCTGCTGCCCTCAGACCTGATAATTATACAGGCGGTTCAGATAGGACTTGCTAATGAAGGGCCATGGAATTCTTAGTCCTGACTGCTGAGGCTGTGTCCACTTCTCCTAAGTTCAGCTACTGCTAAATTCGACATTCAATACAAGCCAGTCATCACTCTTGCTGCTCCTGTGGTCAACAGGGAAAGAGAGAGAGAATCTAATCTCCCCAGAGGGAGTCATACTATCCTAAACAAGACATCTGGAATAGGCAGGTATTAAGCCAATAATTCTAGAAGTTAATATGTCTTTAGTTAAGTAGTATATAGCTTTATTTTTTTTGCCAGCTAAATCTCATTCTCATAGTCTGTCCTAAACATAGGCTGCCCTTGCCTGGGAAAATGTTCTTCTTTCTCCCATACCTGCTTGTTCCTGGGAAAGGCTTACTGGAAATCGATGAAGGGACAAAATGGACAATCACACTTGGAAGACTGGAAGAAAGCCACAGCTCTGGTGTCTGCTCTTTGCTGCCTGGGTGACAGGGACGTGAGAACTGCAGAGAAGTGTGATCTAAGGAAACAAATATGAACTACTCTAGATTCGCCCACGGCGTTACCTAACTTCGTGAGGATGCTGTGAAATCTAATGCTTTCTTAACTTTTATGTCCTATTTAAACATCTGTATTTAACCTTCTGTATAAAAGCAGTTATATTTTCACTGGTTATTCAATTGTGAATGGCTATTTGGTAGCAGCAGGAGGTCATGAGGATGGAATGGTGTTGGTTTGCACAGACTGGCCACACATGCACCCTCATTACAGCCAAAGTATCTGTATCGCTACTAAAGCCTTAAAGACCTGCAGTAAAGGCATGAAAGTAGAAAAGCCACACAGTTATGGTGACATAGTGTTTTACCACACTTTTTATTGGCACAAGCACTTTGCAGAAAAACAGCATGAATAAACCATCTGAGCCAATGTTTAAAGCAGGACCTCTAAGATTAACATGATCTGCAGTTTTGTTTTGTTTTAAATTAAGTGGAGGTGGGAAGAAGGCGTTGGTGAGGGGAAACAGCAATCAATCTTAACTATGTAAAAGCAGAAAAGGACCCTTTGGAAAAATAGTATATTGTGGCCTTTTTTGGGCCTGTACAGCTGTATCAGCATGTCTTCTCAAGTTTTGCTGACTGTAATTGTGTTTATTTCTAAAGAGTGGCAAGGGCAGATGAGCTCTGATGTCTCCAGCTATGGCAGGAGGGGGGTGGCTGCCCTGTTGCCCAACCCATCACAGGGCTGGAAGTGAGGTGCTGCAGGGCTTCAGGCAACCTCATCCACTGTCACAGCCTGGCTCTGACCCAGGTCCCTGCCTGCCCTGTCATCCTTGCAGCAGCAATGTTATCGTTAGCAGAGAAGAAAGATCTGCTGGGCTGTTAGCCGTTTAGCACACCAAAATTTTAGTTCTGTTTCCCCAGCATTCCACTTTCAGATGCAGTACAACTATTGGGTTTACCTTCCTCGCAATTGACACCAGCGTTCTGCCCAACATACACTTGTTTTCCTGGCGTTTTTATGTCCTGGCAGTACCTCAGTGCTTTTCTTTCACTTTATATCCAGGATCAAACGCTCAGCTGTGCAAACCACCAGCCAGCCTCTCGGTCTTCAGTAATTTTCCAAGGCACAGCTACCCAACTTTCTGGCAGCACTCGGGTTTTGCCCAGTCACCACTGTTTGTGCTGCCTCTGAGGAGTTGGGCAGTGAGAAAAGCCTCCACTCCCACCATCTCCATGGCAGGAGAAGCGTTGGACCACTGCCTGCTGCAGAGGCTGCACAAGCCCCAGCAGCCGGCTGGGGGTACTCTATCCTCATTTGTGCCCTGCTCATAAAAATAATTTTAAAAAGCTAGTATTAGGTGACGTTGAGGGATAGGGTAGAAGATGACAAACTTACTCTTTTTACAGTCCAAACTGTTTAATATTGTAGTTCAACAGCTGAAAACCTAAGGCCAGGGCTTTCATAGGATCATAGAATTGTCTGAGTTGAAAGGGACCTTTAAGATCATAGAGTCCAGCCATCAGCCTAACAATGCCAAAGCCATCATGTCCCAAAGCACCATATTGCCCCAGGCAGCCTGTTCCAATGCTTGACAACCCTTCTGGGGAAGAAATTCTTTTCTAATATCCAATCTAAACCTTCACTGGTGCAACTTGAGGCCATTTCCTCTTGTCCCATTGCTTGATACTTGGGATAAGAGACAGACCCCCACCTCGCTACAATCCCAGTGAATGAAGAAGTGGCAAGGAACACCTCTGGCGTTGCTCTGGAGAGGCTGGGAAGTGCCCTCCCAACAGACCTGGGAACAGGACTGGAGTTTGGTTCCCAGACACCCCCAACAGCCACCTATTTCAAATGCTGGAAGCCTAACCAGGTGGCAGGGCCAGACCACACCTGCTGGCAGTAGCACTTCGCAGTCCCAGCACAGTGTGATGGTTATATCGGCATTTGAGCATATCTTCACAGGACCAGGCAGTTCTGAGCCAGCTCCAGCCCCGGAGCCAGGCACCTGTGGGTGCAGGAGCATGGCCGGAGCACAGAGCCCGATGCCCAGCTCCAGCAGCCCCAGCCTCCCCCAGCCTCCTCCTGCCTGCATACATGCAAGGGCCAAAAATCTCTGGCAGTGAAGGTGTTAGCCTAAAAATGGCATTGTGTTTGCAGCACTGTTCCGAGAAGAAAAGCTGCATGTGCTGTTTCCCTCAAACTCGGCTTAGGGATGCTGCTGACCACCGCAGAGAAGAGTAACAAAGCACTGCACACAAGTTCTGTAAAGAAAATGTTTTATTTAAAGTGTTAAATACCATCACCAGAATGAGTTTGATTTACATTAGATGGTGTTCATAACAGGCCTAATCTGCCCTTTTTTTTTTGTTGTTGTTTCCCCCAGCTGTAAGTCCTTTTAACTTTTTAAAACATACTATGTACAAGACAGCAGTGATCACTGGAATAGTGTTATTTACATGACTAAACCATGAGTAGAGTTGCAGACGTGTGAAAATTAGAAAAAATACATTAATTTTCTTAAAATAAATACTGCATAATGACAAGTATGTACAAACCTTCCATGCGTCATGTCCTTGATTTTAAAATTTGAAATAATTTATATAGTACTATGCATACAAGAATGTGTGAGCACATCAGGAAAATGGTTATGTATTTTTGTTTAATATCCTAGGGGATATTGTAGACTGCATGTTAGTAGTATTTATTTGCTGCTGGTAGACAGGTGTCTAAATTATTTCAATAAATATAATTTTACCAGTCTGTCCATTAACTTAACAATAATCCATTATATAAACTCTGAAGACAAGACACAATCTTGATTTATATGATATTGCACAAAGTAAAAGGCATTTTAAGTGATACTGTTATTACTTTTGCCCTCGTGTGAGGCATGTACGATTTCTTAATGGGAAACTTTAATAGATTTTCAAATAAAATCAGAATAATTGTGTGTGGCCTTATAGGTAAATGCAATGTATATTTCAAAAATTATTGCAAGGTTTCAGTATTAAACCTTAAATAGATATTAAAGGCATACAAAGACCCAGAAAAAACGATATTTTGTTATTAAAGGTTAGCCAGTTACATTCCCTTTAAATAACGTAATTTAATGAGAAGCTTGAACTTGCAGCACCACCCAACGGTAGTTACTGTCTGCTACAAAAAACAGGGGTTTGAAGAACCATTGACTGCAGTGGGGGCTCTGGAAATGGTGTCAAATAGCCATCAGAGTGGCACTGACAAGCTTTCTTTAAGGCTATTTTATGAACCAAAGATTTGAATTTTTCAGACTGATATTACTTTATTATGTCTTTTGCAACACAAATGGAGTTTATGAAAATTGAACTTTACAGCAGAAGAATTGTAGGAATTATTAACCTTTGTTGCTTTCGTAATCTCAAAAATGTAGCAATTAATTTGGTTTAGTGCAAATAAAACTGTTTAAATTTATTTTCTAAAATGAACCAGATACTTCATTTTTCCTCTTTCCATAAACTTTCAAGAAATGATATTTCAACCTTTGAATGAAAGATGTTGGCGCTGAAAACAAATTCATTGAAGACATCTTACAATGGCCACATGATTCCAGTATTTTGCTGTAGAATTCAATTTGAAGGTGAGAAAAAATGAAAATAAATTACCATGCACTGTACAATAAACTGCAAAAAGTTCAAATATCTTCTTTATCAAATACATGCTGAATTACATTAATGTACTCCCAAGCCATGTTGCAAAATCCTTTTCAACATGCTTGAAAAAAAGTCAGTTCTTAAACAGTATTTTTCTCAAATAATTCAGAAATGCAGAACAATCTGCGACCCTGAACCAAATATGGGGCATAAGAGAGTAATAAGTCAAAAGGTAGCCATTTTAGAATATGATGATCATCCTGGGAGGTAGAGGGGGAAAAGAGCAAAAGGAAGAAGGGAGACTGGGAAGAGAGATAGAGAAAGGAGGAGGTAAAAGAAGTGTACAATTTGCACATTATGTTGAACTTTACAAGGCTTGTACCTTTTACATTTAAATAAATTTAATATATTACACTTATTTCTTGTCACATAAACAGAATTTTAAATATTTGCTAGAAATTATTTTTTATTTTTAATATACGTCTGCAAAAATACAGACCATGACTGGTTTAAAGAATGATAAACATGGTGTGTCTTTGTATCACCCTGTTGCATTCTCTTCCCTTTAAAACCATGCACTACTGAAATTTATTTTTAAAAATAATATAAATTGTTGAAAATGGCTGATTTATTCTTTTTTTTTTTTTGCAAGTTGCAGCCCCAAGAAAATAATTGAAGTGTTCAGCTAAATCTCTGTCCATGCAAAAAAGTTTCTTTAATTTCATACAGTACAGTATATCCACAGAATTTTATTTTTCAGAGTCCATCACATCTGGGTTTTCACTGTATCTATAGCTGGAGGTATGAAGCCTGCCGCTTCATGTCTTGAATCTTTTCAGCATGAAGAGTTTTCGAATCTCAAGCAACTGTTTCAAACAACAGTTGACTTTTCCAACATCCTTACATTCTTCTTTTCTTCCCATGTCTGCTAATCCACTGACTTGTAACATGGCTTCATGGGAGGGTAACTCCATTTCTGTGGCATAACCAAGCTTTAGGAGGGGAGGGCAGATAAATAAAGAAACGGGAGCAACAAAATAGATATGCCATTGAAAAGGACTTTTGTTGCATGAAACAGATTGATTCTTTTAGTTTAGTCCATGGCTTCAGATTGGACCAAAACTGAGTGTCCCTGAACTCCAAACCTATCAGTTCTTCATGACTTCAGTCCTTCACCTGAGGGCCTTCTGTAGGGCACAATGTGTGCAACTTCCTTGAGAACACAGGATCGCGTTGCAGCCCTAGAAACAGGCTCAGAAGACACAACATTAAGCATGCAGTGTTACCAGGGTTTGCGACCTGTAATTTTATTTTTTTTTTGTAACGCTGGTTGCTATGACAACAGTTTCACAGCTGCTATGAGCGAGCATACGAAGGTCCTGTTGAACTTTCAAGAGATGATTGGGAAGCTCTTCTAGTGAGAGGAGCTAAAGTTGGGTCTACTAGGGAAGAAGGAGGAAAGAGTTTGAACCACCCAATCACCATGTTGGACAGGTCCAGTTCGTCTAAAAGTATCTGTGCCACTCCCATAAAGGACTTATGATCCATACGTCCATAGTCTCCCCAAACAATTATCTGTTAGCAAAGGAAACACAAGAAAGTAGAAACATTTCAGAAAAAAAAAATCACGAGATCCAATCTGATTCTTCAAATGTCTGTGCTTACTTAATTATAGTAAGGAACGAAATAATTAACTGCTGATATAGTTTAGTTCTGTGTATAAGCATGAGGCAGTGACAGAAATGACCTGGGCAGTAACAGAGCAGTTACCCAAGATACCAAAGAAAGTCTAG
Organism: Gallinago undulata; assembly: GCA_026546715.1. Lineage (NCBI taxonomy): Eukaryota > Metazoa > Chordata > Aves > Charadriiformes > Scolopacidae > Gallinago > Gallinago undulata. The sequence continues at coordinate 132,650,527 of JAOTQQ010000012.1, read as the reverse complement.
TGAGAGAAGGAGCCCATACATATAGCAGAGTCAAAAGAATCTAGATCTAACTTTTGCTCAGCACTTTCTACTTGCATCAACAGTTGTTACTGCAGTATTTATGTGCTCAACAAGCATTAGAAATAGCAGAACTCATCAAGTGAGCCAAGAAAGGAAGTTTGAAACTCATTCAATAAAAACTGTACAGGCCACGTTTTCAGATCTAGAAGAATATTGATGCAAATTACCTGTAAAACTTTGCCTTGGGGACTTTCTTCAAATGACAGAAGTTGCTGATAAAGCGGTTCCAGCGTTTTTCTTGCTACCTTTGTTTTCTTTTTGGCTATGCAGACTCCATTTTCTAATAGATACACCTTTACATATGGTGCTTAGAAGAAAGAAAATAAAGACCAATAAGTAAAGAAGTCCAGATTACTTACATAACAGACGGAGTGTTCTATAACCATATGATAAAATCCGCCTTTTACTGGATATATAACTTCAATGAACAAATCTCCACAAGCAACATTAAAATTTATTCCCATGCAAAGCACTCATGCATTTTCTTTGCTTTCTCCCTAGTATAATTTTTTCTTTACTTCTTTTTATATGTCTCTTTTGCTATGAAACAATTCAGATTTTGACCTGGAAAAATCAGATATTCCTATATATAGTATCCCTATACTGTACAGTATGCAAAATAGGCCTATTAAGTAAATGAATTACTTGCACTGACTTTGGTGAGATTTCGATCAATGCTCCAAATTGCTAATAATTTAAAATTATCTACAAGGTGAAAATCAGTGAAGAAAAGACTGACACAATTTCTATTTAAGCAGAAGAGCTTGCTAAAAATATCATTATATTGTCCTTTTCACATAGCGTTATAGGACATCATACTATAAAATAAGCAGTAAGTATCAAATACTGGTCTACTTTTCAAGTAGGTACCCATTCCACACTTCTTGTTGATAGCCCCTTTACCCCTAAGATTCCTATATCAGGTGTCCAGTACATACTTTTGTTTCTACCCCATAACGAAGGATGTATTTGTAATTACTGAAATACAGCAGACACCAGTCTGGTATTTTTTTTCCTCCTGCTGTAGGACTCATTTTTTGCACCATCTGAAAGCTTGTATACTGTCTCAGTACATTTTCCATTTCACTGTACATTACTGTAACCTACTGACATGTGAATTGCTAAGAGTTTACCCAAGTTGAACAGCAAAGCCTCAGAAAATAGGGGATTGTTGGGTTTTTGTGCTAGAACTCATTTCTTGTTGCTAAGATTTTTCTTCCTTACCTGGCAGTGTCTTTGAACCTGGTTTTACAACAAGGCCACGAGCTCGGATTATTTCTACTTCCAATTGTCCTTTCTTGTCCATCATTCCCACCTGGATATCTCCTAGAAAAGAAAAAGAAATCCTGGCATTGTAATTCAAAAATATCTAAACATATGAAAAGCTATGGGAAGTTCTAGGATGAATACGTGATGGCTTGTATCGCCTGCATTCCACCAGTGAGTATGACCTAGATTTTAACACTACTAGATAACTTAGTATGTAGCCTCTTCACTGCTGTTTATGTTAGTAAATTGTTAAAAAACCCTGCAATAACACCTTTTCTCCCTTTTCTCATGCCCCTATAGCTCCAAATTAAATTATCTTTTGTCATGAATTTCAGATAAAAAGGTGGCAAGGAAATTAATATGAAGGAGCTCTGTAAAACTGCTTGAAATCTCTTCACCGTGCCTCTAGTTTAAGACAAGGCTTGAGAAGATACTTATGAATATAAAAAAATAATAATCTCTAAGTACAATAATAATAGTTAGCACCTAAATTCCCATTTTTATTCAATAGTATCCAAGTGATTCAGAGAAAGGATTTGTCTCATTAGCCACGTTTTAAAGATGGAAAAATGAAGCAGAAGAGATAAAAGACTGAAATTTTCAAAGCACCTTTTTACTTTTGAGTGTCCTAATGAACCCCTACAATTATGTTTAACTTTGGCCGAGGTTATAGTTTTGGTCTTAACTGAGCTGTTCAAAGCTACATGTGAATTCCATATCTAAAGAACAAGAATCTATAATGTCTACGTTCTAATTACCAGATCTAGAAGATAATACTTTATCTGTAGGTCATAAATGCTTACCCATTGATGGTGTTGCCAAAGTCTGTCGCCCTACAAGCTGGGCAGGACCAAGTCCATCCAGAAAATCACTGAACTGGCTGTCTGCAGCCAACCTCACACCAGGGAAAATCAAACTAAAAAAAAAATAATGTTGAAAAGAAAATCAATAAATGCACTTGAATTTACCCTTTTTTGTTTTCTAGATATTTTGCATTTAGCATTTATATTATTGGTACTGCTGATCACAAGGAACTTATTTACATTGACAAGATTACAAAAAAAAATTACTGTAATTTTCAAAACTTCCCAGTGTTCAACAAGCAGCAATTTGGCCTCCAGCATATAAACAAACAGGTGAAGGAAGTGCTAATCTTCACTGAGTCTAACTTCCACATTAGTATTTTTCAAGCAAGCTCTCTTCTCCCAATATATTAAAGACCACTGTTAATTATTGTAGTATTCATATGAGACCAGTTCTGCAAGAAACCAATGCTCTTACCAGTAGTTTAGTTACACAACGGTAAAATTGCTCACATTTCTCAGTCAACATGAACTCAATATCTGGATGCCAAATGTATCCAGTAAAATTATTACACTAGACTGAATACTGGTCACTAGTTTTAAAATCACCTTTTAAAATCAGTATTCATTATAAAAATTTTGTTAAAAATGTCTTTGAGAATGACACATATCCAATAATGGAACTGAAATCCATTGTGGCAAATGGCCAAAGTAACTTAAAATTCAAATTCTTGCCATAAATTATCTGTGACCTATTACAAGGCAACAAGAACTAATGAGATTTGTAATGACCAACCATAAATAAATGTCCATCTCAAGTGCATATAATGCATCAACTTGGACATGTAAGATATATTGTCCAGTATTGGAGTATGATCTATTGCTGTGAATACCACTATCCACAATAAGATTTTTCTGGGCAATGCCTTGGACATACCACTCAGAAGTCTTTAAATTGGGCTTTTAATAAAAGCATGACACATGACAGACTCGTACTTCTGCCTAGACCATTTCTTCAGGATTCATTAGCAGAATCTCTGAAAAAGTCTTCAGCCCAGTGAATGACACCTGGAAATACTCTGGAAATGCTTTGCTCTGCAAAGCACAGACATACACATGGAGTTTTCAGAAGACAACCTGTCCTTTTCTGTGTTTTACCTCATGCGCTGTGCCCACTTCCCCTCCTGTCACACCACACGATGATGGCTCTGAGCCACCAGGTGCCTTTCTCACAGCACTGCAAAAACAATCCTCATCATTCCTGCACCAACAATGGGAGACTCTTTCGCTCAGAGGAGAAGACTAGCTAGTGACACTAGCTTGTGAAGGGAATTCTTACTGAGCAGGACCTACAGTGCTCACTAGCTACCAGTCTACCGGCTTTGTCTAACTACCAGTTTCATGGGGAAGCACCAGATAACCACAGTGATAACCACTGCTTACTTTCCCTCAGAGCTGTAGCTGTTCATGCTCCCATCTGTTGACTCCCGGCTGGCCTGACGGGTCATCCAGTTCCTCATCTCCACGGCCAGCCCTGTCTCAGTGCTCCTCTGGACGGTGCTCCGCAGCTTCTTGCCCCCTGCTTCTGTGGAGACAAAAGAGAAGCCCCCATTGAACCGTGCCACCGCAGCTGGGTGGCCCTGTGGGCAGCACATCGCCGCTCCTCCTGGCACAAAGACTCAAAGCCAGAGGTACAGGTACACCTGTACCAAACCTTTCATTTTAAAATTGCCATTTTTTTTTAATACTAGGCAAGCAGCATCGTAAATCCCTTTTACTGGACCTTAGTTCTGTCCCTGCCTGCTTTCCAAGGCAGACAGCATACGCAAAACACAAGTCTGCCCACAGAGGTAACCAGATTTACATTATCCATAATCTAGTATGTTTAAAATATCTTTTCTCTGGATGAATACTTCCCTTTTAGGAATTCAATTAAAATATTACCATTATGTCAAAACCTGCAATGTCTGAGGAATGTTCTAATCCAGATGAATTATTTGATTTAAAAACATTTGGTCATTATCTGCTAAATCAAGTTACAGATAGCCATTAGTGATGACAGTAAACAACAAATCAAGAACCCTTTCCATTCTGTCGTCTCCATTCACCCTTCGCTCATTTCGCTAGCTGCTTTAACTTCCTATCTAAAAAATGCAGTATTGACTTTTCTGCACAATATGAAACTTACCACCTCCAAGAGTAACAATTTTTTTACCTGCTTGCATAGGCAAATTTTATTTGACAAAACAGCAATGTGACAGATAGCTCAGTATCAGACAAGGGAAAACATACTCAATACTGAATATAGTAGCATTTGAGTGTAGGAATTTTGATAAAGACCTTTATCAAAGGTCTTTGATATCAAAGACCTTCCTTATCAAAGGAAGATAAACTGCAAGCATCACAAAAAAAAAAAAAAAAAAAAAGAAAATAGTACGAATGAAGCCTCGGTGTTTCTTCCACAAGTGAGATAGTCAATCCATGCCATTTCTCATTTTAAATGCTGTTCCCAATTCTGCAATCCAATTTCTTTTATCTTTTCAAGACCCTCCTGATTTCAGCCCAGCAATATACTGCTATTATGAAAGAGCAATAACTCTAAATGTACATGTCACCAAATGATACTGGAATTCTTATATACTGATACAAGGGTAGAGTATACCCAAGATCCTAGGATATCTTCTGCAGGGATTTCTAGCCTCTACTACTCTTTACTTCTCCTCTGGCTCATCATGACAGAAAGTGAACCTGTGAGGTCAGTGAAGCTCTAGTGATGAAAAAGGAAACCAGAAAGGGAGAAGATTGTACTGGGACAAGGACTCTGACACCCTGAGCAGGGCATGTGAGCTCAGGGGCTGGCTTACAGTAAGACAACCTGCACCTCTCGACCGGGAATAGGAAAGGGACATCCTCCACTCAGTGTCACTCTGTCCTACAGGCTGCAGAGTGCTGAAGTTTCCCAGGAACGCTCCTGAGGCCTTCAAGCCAGGAAGGACACTAGATCAGATAAAGAACCTGGGAATTTTAGTGAAGTGGGAAACACATACAAAACACCCTGGAAACCCACTGGCCTCTTGTCCAGAAAGATTTAATAACACTGCAATATTTAGCAGTAATGAGATTTCTATAGCAGTATTATGAGTGGTTCAAATCATATTGCTTATTACAAGCCTTCTATGCATTCCTTAAGACCATAACTTTTAATCAGTACCTAAAGAGTAACAGAAGTAGTAATTTTGCCCTAGAATTTCAGCTACCTCTTTGAATTTAATATTCAACGGAGGGAAATGTTTTTTTCACTATGTCAAAACTAGTTCTGAAAATTCCATCAATATCTGGTGCAATACAAGTAAAAAAGATACAAGGCTAATGTGACATATGAAAAATGAAGGGCAGAAGTCAACAATTTCATTTCTATTGAGTTGTAATGTTCCAACTGCTGGTTTTATTATTTATAATAAACTAATGAAAGCTGGCAGCAGACTTCCAGAGTTCTTCTGAAATCCAATCTCATATCAAAGAAATATTCCCACAAAGCTGCCTGGGAAAAAAAAATCTAAAAAGTGCTATAGATTTGTAGAAAGGTACACTGTGTTACATGTGAAAAACTCATAACTCCTGAAGGCCCATGCTCTTTTCATTATGGTATTGTTACAGGATATTACTCTTCCGTCGTAAGAGCTCTTCTGATTAGTAAGCATTAATCTTGTAGAATGGTAGGCATTCTCAGCTTATTGTTGCAAACACGAATTCTCTCATGCAAATTTAACACAACATCTCCATCTTGCTTGATTCTTCAATCTTTTCACATCTTTAAAAGATTTTGGGGTTTGGTATAACTATGACTTTGAATATGTGATAAGTGAAGGAGTATACAGTAACTTGTATTAATTAGTAAGGCAGACATTTTTCTGAATTAGAATTATAAGTCTGTGTGTCTTCACTCTAGCAGAACACTCACAGAAAAAAATCGACACATCTATTGCACATCCATTCACTGAGAAATCAAGGCAGAACTGGTGCAATTGACTTTCTATTCTCCAAAGGCACGTGTGCTTAACCAGTTGTTCCTAGCATCCCTCTGAACCTTATTTTTAAGCAGTTTTACTTTCCTGCATTCATTTTAACTGAAATAAGTGCTCTGGTTCACATGAAGACAGGCCAACAGCTGAGAAGATACAACCATGATACAGGATGAAAATTAGGTATGCATAGGATATCCAACTTTTGTGTAAGTGCATGAACTAATTACTTTGACCCTAACACTGAATTTAAGGAGGGCCAAAAAGAAGCTATGTGAATAACTATTTTTGAATTTTCAATAGAAACAAGCAGAGCTCTCTGATGGTCCCAAAAGAGAAAGATCTGACCTTTCCGCAATAAGGCTCCTAATCATGATGTTGATACTTCTTGAAATAAGAATTGAAGATTTAACAGCAAAATGGCAATTTGAAATAGAAATACAGAAGAAGCTCCAGTTCACAGACATGACTCCTGACCAACTGCTTTAGAGGTGAATAAACTAATATGTAATAGTACACTTAAGAAATACCCACAATCTTAGCAAACCATTGGTCCCTGGAAACATGTAATGAATCAAATATAATCTTACAATCCCTCAAACAATTTAAAAGCAAAGACAGAATTTATATAAGCCATAAATTGTTTTATGAATTCAACATTAAAATAATTAAAAGGTTGCAAATGGCAATGAAAATGCAAAGTAGTTAAATAAATAGCCTTTGGTGCCATACTTCCACCCGTATTTGGTGGAAGATGTGGTTGAAGGTCTTACCACTCCAGTAAATCCAAATTGTTTTCCCTCATTCCTGCCTGGAAATTAAAACCTCCTCTGTTATGCTAATTCAACTACTTGTGTGGCTGCATTCTGCACTGAACCCATCCCAAAAGGGACAGACCAACAATACATTTTAAAGTTGTTTTTTTCTTTTAAAACAGATCATTTCCCAAAAACAATTGTGAAAACAAACACACAGTTGAATGAGCCCAACTGAGGTGATGCTAATCTCTAACTGGATGAATAATTTGGGAGCATCTGTCACTAACACAGAAATAAACATGTAACTGGTGCCCCTGTAAAAGTTAGGGTTTGGTTTTATAATCTTTAAGTATTTATACATATACACTCAACTCATGCACACTGTTTTTAATCCTACCAAATGAAAGGATGTGGAAACAAGAGTCAAGTAGTATGCTTTGTTCCCAAGTACGTCGCTGACCACCTACACTGAAAATCATCTTACTCACAATTTACTAAACTCTAATTAAAGAACATTGAAAACGTTCTCCAAATTAGTATAATCTAATTGCCCTAGAAAGAAGAAATTTCTCTCAAGTCCCCATCACAAAATATGGAATATATTATCTGAAAAACACTAGTGCAGATTCTTGTGGCCATATTGCAAGGAGTGGAATAAATTACCAGAAATAATTACTTTGGCATTTATGAAGGCACATTCATTCTTATAGTTAATCACACTGGTAATTTAACTAATACGGTTACTGCAAATAGACTCCACATTTTCTGAATTACACGTGGAATTATCTGTTCTCACAACTTGGGAGTGCAAATCACTTGCAAATTAGGGGTACAAAACTACTGATACAATTTTCAGTATCAGATGAGGACAAGTCAAAAACTGCAGTGAACGCAACAGACAATCTTCCGTGGTCTGGTATCTGGCCAAATGAAATCTGCCTCTGGTGGAGAGAGCAAGAGCTCTCAGCAAGAGCTTCCAACAACTGCTCACCACCAGGCACAGAGCCCCGGGTGAGGACATCACTGGCGCAGGCACAGGTGGGCTGGCTACGCCACTCCCCAGGTGGTACGTGATCTCTTGGCAGGGCTTGTACCCACTAGAGAGCAGCTGTGACTTCAGGACCACACTCAAGTGCTTGAGGTGACTCTGCTCTCCTCACCTCACCAAGAAGGCTGCATAAAAACTGCTTCAGTATTTTCATTTGACATCAGGAGTTAGCCCCCTGTTAAGTGACCATTTTTCAAGAGTAAAGCTCTTTACGCATCTAGAGACCTGCTCTGGGCACGTTAAGAACAGGCTAGATAAAATCATCAGAAACAGTCTAAGAACATTTGATCCTGCCTCGGAAAAGGGGGACAGGGTAGGTCTCACATTCCCTTGCAGTCACACAGTTCTGCGTCTGGAATAGCCAAATGGTGCTGGAATGCAGCCAAAATGCCGCATCGAATGAGGCATTTAGCTCCTGTTGAAGCACTGTTGGGAACCACAGCTGAGTCGTTCCTTTCCTTGTGTTACCCAGAGAACCCAAGAAGCAGCCAGAGCAGTAGAGCAGCAACCAAGAAGCAGTAGATTAGAATCTACTGTTTTAAGCAAGCTTTGGGAAACCCAGATTCCATCATCACCTCAGTTTCAGAAGCTTTGAGCCCATCAAACCAATTCTCAGAGGCCAGTTTTAATGCCCAGCTTATGAAGCATTGTGTTACAGTCCCTCTGATGAAGGTTTTTCACCGCACGTGCCATAAGCATTTATGAAGGCCAAAGAGCATCTGCAGGGCTAAGGACAAAGTGTAGCCAGGGGCTCTTCCTTACTTTGCACTTTTAAGGAGGAGGGGAAGACATGTTCCAGTTCCTGCTCCCATGAATATCTGAGTGTAAAACACCAAGAAATTCCAACTAGGGTGGGAGTGGCCTGCCCTGATAGCCCGAACACAGAGCTGCCTTCAGTAGTGAAGCTCCTCAGTATGGGAGCACCCAGGTTTGGAAAGCCTGAAAGATCCTGGACTGACAGCCTGAGTTTGCATTTTTAAATTTCTTGGGAGGCCTCACTAGCTTTTAATTTTCAGTCAAGAAATATTTCTTCACTCTTGTCCCGTGCCTTTGTGTTTCCTCTTCTCTCTTTCCTCTAGACATACTGGAAGCATGGTTAATTAAGATTAAGGTTAATTAAGATAGCACCTAAGAAAAAGTGAAAGAGAACGGAAAGATACAATCAACTGCAAATTTGTTGCTTGAGCTTCTAGTCAAAGGCTGGTATGAAGCTTTCAGGTCCCTTTCTTGATGAATCCCCATACACAGGACCTGAGGCAGCCACCACAAATCTTGGTTGTTCCTGGGATATAAAGCTATGGCCAGAATCCTTTGTCTGTATTTCATTTCCCTTTCATGGCAAGGCTGGTTGTACACTCAGACTGGAAAAGATCCCCTTGGCTTGTTGTTGCCGCATGATGTGAAGTCAGTTTTCCACACACTGGTCCCAGGCAATACTGTGGTTTAAGGTAGGCACTGGCTCCTTATCCTCTCCCACTTTTTAAAGTGTTTGACATCGTATTCTGCCACGTTAATTTCAGTGCTGTGCTGATGTCCATTCTTCAGTCCTCACTGACCCTTCAGCAAATTCTTAAGAGCATCAGACAATAGAAACTGCTTTTGTCTATGTGGGGCATCTGTAAGTTTAAGATCTTCAACACTTGTGGTCCCAGAAGTTTTTGAAACATTTTTACAAGCCTGAGTTGCTAAGAAGAGATGGTTTTCCACATACACAGTAATTACTTAATGTTCCTAGAATTCCTGTATCCCCCACATTATTATTCAGAATCACTACTGAATATGCGACGTATAAAAAGTGCAAATAGTCATCTCTGACAGTGTACAGCTTGTTTTCAATACCTGTGGTACGTAACACTCCCACAAAATTCCAATTAAGTACATACAGAACCACACCACAGAGGTTTACTGCTCGGCCATTCCCTTGATAATGAGTTTACCCCTGATAACAGCCAGACAATGGACTGGGAGTCATCCCAGGGAATCAAAACCAAAGAACCACATCTGTAAGGAAGAGAGGTGTTAGTACTGATGCGATTTCCACTTCTCTTTTGGTTACTTGGCTGGACAGCAATAAACTGGATATGCACATCTTTTCAGATCCTTTGTTTTACAGATGATGATTACAGATCTTGATAGCAATACACAGTAAGAAAATAAACTATTTTTTAATATTTTCAGTCACCTATTTGGCCCAAGAGAGATCAGGACAGCTCTATTATGCCATTTTTTTTTTCAAAGGTATGACTGCAGGGCCAAGAAGGAATGTTTTCTTCAAATTTGTGTAAGATATATTTCCAAGTCAGTTGCTATACTAGGGTTTATTGAGCTAGTAAATTACCCCTTGACTAGTCAGTCCAACCGGAGATCCATAAAGGTTTCAATCTGACTTGGAGTAATACTGTTGCACATTTTTTACTGTGAGGGCAGTGAGACACTGGGACAGGTTGCCCAGAGAAGCTGTAGATGCCCCATCCCTGGAGGGGTTCAAGGCCAGGCTGGATGGGGCTTTGCGCAACCTGGTCTGGTGGGAGGTGTCCCTGACCATGGCAGGGGTTGGAACTAGGTGATCTTTAAGGTCCCTTCCAGCCCCAAGCATTCTATGATTCTATGAAATGTCTCAAATGTGGGATCAAAAAACAATTCAGCTCTGATGCAATACAAAAACCGCAGACATGAAATGTAGAATTACTATGCTATCCTAATTTTATTTAGAAACGCACAGCTCCTGACAGTGAGATGTGAATCATGAACATAACCGCATATAGTCACTCAGGCCTTCCCAGCACTTCTGCAGATGTCTCTGTATCTGTTACTGGGAAGGCCATCGGTTTCCTAAGTGTGGTCAGAGGAAGAACCTGCCAAAAGCCTTGTAAGATTGCTGCAAAACTGAACACAGAGATATGGTAACAAAGAAGCACGTGGATTTGCAACCCACAGCTGTATGTATCACATGCCAAGTAACCCAAATGAACAGTTTTTTAAGGAACCCTCATTTAGACCACTTACGATTTCCACACCAACAGATGTTCCCACCATTCAAATATAATAGGTCTGACTTTGTGCATATTTTGTGCATGTGTCAAAACAGAATGCTAGCATTTTATATCCACTTTGTACATCCTGTACAACAATCTACATGACTACAAAAAGTGCAAAGCAGTGGGAAATCAGTCTCATCTCTAAGCTATTAAAATCCTGAAAAAATAGAGCAAGCAGTTTTGTGGAATTATATCCTAATTTTATATACCTTTTACATGAGAAATCACTAAATAGGTACACATCTTCACCACAAGAAATCTTAAAATCCAGTCTTTGATTTTGCCAATGACAAAGCATGACCATCTTAAGTAAAAGGAAAACATCACTGCAGTTTTGAGTGACAATGTTTTTACATTTATATATACAGTCAATTTTCTGGATGTATAGAATTCTTATGCACTTTTTAATAACAATTATTCCATGCAGTGCCAAGAGCAGATGAAAACTTCTTAAACAGTGAACAGCGTATATATTGAGGAGCTTAGAATTGCTCTTTTTTTTGGTATTATATGAATGGAGAGATACTTTCTAAATAGGCAATAATAAAAGTAACACCATTCTTTAACCCAACCCTGACTATTTTTAGGATAGTTAGGGTCATTACATATACTATCAGACAGACCTGTGCAGCATTTTTGAATGATGTAGCAAGGGTGTTGAAACAATTCAGCACCCTCTATTAGGGCTTAATGAAATAGATGGTGCCAATCTAGTAGTTGGATGCCTCATGAGATTACACAAATTAGAAACAGCTCTTCCTCCTAGCTTTGTCTAAGATGAGTAATGATACTACGCAAATATCATTACTGAAGTAACCACAGTTCCCAAAACTCTTAGCAAATTTCACACTGTAATGACCCATTTTTGAACTACTGCTGTTAAGCATTTACCTCTCCAACTGAAACACCGGCAACACAGCGTGCCACTGCTCTGACTACCCTGTTGACCTTGCCATTGAAAAATGACAATTACAGCACACAGACTGAAGTGAGATGTTCGGGTTTTTTTTCAGTTTTCTGTAACTACCACCAGAAATGAAACCTGTCATACATGGTAGCTTCACTGCTGCTGTTACAGCTGTACCTGAGTTATCTGTTGGCTATTCAGGTACACGCTGCAGTGTGACTAGCTGCTGAAAAGATACATACAACAAATATGAGAAATACAGCTTTACAAGTCTGTTGGGCATTTCCAGCATATAGTCAGGTTGAAGTATGTTGTACTTTGAACATCCATCCTCCTGTAGTGTCTTCTACTTTTGTCTGTTGATTTTCCAGCTATTTCCTAGAACACATGTGTTGTTCAAGTACCCCTTCTACTTTTCCAGCAACAGTACAGCTTTCTCTGTGCTTCCTTTTGAAAAGGTATTATCTGTCTTGGCATCTACACTCATTCATTAGTATAGTACCCAAGTGTAACTGGTAAAAAACACTTGGGACTTAAGAGAGAGATGCAAATTGGTGGGAATGACTTCTGGGCTGCCTCCACCCTAGAGCTGCAGAAGCAGGAGCCACCCAGCCCCATCGCGCTGATGGACAGGCTGTGACTCAGCTCAGCCCCTGAGCAGAGCCCTAGCAGTGAACACAAAAAATTACCGACCATACACTTAAATGTTGTACAGATTCTGTTTTTGGATTGATTTTTATCCTCTAAGATGAGCCAGCCCACTCTTAGATGCACAGGCAGACAGTCTCTGGAGTGTCAGCATCAACAAAGCCAGTCTTTAAAGCTTCATCTTTTTCAGTGGATACCCTGCCACAGGGCAGTATATCCTTCTTTCAAATTCCACCCTGGCTCTGCCTATGAACATTCCACGTAAACAAGGTCATCTTTACCACCAAGGCCAAAAAGTAGGCCAATTCTCATTTTCTTCATTGCCTGATACTCCTACTATTACTTTATTCTTTTTAAGAGGATAATTTTAAAGCATAACTACTTCATGTGCAGGATTCTCTTCACTTTAATAATTACTGTGTTAATGAATTTATTGTTACTACTTCCCCCATTTTCTATTTCTGGTTAAATTATTGTCTGCTTGTTATTGTCTACTGGGACCTCCAGAGGGACAGTGTGATCTGGCAGCCTAACCACAGGAATAGAATCCAGGAACTGCCAAGCTTTATTCCAGCTCTACCAATAAGCAAATGATTAATCAGTGAGAAATGCCACTGAAGTCAATAACAGTGCTCCACTGAGCAGTTCAGCATACATTTAATTATGTCCTGATCCTTCGCTCACTAGCATCAATGGCAACACTCCTGCTGATGTCTAAGTGGGACTGAACAACCCTTCAAACAAGTTTTCCAGATAGTTATCAGCCAGGTGACAGGAGTGTATAATGTCCCTCTCTTCCTACTGAACTCCTGCAGTAACACTCAGATACTTCTTTCAGTAGGCATCAATATGCATAATCTTCTCCTCAGATAACACAACTAATTCTTGCTATTTTTGGCATGATTGTCTTGGGCTGAAAAACATTCTGTGGCTTTTTTTTTTTTTTTCCAATTGCCTTTTGTTTTTCTAACATACTGAGAGACCAAGATGCTTTCCAGTTCTTTCTGAATTAGTCTCATATTATCATAAATTATCTCTTGAATTGTCTTCAGCACCTGCAAAGTATTTGACTTTCCTCTTGAATCTCATAGCTTCACTACCACCCAAAAACGGGTAAAAGACAACATTATATTGAAATACACTCCCTTTTGGCAGGCATAGCTCTGCACACAGACCTTGCCATGACTAAGAGTACCATAGCTGCACCCCTGGCAATCTGCTATTTAACAACACCTCAGCGAAAATGCAAATCAGAAGTGAATGTAAATAGAGTGTAAAAAGGAAATTGTAACACAAGTTTATTACAGCAAACAATCCACAGGATGTCATTTGAGGAGGCAACAAGTTAACAGTCTCACTCGTGACCATATGCGATCTGAGCCTCTGTCTTCCCGCTCAGTGCATGTTGGATAACTGTAATTCTTCTCCAGTAACCTTTTTATACATCAGAATTCACTTGCTCTGGCACATTTTCCAGCTGTGTCACAGGAAACTCAACTAAATATATTGTGTGCATGAAATATTGCACTATGACTACACAGACATCTAAAAGAATGTCACACACATTTACATCAGTCCTTTGAATTCGATGACAAACTTTCCTTTAATTTCAACAAAGCCAGGATTTCAGACAAAATGTGAGCCTTGGGATGCTTCAAGAGCAGCTGGAATTCAGACAGGTACTGATTTGCCCTCTGCACCCCACAACTTCCATGTAATTTAGGTATGTTCCAAGCATCACTTGATGCCAATTCTCACTTTACAATGCAGGCTGTACACTTTATCATCAATGAATCTAACAAAACATGCAAAAGACACCCTTTGATAACCTTGGTACTTTGATAACATACATCTTTTGCTTTGGTACCATATGACATGTTATCTCTGTGTGTGCACATGTACACATGGCAGAAGCAAACTGATGATGAAAAAAATGATTTTTCAATACCTTTCAGTAGACACAGCTAAGAATAATAAACTCCTTTAAAAATATCGAATGTGAATAAACTTGAAGGACTCATCCAACTGAATAGCAAGGAGGAAATGCAAGAGCAAATATCAGTTCCCTGGACTGCAAATCTGGATGACCATGGCAAGCTCAGGCCTACCCATCGAAGGTCCATGGGTGCCATCTGGAAAATTCTAGCCTCTCCACAGTCCACTTTTTCAGTACTCTTTCTTCAACCAAGTGACATTCAAACAGATTATCTCCATCATCATGTTCAAAAACAGTTTCTAAAATCATTTTTATTAGTACATTCTCCTGAGCTAATTTAATTCTGAATTTGAATTACATTCTTTCATACCCAAAGACATACATATATATATATATCATATACTTATGAGCCAGTGTATTCACTTCAGCAGTATATGAACAAAAGTATCACAAATGGCTCAACAGGTCAGATTTTCTAAATGTATTAAAAATGTGATCAAGTGGGAAAAGCTAAAGCACCACTGTAGTAGGTTATCTTTGCTTAACCTATCCATCATACACAGTGATAACTATATCTTGATGATAGATAATTTACAAAGAGGGTAATCTATTTCAGATTATACTGTAAAAGAGCATTAAGTATAGGAACATGAGACCACACATACCACACCCATTTAAGGGCACTGGTGGTACATAAATATAATTGCATAGAAGCACTCAGAAGACAACAAATTCCAATCTGAGTGCAGAGGTGACTTGCCATCAAAAAACCCCACTGCATTTTTTTCTTCCAAGTGAGAGTACTTGGGAAAAGAGTTTAGCTGTCAAGCCTGTCACTCCCCCTGCACCCTGGTATGTCACAAATCTCAGGTAACAGAAGCTCCATAAAAATTGCATAACAATTATATCTCTATTTTTCACTGGAATTACATAAAATGCATTTTCAAATGTAAACTACATCTGAAAAGGATCGGAAACAGATCAAAATAGATCAACACAACATGTAAAAAAAATCAGTATACATTCTTTCAGCACTTCTGTTTAAATAACTTGCCAGCACAAACTAAATAAATCATCACATTACACCTTAACAGATATTCCTCTACTGACTTCCATATATTCCATATTTCTTTGAACCAGTGAACAGGTTTAAACATACACAGATCTCAACTGAGGTATAAGTTAAGTGTTTCCTAGAGAAGTAAAGAAAGCGGACCAGAACAAAACAAATACATACTCTGATTTCGCACAGGATTAATGCAATTATTTTAACTAATAATCAGGACTGAAAAGACAAGTATTCTGATAGAGAAAAAAAATCTTTTAAAAATACCTAAACATGTTAAGCATAATTTATGATATTTTCAGTCTTTTAAAAATGTGTGTTTTCAGTCATAATGTTTATTAGCACATCAAAACATTAAAAATGCCCTCTGAAACCCACGCTGCAGTCTGGTGGCAATATTTGGCAGTTCACTCATTGTTCAAGGCAGGGCATGGATGAGAGTACTGAAGAACAGCTTGTTTCGCCCAGGGAGCAGCTCCCCCAGGGGAGGAAAGGGGCGACCTGGCCAGCCCCAGAGCAGGGTCCAGGGACAAGGCGAGGGACCCCACCTCAGCAATCGCATCAGGGAAGGGAAGAAGCTTTGGAGAAGAGACCTCAGGGACTGTTGCACATGAAAAGATAAATCAAGACATTTGAAGACGGTGACAAACATTTGCCACTGAACTCTTGGCCTGAAATGTAGAAATTGATCTATGCATTTGCAGATCTTTTAAATACAGACTACGGATGGTGTGCATGCACAGTTCATACGTGTTTGTCTAGCGGCATTACAGCAATACTGATAGCTTAATTTCATATTGCTCAAATACAATGAAGGTGCAATACGCTCAATTAATCTCAATGACATGCCAAATCTTGTATTAGTTGTGATAACCACTAGAAAGATGCAAAGTTCCTTCTACACATAAACATAATTAAAGACACCAAATTATTTTCCTTACAAAACCAGTTTTTTCAAAACAAGCTCATGAAACTCAAGTTCTGTCCTGCGTAGGGTTTGGTACTATGCTTAACGATACCCACATATTTGTTACACACATTCCAAATAGTAGCTGGAACTTTTTATTTTTCAGGATTTTTGATAGCTATCTTAGGTTTTGTTATTCTATGGGGTTTTTTTTTTGGCCACAGCTATTCAGAAAATCTATTGCATTTCTCTTCTTTGTTAAGTTCTGGTCCCCCAACAAATATACAACAACATGCTTGACTGTCTGGACTTAAGTTTTATGAGTAGAGATTAACCATGACCGAGACCTGCAAAGTCTGCTTGTATGCACAGCCTTCTACCTACACTGCTCTTCCTAAGAAAAAGTTAAACGGTGCCAGTATTTAATCGTTCAAACCTGGCGTTCTTTGTAAATTAGGTTGTAAAAATAGACAAAGGATACCTGAGTAAATCCATGTAGTGTCAGAAAAACACTGGTGAAGAAGTGCGGTTTGTTTTCCCAAGGAATGAGCAGAAAACGAAAAGACCCTCTACCCCCTTCCTTTTTTTTTTTTTTTTTTAAACAGAACTAAAACTCAGCTAAACGACTTCATTTTCAATACGATGGCACACATCACCTTTTAAATCACACCTCATTCTCCAGTTACAAGCACCGTCTCTCTTAAACAGAAGGAACTCTGCGGTCCCCGCGTCCACGCACCGAGCTCCCCGCACCGCACCGCCCCGCACAACCGCCCGCCGGGAGGGGAACGGGGGGCCCCGGACCCTCGCCCCATCCCCAGCAGCCACCCGGAGCCTGCCCCGGCCCCGGCCCCGGCCCCGGCCCGCCACGGCCCCTCACCTCCGTCCTCCTCCTCCAGGGAGTTCATGCAGGGGAAGTAGACCGCCAGCGCCTCGAAGGAGGCCGAGAGGCTGCTCCGGCTCTGGGACCGCTGCATGCTGCGCCCGCCGGCCGCCGTCTGTCGGCCCATCTTGGCCGAGCGGCACCCACCTTTGGCGCGGTACAAGAAGCGCGGCGTCTTGGCGGCGGGGGGCGCTCAGCGGTGCGGGCGGGCGCGGAGGGGAGCCCTCCGCGGGCAGCTCGGGGCAGCGGGGCAGGGAGCGGGGGGTAGGGGGGTGAGGGAGGCGGGGAGCGGCTGGGCGGGATGCGCGCCGCGGAGCTCCGCTCTGTCTGCCCCGCTCCTCTGCCCCGCTCCTCTGACCGCCTCAGCCCTGCTGCCTCTGCTGCTCACGGCGGGGCGGGCCGCCGCAGCCAACACGGGGCCGCCTATCAGCCGGGCAGCCGTCAGCCGGCGGCGTAAGCCACCAGGGCGGGGGGACGAACGGACGGACGGACGGATGGACGGACAGACAGACAGACGGAGTTGGGGGACGACGCCCGCCGTATGAGCCTCGCCGGCGGGGGCTGTAAATAGCCGGCGCGCCGCGGAGGCAGGACCGGGAAAAGACGCCGGGCGATGGCGGCGGGCCGTCCCGCAGGCACCGCCCGCAAACTTTGTTCCTCCCCGCCCGGTCCCCGCTGGGCCGGTCCCAGCGCTCCCCTCCGCCTCCTGCCGGGGGGCCAGAGGGACGCGGGGAACGGGGAGGAGGCCGTGGTGGCCCCCGCGCTTTGCCCGGTTGTGGGGCGCCTTGATGGCACCGGAGGTAGCTCAAAGCTCCTGGCCAGCACAGCACACCTACAGCCAACGGGCAAGTGCCTGCTCTTCAGGGGTGTTTGTATGGAGGAGATGTTTCTGTGGTTTGTAGGTTGTACGGAGAGTGGTGTTTGTATGAATCACTGCATCACAGAAAGGTTGAGGTTGAAAGGGACCTCTGGAGGTCAACTAGTCCAAAGCCTCTTCTGAAACTGGGTCACCTAAAGCTGGTTGTCCAGGACCGTGTCCATATGGCCTTGAGTATCTCCAAGGATGGAGACTCCACAGCCTCTCTGGGCAACCTGTGACAGTGCTCGGTCACTCTCACGGAGAAAATTTTTTTTTCTGATGTTCAGGGGAGCCTCCTGTGTTTCACTTTGTGCCCATTGCCTCTGGTCCTGTCAACAGCCCAGCACCCAGCGAGGAATCAGCCCCAAAGCACAGCACTTGCCTCCTCAGCAAAAGTGGTAGTATCTTTTCTGAATTCACAGAATTTGCTCATAGCTACAACACAACATTTTTATTTCTGATTCACTTTTACTTCCATGTTTTCCTCACCACTATTTAACATCACTTTTTTTTTTTTTTTCCTGTTTATCCGGTATATTATATTAATGGAGTGTGTAGCATTTGGCAACCTCTCCCCCCGACACAAGATGATAAGCAGCTAAAGCATTGGACATCATTAAAAAGAGCTACAAGCCACTGTAGCTGTCTTTTGCAGAATTAATAACTTATTTCACTATAGTTCATGACAGTGCAAAAGTAGTATCAAACCTTGCATGTTGCTGTTGTTTTCTTACTGGCCCTTTAAACAGTAATGATAATAAATATGCTAATTTTTTTTTTCAGTTTTCTTTCAAAGGTCTTTGAGTCCCCCAAAATAACAGTAGACAATATTTAGAGTTTGATCTAACAGATTTTGCAGACAGACTGCCAGTTTGAAGCCAACTGAATCTCTTCTTCATGAAGAACATGTATAGAGTCACACACACCTGGCGTGTCTTTTATTGAGTTGGTGCTTGGAAAGGAATATTTGTGCCTGGATAATAATAGATTATAAAGAGCCAACACTATTAATCTCATGCTTTGCTAAGGAATGAAAACTGATCAGAACGTCAGCACTCAGGGACGGGATGGAATCCATCATTACTCAATCTACAGGAAAACAATGAGTTTAGAATATGCACAATATTTTAATTTCTAGATTATTATAATATAGTATACCTATATACCAAATGTGTACCTATATACCAAAATGTGTATTTAGTTGGTCATTCTACATAAGTTCATTTTTCTGTGGTCACATGCCAAAGGCTCTCACCTCCCATCATATCTGTGACTCTTTGCTGGTTATCAGAAAGGTGATCTGCTGAGACAGACAGACATCTCCATTGTATGTCACAGCCAGGCCCATGGGGAAGCCACAGTAGCAGAAACCTTCCACTCCTGTTTGAGGTGAACACCCTGTCAGCCCGAAGTACCTCCAGAACTCTCTCTAAAATCCCCCTTTGTATTTGTACCAGTGCTACGGCACATTAAAATACATTCAATTTGCAGAGTGAATTTTTTCTGTTTACAGATTATTCTAAAAAGACATTACTACAAAACTATAAAGTAAACAGCTCTAAAATAAATTATAATGATAATGATGGTAGTAATAATAAATCTCGAATATACAATTACCTTATTATTGGCAAAAAATAATAAAACATGTTAAAATAATTGCTAAAGTTATCTTTAAAAGACTTGGTGACTACAGAATTTTCTATCCATAAACACTAAAGGGGACCAAATAACTTCAACATTTTTATCAGTTTAAGATATGGCAGAAAAGTAAATGTCAGTGGCTTGACTGAATAATAATTCATGACTGCTTTTGAAAAGTTGGATGCAAAAAATCCAGTTAATCTTCATTACATTTCATTTGAACTACTGAAGCCTTTCATAAAAACAGCTGAATAAAGTTGAATATGATGACGAGGATGCAGAGAAAGGCAAAACAACAGTTGGAAGACTTGGAGAAATTCACAAAAATATAGGCAAACTGTAGAATACATATTCAAAGAAAAGCAACTGATTTGTAACATCTGTTTAATCTACTTTCACTCCCAGTTAGAAATACTCCTTTCATAAGTACTCCCTTCAGAAGTACACCTTGTAGAAGAAATAGCACCTACTGAGGAGCCAGCAAGCTCTTCCCAAGTTTTCCTTCCCAAGTAAGAGGGTGGGCATCTCTCCCTAAGCTCTGACCTCAGCAGAACCTGGGAGTCCCCCTCTGACACAAATGTTCTGCTGTAACACGGCCATCGCAGGGGTGGTCAACAAGATCCTGATCAAGGTTGGATGGGGCTTTGAGTAGCCTGGTCTAGTGGGACATGTCCCTGCCCAGGGCAGGGGAGTTGGAATGAGGTGATCTTTATGGTTCCTTCCAACTCTAACCATTCTGTGAATATATGATGCACCAAACAAGGTGCTAAACACTTTGTTGGTGGTGTGTGGCCTCAGTGGGAATGTGGCTGCACCCTGAAGGCTGTGCCACAGTGCTGGGGGCCACTACATCTCTCAGCCCCTCAGCACTGAACAAGACCTGGCAGCCACAGCAATTATAACAACTTGTCATTTTTGCTAGCATTGCCCAATATATATAAAAAAAGTGTAACTCTCATTAATAAAATCAGCCTCTACCAAGAAAATGCCTTTAAGTGTTGCACAATCCGTGGTCAATTCCAAATTACCCCAAAGAGAGGTTGCAATACAAGACACCTATTCAGCAAATCTGTGAAAAAACACCGGGTCACAGTCCTGGCCAAGCTTCCTCAATATGCTTCTCTCTCTGATTTTCTTTCTTTAAAATAAAGGATTAAAGGGAAGAATGAAAGACAAAGAACTGAGATAAGAAAACTATACATTGTCAGGATTCTGGGATTTCAGGAGGCTCTCCTCAAACAGTTGCTAATGATTGCATTGTGCAAATAATCTAACTGATGGCAATCTAGACACATGCCTTGACTGCAGAAAACAAGATTACTACCCTGATATTGACAACATCCCCTGATTGTTTTGCTGTATTTTTAAATTTTAACTGCTACTCATTGATTTGTGTCACCAGTTCCAAGTGAATCAAATTCCTGTTAAAGGAACTGCATCCACATTCCATCTCAATGCTAAATATCAAGACAAGGCATGAGACTCCCAGGTATCATAATTCTTTAACATTTTCTGATAGTTTACTGCAAGAACAGTACGTTGTAAGAATCCAGGTCAAACAGAACAAGGTCAAACATCTGCTATAAATGTATGTATTATCCTGAGGCAATTCTATTTGTAGAGTTAGATGTATTATAAAATAGTATTATAAAATATTTTGGTGGCTCATCTATCAAACTAGCAAAGCAATTGCTTACTAGCTGTATTCCCTGAAAATTACTAAAAAATGGCATGTAACATGAATTTGTGTGGATCTTCAGTGCCAACCTGCTCTAAATACAGACAGCAAATAATGGGATTCTGAATTTAATAAATAGATCTTTCTCTTTTTATATAGATATACTACATGCAGCAATTAAAAACTGAAAAATAATGTATTCTCCATCTTTTTCCATGTTTAGAATGTAACTGACTGTATTTCAGCAAGCGAGCTCCAAGTGAACACAAATTATTAGACTTTAAATGGAGATGCTTTGGAAACATAATGATCTGATGATTCTTTAATGAAAACATACCTTTTTCCATGGCGGGGGGCGGGGAGCGAGAATGAAAAAGGTTTCTTTACTTCCTATTGCTA
Source organism: Gallinago undulata (assembly GCA_026546715.1). Lineage (NCBI taxonomy): Eukaryota > Metazoa > Chordata > Aves > Charadriiformes > Scolopacidae > Gallinago > Gallinago undulata. The sequence continues at coordinate 132,628,605 of JAOTQQ010000012.1, read as the reverse complement.
ATTCTGTGTATTGAACCTGGAGGTCATAATTTCCTGGATTTAAAGAATGCAACATTATTCATGCAGATTATTTTGTTATTATTGCCTATATTATGGATTAATTCCTAAAGCCTGCTCCGGCTCCTGAACACAAGATAAAAGCATACATTGCCATAAAGGGGTTCTTAACACTTTGTGCACATTTTGGACAGGATTCTCCAGTGTGGACACTATGGAAAGGTGATCTAAAGTTTCCGAACACCCCCTTTGACCTTTTGATTAAGGAGGGTATTCTGGGAATAGGACTGCAAAGGAGTTATTACCCTTTTCTTTGTCACCTTTTCTACTCTTCTGTCAGTCGTTGCCCACAGCTTTCTTTTGTTTGCTACAAAAGAGATTTATTTTGATCATAGTTGTCTTCAGAAAAGACAATTCAGCTGTCTAGCTTTCAACACAGGCTAATTATTTTTCACTTGCACTACACCTATCAACTATTAGGCATAATGTATTACAAGTATAATTCAAACTCTTTGATGACTTTTCACTTATGAGAAATCTTTGTGGAATGTGTCATTACAAGAAGGGCAAATGGCTTCCTCTTAAAATGCGAGGGACAGTCCCCCACACCTCCCACTGAGGTGCAATCCAGACCATGTTTTATTTAACTGAGTTTTGGCCTCCTCTCATACCCTCAGCTTTCACTAAGCAGACAGAGCTAACACACATCAACAAAGAAACACTTGATAAACATCAAGGGCCTCAGAAAAAAAATTAACTGCATTATCTCCCCCACCAAAACATAAGCGAGTTTGAAAACCCAACATCTCTCTCATTCTAGGAAGATAGAAAAGGGAAAGTAAATGCCAGCATTAGATGAAGGAAATGTGATTCTCCAAATAAGTTATTTTTCAAGGAGTTGACAGTAATTTGTCCAGGTTTATCAGTGGGATATTTTTTTAAAGCTAAAACAAAACACTGAAAAGATCATTAAAAGTACTGCCCAGTATAAAATAGGGCTTATGTATGAAAAACGTGTAAAATGTAGTAACAAGCTGTTGCTTACTGTAATTTGCTAAATGTTCAGACTCTGCTGGCTGTCCCCATGCCTACAGAGAGGGGCACGTGCCAACACCTGCCAAGTGCTTGGAAGGGGTAGATTCCAGAAAGCTACAAGGTTCTTCACAAAGTAACGGCTGTTTTTACTGTTTCACATCATACCACTACTCACTATTCTCACCTTAGTATCTTTTGATCATGACTAACATGAGCATGAACTCCATCCCAGGGCAGTGGCTCCCAATCCATACAGCAGTAACCTTCAGTGATCTCCTGCTCTTGAAGTTTCATGACATAATGACCATTCCTACATTGTTTCTATGCCCAGCAATCAGATAGAAGTTTTCTAAATTCCATTTTTTTTTCAAATCAATACATTTTTTTGATTTTCTGAGCATTCCCTACTAAGCAGTCATGGAGGATGCAGCCACACTTTTCCATCTGCATACACAGTAACAGTAAATTTTTCCATTCTCCCAGTTCTTTTGGCATTTTCTACTGTAAGGTCAACTCCACCCCAAATATCAAGCTAGGTACACGGTACAGATTTCGAACCAAAATAGTTTTGCTGACAGACACAGCTGTTCTGGGAGAATTCCCTAGTTGTTAGTGCAAGTGCAGTTATATCAGTAACACAGCATTCTCCTAGAACTGCTTGTTTTGCATGCCCATATGAGGGCCCTTTTGCTGGTGCTTGATTCCAGTATACCTACACTGGAAAAGTGCTCCTGCAATTCCCATCACCTTAAACAGTCTGTGCCAGTGGAACTGTACCTGTAAGTAATTTAGCCCTTGTAGAGATCATTTCAAATCCTTGTACGTTTTCAGAGGACACAGATTTGAAGAGCAGAAAAAAATATGTTTGCAAAGTTTCTTCCAAAACCACACATTTCCATTTCTGAAAATGAAATGGGGACAATTTAACATTAAAAGTGTTTGAAAATGTAGAAATGAAAAAGTAGCAAGATTTTTCCTCCTGGAAATGTAGGATATTTTCACATCTGGGCAGATATCAGTTTTAGTTTCTTAAACAACATAGTAGGATTGCTTGTCCTGCAGCTGGCATTCTCTTCTGTATTATGCCTTCTTTAATGAACAAGAGGAAATCTGTAAAAATAAGTCTCTCTTTTGCTCAATGCTGATATTAGTCACATGTAAAAAATGTCTGTTCTTATTTAAATAAAATATATTTAACTTTCCCGTCCAATGTTTACGATCAAACCACAAACCCAAAAGTCGTAATTTTTCTGAATAACGGAGTTGTTAATGGGCTAGCATGCAGCAGTGCAGTGTAGCCAGCTCACAAGTAACTAAGAAGTCAGAACTGGAGCAGAAAACCTTTATGCAGCTGAGTATTTCTATTTTGATTAAAATAATTTCACACTTTCGTGATCACAAGGCAATCTGCAAATCACAAGGTGTCTTAGAGCTCAGCAAAATATGTATTACTTGTAATGCTTCATCAGGGTGAGAAACAAAGAGCACAGAAATAAAAATGTACATGATCCTTAAGGACAAACTGTTTTTGTGAAAGAAACTTAGAGAAAGAAACATGCTGTAAAAACCACCCAAAACCAAGTGGGTTTTTTTTGTTTTGTCTTGTTTTGGTTTTTTTTGATTTTGTTTTTTTAAATGCATACATGGAGACTATAGGCTCTCTCTATTTAGATTCTAATCCACTGTTTTGTTTCTGAGAGTAACCTTCTTTATAATTCATAAGACCCATCAGCTTAGAAACAAGCTGCAGCTATTCATGTATAATCTCAAATCTTTTTATTTCAGCTGCCTGTGTACTCTGTACTCACTCCACTGAAGGTTTTCAAAGCATCTTAGATGAGGGCAACATAATTAGTTTCTGAAACTGTAACTTCATGAAACATGATTTGTTTCCCTCTATAATTCAGTCTTCGGTACAGAAGGGACAAAACCAGTGCAGAGCTATTGGCACTTTAGCAGCCTGCAGAGCACCATGAGCACGACTAGTCAGTGCACCCGGGTTGATGCAGCATCTGCTGATGTTACTTAAGAAGATACACTGCAAAAGCACCCTGTGATCTTTATGCTTGTATTATCCAGAAAAAAGTTTAAAAAAATCCCTACTGAGAGGAAATGTGTTTTGCAAACAACATGTGAAAATGACAAATGAAAACAGCAGGATGGAGAGCGAGGTATGTGCCTGTCACACGCTGTTCTCTGGACTCAAGGACTGCAATGTCTAGAGAGAACACTGTTTGCTGAGGACGCTGCTGCTACAATTCAGGTCTGGTTCGCTATGTTTGCTGTATGAGAGTATTACATTACCATCAAGTGGTGAAAGCTCTGGTGAGTCCAAATGTCAGCACTGTAAAGAGACATTTGTCTTGTAGGTCTGTAATGTAATTTTGACATAACCTGTAGAAGGTTAATGTGTATTAAGCAGGGATGATTTTGCAAAAGTTCTGTGCCTATTAGGTTATTTGTTTTTCTTGAGATCACAGACTACATTTATTGGAAACAGCATATGCCACAGTCCTGTGCATTATTTCCGTGCAGAACAACCAGACAATGGCTTTCTGAGGCTTCTTATGCTATACAAAGCCTGCAGAGACTTGTCACATCTATTTTGTAAATCATGCTCTTTCAAATCACCTGCACCGTGTAGTCCACAGGTAACCAGGTCCACCCATCAGCCACCCTTGCTGCCACTTCTGCCCTTACAGTTAGTGCTGCCTGGCAGGTGGGAATCTCTGGACGCCTTACAGTGCTAGAACGTCACTGGAAGCCACACCATTTTAATGAGGTCATGAATTTCACTTCTTACAGGTGCAAATGTAAGTGGTGTGACTGCTTTAAGTCTTAATGAGGATTTCACAAGGAATTTAGAGGATTCGGAGAATTGAATTCACTAATGAAACACTTTTAATTATCAGAATCACAGAATCACAGAATTGTGGTGGTTGGAAGGGACCTCAGAGATCATTGAGTCCAACCACAAAAAAAAAAA
>JAOTQQ010000012.1:132584957-132624487 GCA_026546715.1 Gallinago undulata | reverse complement strand
CAGAATTGTGGTGGTTGGAAGGGACCTCAGAGATCATCGAGTCCAACCACAAAAAAAAAAAACCAAAAAAAAAAACAAAAAACCACAAACAAACCATCACCCACCCACACAGCAAATGGTCAGCTCTAAACTCACAGACTAGAATATGAGTCAGTTGGTGGGCACTGGGATCCATCCAGAAATAACCATAGGAAATACTCTCCAAGCAAAGTCTTAATGACCAAGAAGAAAAATATATTTTTATCTACTGATGTCACGTTTAACTGACAAAATTGCAAATTTTACTTTTATTTTGTAAGTTTTCATGCTGTTCGTGTTTCTGGCAGAGAAACGTGTGCTGTTATCATTACACTGCTCTCATTTCCGTGGTGTTTGAGTCACAGCAGTGTCTCTTCAGCCATGATCACACAATCACATGAATCCCAAAATGCCATTGCTGACAAAAAACAATTTTATTTTTCTCTATCATTTGTTTCTTCTGGTAATCCACAACTGTGTCTACATGAGAAAATACAATATTAAGACACATTCTGGTGCACGTTTTCCTGCTACATTTTTAGAAGAGTCTTTAGCACGGTGTTGGCTGGAAGCTCTAGAGGACCTCCAATAAAGTCGCGGTTCAGGAGTTGCAATGGGCCAGAAATCACTTACGAAAGGCTGTTTTGGAGGGTAGTAGAGTATCACAGTATGGATTTGGGTAACTCTGTGCCAACTGGACTCGGTGCCAGAGACCATCCCTCTGAATCTTTAATGCTGCAATAAAGCAGAAGCCTATTTCTCTCAGATATGACACTGCTACAGATTTAAAACTGCCAGACAGGAATTGGACTGCAGGTACAAAATATGAAGTTATCTTGCCAAACAACTTATTTGGCTTCAAACTAGGCTACAAATAACTTATGAAATAAATTAGCTGTTCAAAAGCCAGTTAGCCATGCTATCACGATATTAATGAGTTCAAATGGGATTCAAAACACCACATGTAAAGTTTTAATTGGTGTGTATACCTGGAAGTCTTAGGAACTTTTCGCTCACATAAGATTATATGTAGGGCCTCACTGGGCGTCTTTTCACAATTTCCTATTTAAGGACTGAGAACAGACAGAGAGCAGAAAAATTCCCTAGACTGGTATGGTATTACTACTAACACTGTTGTTACTACTAGCACTAGCTAATACTGATTACAGATCAGATGTACTGATATAAATTTGGCCCCACGCATGACCTGTGTTGGATCCTGCAAAATGGTGAACAACTTTAGCTTCTTCACCTACATTGCCCTTTAAGAAATAAAATTTACTTCTCCAGGTAGGAAGGTGTCCCATGTAAGATGACCTAAAAATATCATACTTTCCAAAGCTCCCTCAGATACGTGGTTCAATATCTTCAGATATAATTTAGGCTGTCCCCTAAACTGTAAATGACTGAAAATAAAAGAGGTTAGGGAGATATAATAGATGTCAAACTCAAGCCACTTTGTTCATCTGCAAAGCCAGCTGTGAGCATGCACCTGTGAATAATGTTCACAATTTTGATCAATTTTCCATGGATTATGCTGTATTTTCTGACTGTGTATTTCGAAATATTGGTCCTTTAGCTTAAGCTGGCTACTTTCTGTTGTCATATTTAGTCAACATTTGCAAAATGATAATGCTGTAAGACCAAGAAAGCTTGGCCCTGAATATAGAAGACATTGCGTGAACTCATAGATCGAGTTTTTGCTCAAAAGAGCTTACCATCTGAAAGGCACATGAGTTAAAAAAACCACAGGCTGCAGAATGGAAAGAAATGGCACCAAATTTACACCATCCCCAGTAAGTCAGCAGCACAAACTTCCTGCCATCTGGATAATCTCCATCAGCATACAATATTTCAAATGTATTAGCAAATAACACCCTACGAATCTTTGCCTACCCATATATATTAAGAGATAGTTTGTACCAATTTCCATTTCACTAGTGTAAAAACTAGTGGTTTATTTCCATTTCACTAGTGTAAAAACTAGTGGTTTACTGGAGTGAGGACTATAATCTCCTCAATGGAAGGGAAAGTGAAACGTGCCTTTTTCTTATCTCCCTGTATTAGCCATTTTCAATAAAAAACAACACCAGTATATTTCTAATAAAGAGTAGTACATTTAACAGTACAAAATACAGTAAGTGAGTAATTGTATTCTTTTTCAAGGGTCACAGCAGTCCCCATTGCTAGCGGTGACTCATCTAAGTGCAAAGGTATTTCTGCTGGATTAGAGAAGAGTCTGTCTAACTAAAAAGAAAGGGAAAAATAATCTGAACAGTTCATGCTGGGTGACATCACGTGTTTATTTATGCAGTAAAACAGAGCTGGTACTTCAGCCCCAGCTTGGGTACTGGAAACTACATCAATACTGGGTTTGGCCAGGCTAAATAGTATTGCAGAATGTGTCACTTGTTTGTCTGGAGTGTGTGCTATGTTGTGCGGCACTGACATGCACCACAATTCATCTAATTTCACTTCTGCATATTAAAAGTAGGAGTCTAGTTCTAAACCAGTCACCCAAGCTCCCTCTATAGTTAATGGACAAAAACTTGAAACAATATGATTGTAGAAAATTGTTTTGCCAGAGTACCAACTATCGCAAATGAAAGAATTTTCAGTCCTGCAGAAGTTAACAGCCGAAATTAACAGCCAATGTTAACTGAAAATAGAAAACCAATGGACTTGATTAGGAGCTACATACAGCCACAAAAGCAATAGAACCAAACCTAGAAGACAACAGAAACCCCAACGTCTGATACTGCTGGTGACTGCCAGAGGTTCTCAATCCTTTTTGGCACATCAAGTTTTAAACTCAACAGAGCGCACAGTGGTACAACATACAACTTCTGACTTGCCCACCCAGAAGTCTATGGGCCAATTTACAGTTAGGCCAGACAGGCAGGTTGCCTCCTACCTCCCAGTCCAGATGGAGATGTCAATCTACGCTGCCTGCTACTACTCCCTCGTAGTACACACTTGTGTGCCTGTCTCTACACACATGTATATTTATATTCATATATAAGAATATATCTATATTTGCTTACTTGTGTTTTTTTCACACACACTTGTGCCTATATCATATTTTAATGATTTTATACTGCAGAAAATGTAGGAGTTGACGATGATCTGAAAAAAGCAATCAGGATGACAGCCTATGTGTTTGCCATACCACACAGACAACATACATTAAATTTGAAATATCACTTATATATAAGTGATATGCTAAAATAACACCCCAAAAATCGATATAACTAAGTTTTTTATAAAAAATATATTATTTTTAAGTCTTTCCCCATAAATTTCAGCTGAATAGTACATAAGCTATTTTGCAGAGGAGCTGAGAAACTCTCCCTCCCACTTCTTTTGGAGGGTTCTGTCAGGAAGTCTGGGTTCTCAGACCCCTAAAAGTCAAGCCAATAATTCTTTGCTTATTTATGCCCCCCCAACCCCACTCCTTTTGTTTCAGAAACAAAATAAAATAGATACACATTTTGTTAATTAAAATTCCTTTTTTTTTTCTTTCTGTATGAATACTGGCTATTGTTACTTTCTAAAATAATCTTTTGTGGATTTAACAAATGTCAGACTTTCATCAGGATTCTGCACCAGCATTCTTGTTTAGAGAGCTCTACAAAATTCAATTAGAATAGAAGCAACCCACTAATGCAAATGAGTTATTTGAATACAGTTTTTTAAAGTCTGCCTATTATGTAGTGTGTCAAAGATAGCTGAGTCTTTTCTTAATTTTACCATTTGGGTCTCCAGTTAATGTTTTAGTATAGTTTAGTTCATAAACTTGTTCTAATTTTCTCTATGTGCTATGCTTATTCAGTTACACCATGTCTAATAATGTTAATATCTTTGTGTTTAGTTTGGGGAATATCTTTAGACTGAGTCATTTAATATATATGTGAGTTCAGTTTTGTATGCGTGAAAAAGAGGAAAAATGTTCTCTAAGTACAAATGTGACAAATGACCATATGAGAACACTTTTTTCCCTGTAAATACTTAGAGAAAGTTTTACATTTGAATTTAAACCTTATTTTATTCTGCTATATGTGATATATAACAGACAGGTACAGACTGCACAGCTAAACTGTTGGTGACAATGTCTACTAAAGACATGGGGCCACCCCCTGCCGTTGCTTATACCTGTGCAAATACGGAGTTACACCATGAACCTCTCTAGATTACATTTGAGGTTTCATAGAAATATGTCAGGTAAGCATAAAAATCAGCTGAGCTATGCACCTATTTGCCCTAAAGTTTTTTATAAATAAACTAAGATCATGATTAGAGTATTGTTTTGGGGGGAAAGATAAGTACTCTTAAACAGGATTAAAGACAAATAACTTTGTCTTTAATCACATCTTAACACATAGCTTAACGCAATGTGAGGCTGTTTAACGGGGATAATAACCAGCTTTGATATGAGCTACTCAGACTTTTGCAAAAAGACAGATAAAACTTTTATTAGATTAAGTCTTCAGGGTGAGGAAACAAGAGACGTTTCTTTAAAGAGCTGAATATGCCATGCTGAATAAATCACACAAACTTCTAGTCCCCAGTATTCGTATAGTCTAAAAATCAGACTGCTTTTTTCATTCCCCACACCAGAGACAAATAGGGACAAAACACAAGAAAATGAAAATGGCCATATCGGGGAAAAATGATATCCAATTATTCAATATTGTCTCTGTCAGTATGGCTGGCACCAATGCCTAAGAAACACACATAAGCAGAAAAAAAAAGTACAGAAAGTTTCAATGACCACTGGTTTAGAGGCTCTCTGAGTTAGAGACTTTTGTGTTTAATTGTCATTACTAGGTCCAACCCAACTCATTTTGTCTAAACTCTTTTTGAGCCAGTATAAACACCAGGTCTATACAGTATCCTACAAAACAGTTTAAATTTGTACTATGAAGATGTATTTCCTCTTGTTTGCTTGGTAATTGCCTGCAACGCCCTAGTTCTTGCGTTGTGAGAAAAATGAATAAAACATTCTGTAGTCACCTTTTTCACAGTATTTCTGACTTTATAGCCCTCAATCATCTCCTTCAAGTCATTTTTTTCTGAACTGAAAAATCCTATTCCATATTTCTCATCACCTTTGTTGCAGCTCTTCCTACTCACTCTAGCTGTCTGTGCTTTCTGAGGCCGTGGAGCCATGAGAGATACATAGAACAGAATAATGATATTTTATGTGCTGCTTTGTTACATTATTTTCCTAACAATTGTAACTTTGTATTTGGGGGAACAAAAAACCAAAAGACAAACTCCAAGCATATGAGTCTGACTGTGAAGTCAAAACAGAGGCAGGAAAATATTAATCACTTTCAATTTGAGATTACTTAATAAGAAATAAACTTTCCTATTTTTTTAATAACTTCTAAGCTTTAGAGAGAAATGAAAATATTTCCCTTCAGTTTGGAAAGCCTCAATACATAAACAGTGGTCTGAGAAAGCAGTGACCAACTCTGACTGCTTGAGCACAGGGGACCTACATCTCTTTCAGTAGGCAAATTCTGACTCAGGTTCTGTACTTGTCTTGTGTTGAATCCAGCAGTACTGAGATATATCAGATAATCCCATTTCAAGGTCGTGTCTGATTGACACAGAAAATTATAAGCCTGGACCATTTTACTATCATATGGCCAAAAGAAACTATAGAGGAAAATGGGAAACTTTTTTAGGCTTCTTAACTAGGAAAGTCTTTGAAGATAGGTAAAATTTTCTGACAGGAAGATCAGGAAAAGTAAGTGGCTAAGATCTTGGCAAACAGGCAATGAGATCCATCACAAAAAGTCAGCAAACAGGTCTGGAGAAAGAACTGAAATGTTAGGTGAAGACGATATATAAATGAATGACAAAATAAGAGCAATTGCTTCTTAGGCACACACCAACAGATGTCAGAATCAAAGATACATGTGTTTAACTAGAAAACATCTTGATATGGGATTTGATGCAAATTGTGCAATTAAGTTTTATACGGGACTGCAACAAATCACCCATCATCACTGCCAAATTTCAGCTGGAAGGGAAGAAACCTCCCTTTCACACAGCTCAAGCTAGCCAGATGAGACTGAACTAGAAGGATGACTGCAGCCAAGTACCCAGTAAAATCTTTGGTCCAAGACACACAAAGAAACCTGTAGACACAAACCCTAATGACTGACGAGTCCTGGTGATACAAATGAAAGTCTGCATGGACATAAAGGCTCCTGGACAACCTCCAGTTGCTGTGAGGGAGTAAAAGGGCACAAAAGAGGGTGTCTTTGGTCAGTACCTAAGACTTAGCAGGTCTGATACTGACAGCTATCAAAAGTGCTTTTGCAGGTATCCCTGCCCATGGCAGGGGTTTGCAACTTTAAGGCTCCTTCCAACCCAAACCATATTATAATTTTCTGTTAGTCAGACTAATACTTTCTTTTGTTTGCTTGTGCTTTCTCACTGCTGTCCTACATCTTGGCACCACATCTAAGGTTATTGCTAGAAGGCTGTTTTATATACTCATGAAGGCTGTTTCATATCTTATTGAGAGGACTTTGTATCTTTGATTCATAGTTTTATCTCACACATACAAATTACCACCCAAAAGCTACCTAAATAGACACTTTTAAATTATGAAGATCTGCATTTTATGTCATAGCTAAGTCAAGAACTATCTCTTCCTTTTGTAATTACTCCACTAGTGAGTATCAGCTGTACCTAATCTATCAAACAGAAAAGATGTAAGAGCAGGGTATTTTTGGAAAAGGATTCTTCCCTTTCAAATGTAGTTCCACCTAGAGATAAGAAATTGCTGACTTTTAGGGGAGTCTGTGAACCTTTTCTTCTTCCTTAGGATTTTAAAGAGGAAAAGGGGAGGCTAGGAGAGAAGAAATTGTAGCTTTTAATTCCAGTAATAATTTAATTGAGACTTTGTAAAACCCTATCATTAATGGAAATATAGGATTATTTAAATTTACAAAATAAAACAATTTTTAATTTTTAAAAACATCATTTTATGAAAAAAATCCTTTATTTCCCAAGAAAATGAAAGAAAGTTGCTGAGAATCATAGTACTAAATAAAGTTTGTTCTCTGAGATATATAATAATTGACTGTACTTAAAAAGCAACTATTTCATTAGAGGAGATTCTTTAGCCTCAGTTTATTTCAAGTTCAGTTTGAATCAAAAATCTGACCTAGTATTTTGCTTGGGGGGTGGAGTGACAGTCCAGAACACATGGCTGGAAGGGACTTCTTGGGGCATTCAGGCTGTAGCTCCCTTGGTGCAGGACTTTTGAATCCATCAAGTGTGAAGCGACTTCTTAGCATTTGCAGATGGCCATATTAACATATTTGTTTTTCAGTGTCTCACCAAAAGGTATTAGATGCTTTATGTCCATTGCCCTGCTTTGTTGTACTTACACAAGGGTGACAAAGAACTTCAGGATCTGATTTTTTGCAACAATCCTGTTTAGAAAGATTAACTAATGAAAATATCTGGATCTGACCAGAAAACAATCTTTTCAGTTGGCCAGGTGGTGAGAAGAAACAGTTAAATGCAAATTAATTGGGGTAAGAAGTAATGATGCTGATACAAAATAACGTCATCATCATAAGTACTAAATATGATGAATCTGGGTAAATGGTCATACGAAAATCAGGTTAACAGATATCTCAAAGAGCTTGGGAGTTGAATAACAAGGAACACATATGTTCTTCCTTGTGAGCAAGATACTTTTCATGACTTTTCTTTAAAAAGCTGCACTGTCAAGACCACAGATTTATTATTTAACACTGTACTAAATACTTCTACAAAATCAAAAGATAATGTACGTGCTCAGAACCTCTGAATGATGAATCTGAGGGTGGAATGAAGTCACATTCCTGTTCCTTTTATGGTTCTCAAATGTCTGTCTGTACTGGCTATTTATTTTCAGAACAAATTGAAGTAACATTGTAATTATCCTATGCTAACAGTTTTGGTATTGTATTAAAAATGTTTTAAAAGGAACACATGGCATTCACTGGCATAAACACTTGTATTGTGAAATGGCTCTATTCTCCTTATGCCTGCTTCTCAGCTGATATAATTTCCAGCAGTATGTCTATATTTTATTTTGATTACTGCAAGTTATCACTTTTATGAACAAATACAGTATTGTTTACTTTCAAAAAATAGAAGGAAACAGAGTAGTGCTTCTCTAAATTGTTAAGATCATATTATGTAATTACTTGCAACATAACTTGTAAATTCTGAACATTTATTATGACTAGAGGAAGTAAAATACAATAGTGTTCAGAAAGGTATCAAAACATCACCTGTTAATGACTAGAATAAAAGTAAAATGTTATTTTTTTATTATAAGACAAAATAGGGTGCACAGATGTATAAGAAGGAAGTTTACTGGCATACTGTTAATGCCCAGAAGATTATAAGAACTAAGGTTTAACATACATTCAAGAAGTGGGAATATTGCCAAGTATGCAGAAAACCACATTTCTGCCAAAGCATTTAGGGAGCCCATGATGTAACAGAGGTGCAGGTTGGACAGAATGACTTTAGGCATTCAATATACGTTGTGCATCAACCATCCACAAGACTAATCTTCCAATGACAGCTACTTCCACTGAGCTGTACCCTGCCTGATTGCTTATGTTCATTTTTCCATCACTGAACAGCATCCCCTCTGAAATTTCTTTTCTGAATGTTCATCTTACCTCCCTTGTTGAATTACAATAATCTAAGTATTTTTTCCATGAAGTACAGTGCTGTATATGTAAACAGAGTGAGTGAGAGAACAATCCTCTTCTTGTCCTGTAATAAACATTCTTCATTCCCCCTCTCTTCTTTCATGGAGAGGAAACATTTTATTCACATCCCATTTTTTGTTCCCTAGCCACTGAATAATGATGTAACCTAAGCCTGAGGGCCTAAAATTATAAAAGAAAGACAATTTACATAGTTTATAAGTGTACAAGATTGTATTTGGCAATGAAGCAAAGGAATTTACTCATAAATGATGTCTAGAAGATAATGATAATATACTCCACGCCATGGTCTACCCACAGTTGTGAACAAACATAATTTGCTGACACTTAATAGCTTTGCTGTCAGGGTGAAAGGAACAGAAGTAACTTGATGAGAAACAAAACAGAGTAAGGATAAGAGGAAGAATCCTGAAGGATGCTGAAGTTAAGGACAAAGAGGTTAAATTCGTGGGGATAAAAAGTCAGAAAGTAAGTCTGTCAGAGCAGCAGGCAAGGAAGATTATTTTAACTACTGAGCATGTGAGGGCATGCTGACGTACAGGAGAAAGCAAGACATCCTGGGTTGCAGGAGAAAAGTGCGTATACAGCAGAGAACTGCATGGCATAAGAACAGGATTTGCCTACTTTTGGGGAAGGGTGATATTATAACATAGTGTTTGCATTAATACCCACATTGTTTACAATTCTTTCTACAGGCAGGCCAAAACTAATCTCTTTTTGCCCAGAAAGCAGAAATATCAAGTTTCATCCTGTGTCATACTCTTGTCTAGTAAAAATAAGTACTCTGCACTTATTAAGCTAAGTAATGATCAATCATAAACTGCTGAAGAAAGTAACTGGAAAAAAACAGCTCCAAGAATAATCAATGGTGAAGTCTTTAATTTAATTTAATTTCATTTCATTTCATTCTTTCAATTGATCTTCTTCCTGCTTAGGGCTCAGGTTTTTGCATAACAAAGCTTTAGTGCATTTTCAAGCCTGTAAGGAGTAGGTGGGAGTGATAGTCATCACTAAGAAATCATTTCCACACCTGCATTTGAATCTCACCCTTCTCTCTTGGCACACTTCTATGACCTTCTCCACTCATACTGAAATATATTAAATTTTGCACGTTATCTGCATGTGGAGAAGGATCTGTAGCTGGTCTCTGAAGCTGTCTCTTGCAGATCAGAAGAAAAAAAATCCCATATCCTTCTTATTGCAAATATATTACAAAATGAAGAACTAACACAGCACAGAAAAACTTGCATGGAAAAGTCACAGAAATCAAGCTGTTGCTTGGATGCCAGAGAAAAGCATGAGTGTAGTCACCATTACATAGTGACTTTCATACCATGTCTCAGATCAGCAGACAGGAATTAAGTAGTTAAATCAGAATAATATCTATTACATATAGAGAAAATATCAGTTTTCACAGGGAGAATCAGAGAAATTAGAAACAGAGAACTCTTATTAATCCAGTTAGCCACTGCCAACACCAAAGCAAGGGTGTTCACTCTTTGGCAGCCCATTCAGGAAAGGACCAAAAATTCTAATGGCATGATGCTACTAGCTGCTGTATGTTGCATGAATTACATTTTTTAAAATAACTCAGCATGTCTCTTAATTGTTAGGAAGAAGATAATTTACTGGCTTCCCTTACATAGGTTTGGCTTTAAATTTGAACGAGAGCCCAATTCACGACATAATCCCTCAGAGAGACATAACAAACTTCATGACCAAGCATCCAACCAAATTCACACATCCAGCTGGCAATTCGGTGCTCAGCCCAGGATGAGCAGTGATGATGAGAAAAGCTCCATTTCAGAACTGAAATATAACACCAATATTAATTATCCTGTCCTGATGCACCCCAGCAATGCCCAGTGCTGCAACCTGACAGGGCAACTTCAGCTGCCAGGTATAAAAGTTAAGTGTGTCATTTCTAGACATCTCCTAAGGAAAAGGTTCTTACACGGTTGTCCTGTCTGCCCACGCAGATGTTCTTTTCTCCTTACTAACTTTTCAACCTATGGAACATTTCCAAGTTCCACAGTAGATAGAGAGTGTAAAGATGTTACTTTCCTACAGATCCATTAAAAAAACAAAGGCTGCAAAAAGCTGCAAACCACTGCTCCTGTAAAGGAGCTTGAGCGCAGGTTGGGCTGTGCCAGTCACGGTTTGCACAGCTTGTCTCCCACTGGCAGGGAATGTGGGAGAGAGATAAGAGAACTCCTCCAGGGATTCAGGAAATTTGATCAAGACCTGCAGTATGCCAGGTAAGAAAGGTAAAGTTACTGTTGAGAGGAGAGGTGTAGGCTCCAACACCTCTAGTTATCTGTAGAACAACTGAAGTTAGGAAGAAAGAAAAAACTTAAAATATGTATATAGAAAATATAGATGTGTATATATATGTGTATATTATATACATGTATCTTTGACAGAAGTGTGTACATCTCAAAAACATATTTAAGTCAGGCTTGCTTTCTTTCAGACTGTCGAATCTAAATTTTTTTCAAAGAACTGGATATTTTCCCTCTACTTTTTATTACTAAATTAAAAGTGATACTTCAAAAAGGCACCTGAAAAGGCATCTTAGCGTAACATAAAAATCTACATGAACTTTTAATTCAAAGTAAATAGAAAATTTTACACAGTTGGATTAATTTTGTTTATTGCATTGAGGATGGGATTGTGAAACTATAATCTGATTTCTTTTTTCCCAACAAAGCAGTGATTTATTTACTATTTTTGCTTATTAGAAACAACAACACTTTTATGTTAGATACTAAAAACCAAGAGGTGATACACTAACAATAAATAATTACTGAGCCCAAACAGTGGCAGAAAATTAATTAAAGATTATGAGGAACAGGAGAGAAGAAAGGCTGACACCTAAGGAAAAAAAGGAATTTCTATCGGAATTGCTCATGTACTCTGCTTTCTCAGAAGGATTATCCTAGTCACTTCAGGCAGTTCTACACAGTTCTCCTTCACAAAGGCTTTCTCTCTTTCTATATTCTTCCCCAGCTGCTATTCTTCCTCTAACTCCCTTATTCCCAGTTCCCACATTCTAACCTGCAGCGAGACCCATGCTGTCACATACTCCATGTGTGCCTACTTCTCCTCCTTTCACTGATATAATTATTGAATTTCTCCGTACTCCACTTCTTTCACCTCTTGACTCTTTCTCTTACAATAAAGTCTGCCTTGCTGCCTCCTGCTGTTGTTCATCCTCTCCGATCACTTCTGCTTTCAGGCTGTGGTTCATCTTTGATAAAAATCTTCTCAACAGGCTGTCTGATACCAGCCGCAGATGCTGAGCTCTTCATCCTGGATCTGTACATTTTTACTAGTCAGATATACCTTGCTACCTTTCTTTGATAGCAATATTATCTATTATATTAGTACCTTCCTTTCATACTGATTTAAGACCTATGTCCTTCAGGCCTCTGAGTTTCTTCTTAATATTTTTAATTATCAAGTCTTGTTTTCTAGAATCTTGAAAATTCCTAGGATGTCACTGTTTTCTTGTCTGCTCTCACGTCAAGGCTACTTACTTTCAGAGAGATCCAAACTGTCTGTGCTGAAAACAAAAAGCAACAAAATGCATTCACTTCTCTGGTACTTAGACACTGGACAGGAATGGCGTAAGTCGGGATAAGAGGTGGATAAGGAGGATAAGAGGAACTGATGGGCTCAAGGTGAAACTTTGAAACTTTCGGTGAAACCGAAAACACGGTTAACCCTACTAAAGGGAAGGAATGCAAATTAGCTAAAAATGGCTAATTAAATACCTACGAAGTGTTTTCAGATGAGAAGAGAATTTTCGGTGATATGCCAAAAATTTAAATGAAAAATAAGTTCAAGGATTTTAATTAATTTTAACTGTGTGATCACTGACCGTGATTTCAATCACTTCTATCTTGTCCACATTTCTATATATATGTAAAAAAATAAAAAATAAAAGAATTATGAAACACAAAGCTGTAAAACTCAGAATAACTAATGTGAAGAGAGAGGCTGCAGTGGGATTTACATGCAGGTAAGTATTATGAGCACATTGTTCTGCCATCCACCTTATCCTCCTGAATTTAATTACCTTTATGGTCTACTCATTCAAATGTAGATGAAATTAGCTGAGGTATTATAAAACTACAAGTTGTTATGGAGAGTTCACACAGGCAAATAAATCCTCCATCATGGAGGGGTGACTGCATGAAACTAATTTTCTTAGGCTGTATTTATATTTACCAAACTCTACAGGGGCAGGACACTGACTTATAATCATCTCATGATTTCTTAGCCCCCTCCTTGCCACTATTTTGACCCAAACCAGCAGTGCTTTCATAAAAAAGCAGTTGAAGAGGCAGCATGGGCATGGGAGGATTACAGTAGATTTTAGAAATGAGGAGATCCTGTTCTGAGGAAAGCTTAAAGACAGGTTAGCCGTACGGACATCGGCCAGATCTTGCTGTCAGAAGCAGAGACAGACCCTGCTCTGTTTATTAATCAGTACAGATGTAACTTTAAATGTTCATAAGATTTAGAGCCCTAGAGGTCTCTTCAGAAGGAGACCTTCAGAATCCTTTTCATATATACTGCACATCTTCAAATACCAGAGGAGTATAGGACAGCACCAAGATAAAATCAAATGACAGAAAGTGTCTTCCTCAATCCAGGAAAGCTAAGAATATGCAACATGGACAAAACTGGCACATTTAGATTCATTTCCCCACTGAGAAGAGACAAGCATGATGGCAGAAACCAAGATCCAGCTTGGACCATCTGAGACAATTCATTTCAAAATTGCAAAGACTCTTTTTCCCAGTGGGGTTCTGTTCAACAATTCCTATCATCTGCCAACGCGCTGTATGAAAGCACTTGCTTAAATGGAATAGCAAAAGGCATGCAAGTTAATGACTTCTACTGTGCACTGAGCACTTACAGACATCTCCATAAGGAAGCTGCTGAACTGACTGTTCTGTTCCTTTTCATGCAGCCAGACCTCTAACGGGTACCTGTTGGCTGGCACCTGGTTTCTGTCAGAACACGAACGGAACATGCGTCTCTTAGCTTGCATGCTAGTCGAGAAGTGGTGCTTTTACAGGTAACTCCTACAGCAGCACGGTCACCAGGTAGCTGATGGAATGGCACAGTGAACAGTTCTCTCCAGACTTTTACGTATTGCACCTATTTAATTCCAAGCGATCTTTCTATGGTTTGTGGCATTTCTGTCCCTTTACTGATGAAGACATGACTTTGGCTATTGACAAGATGGTGACATTAAACCACAAAGTGTAGTAATAGCAGCAGCGAGGCAGCTGGAGGGTTTCTCTAGTTCTCATCTTTTAGTGCTCCTAACAAAGAGAGCTGAAGCAGAAAACAGGATTGCTTTTGTGTGAGAAGTGGATTCACATGTCTTCCCTCCCTTTGTGAGGGTCAGTATCCCTCAAATGTACCACTAACTTCAGTGGAACTACTCATATGCTTAATAGCAAACACATGTACTCAGTTAATTTCCAACATTCATGAATAATATTCAACCTCAAAAATAAAATCAGAATGTCTTTACAACAGGCAAACAATAAAAAGTCTGCCTGAACTTTTTTCTTCCTCACAGTTACATATATCCATACAACGCAATTTTATTTGCATCCTCTGGATGGGAGCTCAATTTTCAGTCAAGTAATGCAACTCAGAGTATGCAGAGATCATGAACTCAAACAACTTTTCAGTTGCCTACAAACTGCACTGAGGAACCAACTGAAATGCCTGCTCTGCATGTACGCTCAAGGACAGCAGGGAGCTCATTCCTACTTGTGAGAAGACATATCTAACTGAGAAAGAGTGACATCACAAGGAAATACAGCTGGTAGCAGGGAGAAGAGGTTCTTTGCCCTATTCAAGAAAAAACACATTTTGATGAAACACAGGTAATGCTTCTAACTAGATCTTCAAATTCAATACTAGTCCTCTTTCAGTTTTGAAGACCCTTTTAAGATGCATGAATTTTCACAAGATAATGATTCTAATCTGTGAATTTAAGATTTCAAAAATACTACCCAATCTTGCATACTCTTGAAATGGCTGAAAATATTAAAGCAAATATTAAAAAGCGATGTCAAAATTATAAAATCTTGACATCTATTCAAGTCATAATGGTGTTACTATGTTATTTTTTCCACTTAAGTTAAATATGGCCCTGTGTTAACACTGCAGGTTTCACAGAAAATATTGCATTGATTTCACATTTTCAAAAAAACTTAAGATATCCAGTTTATAAAAAACCTAAATAATGTTGGTAACTATTAATTAATTCAGTTAATCACAGGAAAGTAAATTTTCCTTCACAGTACAAATTTGTTCTTGACAGGTCTTACCGCAGCAAAAAGTAACAAGAAGAGTACTTGTTACTGTGAATATTTTCAATTAAGTCTCAATGTGATTTCATACACTGAGCTAAAAATAATTTTTGCTGGCACCAAATGCTACCTAGACAATGGCAAAACCTAAATATTAGAGTACTATAGTTACAAAACTGGATAAAATCTGAATGTAACTTTTGGAGCAGACTTTTAAGAGATAATATATATAGTTTAACATTTCATATTGTAATAAAAAGATCATGACTTTAAAGAAAATGTTCATGAAATTAAATGTAATTTACACAAGCACTTGCAAGCAGAGGAGAAACTCCTAAAAGTAGGTATAAAAAGACAAACCCCCTTCCCAATATTAAGGAGACTCTGTTTTGATTACTTTACAATAAAAAGGAGGACTGCTAAGAACATATCTCCCAAAGTATCTGTTATTCTTATGCAGATACAGAAAGAACCATACACAAATCATTTAGCTGATAAGGAAAAAAAAATTTTTTTGCCTTTGTTAAAGAATCATTCACTTTTTCCTAAGCATGCTCAAGTAGGAATTGTTTGAGAACAACTTGCATGTTTTCTGTGACATGTTCTCAGTGACAATCTTTTACTTCTTAATACATTCTCTGAGCAGGAAGAAAAAGCTTAACTGGACTCACAAGTGCCTTAGACTAAGTGCATTACACAAGTGCATTAGAGAAAATCCTATCACTTTGTTCAAGCAGTAATCAAAATGCAATAACAAAACCTGCAAAACTGTCATTTAAGAAAAATCCTGGAGCAATTCCTCAGTTGTAAACTACTAAATTATAAAAAAATGCAGCAAAAAATAGAGTTCACCAGTGTACTCCTTGAACTAGATTCTCAAGTTTCCACTGAATTTATATGTGCCTGTGATGTCTTCAAAACCTTCCCTATCCATTCCCAAAGCATTTGGTAATTGTTAAGTATAAGATGTGTTTTACTTCATTTAAAAAAATAATAATTAACCAGAAGTTGCCTAACAGAATCGTTAACAAGCGCAATGTACAGCCAAAAGGACAGAAAAAGTAATTCCACAAATTATGGAATGGAATAGGGACTTGACAAGTTTTAGGCTTATATTTTCTCTCTCCATTGACTTCAGCTGGTCTCAGTAACTTATCCTCTTCCGTGTTTGTCTCACTTGTCTATACAGACTGCAAAGGTAAGATATGAATAAAAAATGGTTTAAAAATGGATAAAGTGCCAAAAATGCACAGGAATTTGGCATCCCATTCCAAAGAAATAAATCTAAAAAATCCTGCTAATAGCTCCAGTGGTGCCTAAGTTCCTCAAAATCAGTTTCTTCATTCTAATTTTCACTCTAATTTTGATTCTGTGCATGCTGAGAAGCTATTGACTCTTGGCATCATGGAGATGGCAGGGACCTCTCCTACACATCAGCATTCTGAAAGCACAGATCCTGCACATTCTGCTTCAGGGACAAATCAGGTAAGCTGATTACAAACCTGTACAAACAGCAGCTGCCGGACTCTGCTCAAGAAACAAAATCTTGGTCACTTCTTTCCTTTATTACATCTCTAGAGAAGCAAAGAACAAATCTCAGTTTTAGATTGCAACCAAGAGTATTGTATCTATGATAGAGGGAGATCTGGGTTCAGAGCCCCTCCCCTGCTGGAGAAGACAAGAACGTTTCTTACTTTCTTGGAGAGTACCTGGCACACACCATCTGACTTGCACTATTTTGCAAACTGAAGTTTTTCTAGCACTGAAAAAAAGAAAAAGAGGAAGACCCAGTAGGCCAATTAAAGTATTGATAAGAGAGCTGTGACTGTTGGCTAATGGTTAGAGTAATTTGTGAGTAGGGGGTTCAGCTCCCCGATTCAATGCCTTCTTCTGTACTTTCTGTGAATCATCACTGGCACATTTAGCTAATTTTAAATTAATATAATTTAATATGTTAATATTAACATCTCCTGTAACAGTTTTCTGTTAGTGGCACATACACATTTTGAGTGATCACATCATCACATTTCTTCCATGGAAGACAAAGACAATATAAATGGTCTGGAGATGCCTAGGAGGCATGTCCCAGTTCATTATGAAGGACATCAGCACAAAGAGTCCAGAAGCATGAAGAGCCCACAAAACTGTATTCTCAATAGCTGCGTGATTTCCCTTGAGCTGTTTATCTTGTTTATCTTGTTTACTATAACGTTTATCTCTCCATTTTATCCTATGTAGAGCATAGACTAGTCATATCTATAATATAAGCACACGACAGCTAGCTGAAATGGGCAATGTGAGAGTGCAGTAAAACTGAACTTTTGAAATACTGCAATACTCACATAAGTTGCATACCAGTTGAGGCCAGAGAACTGTTCTGAATTAGTCTGCAAGCATGCCTCTAATACCACTTTTACTTTTGGGTTATTTTCATGTTTTTTACTTTCAAGTAATTATTTTATAAATTACCTTCTATCCTTAGGAAAAAAAAAGTCAATTATCAAAAGCATATTAATAGTATTGCTTGTAATTGATTACATGGGTAGTGTTAGAGATATAAATTCAATATTGAGCTATGACTTCCTAAAGGACCCTAATATTTCATTCCATTTAAGTAAGTACAAGGAAGAAAATCCTGTATTATTATGAAATGTTAAATTAAAAAAAAAAAAGATGCAGCCCTATTGAATCTGTAAATAAAAATGTCATACTTATTTGGTTTTGGTAATAAAACCACACTTCTGATAACTCTCCAAGAGCAAAGTACAACAGTCATCTGCCTGCTGGCCTTTGGATCTGAAGTAAATCTCCCTTGATGGCAAATTGTTATTTATTGAAGGTGGTTCACAAAGAAATTTGTAGATGAGTATTATTTTTCTGAAAGAACGCAAACAGTGGTCACTGAAGTGGCTACATAAAAAATTGAAAATACTAGAAAAAATGTTTCAACTGTAGGCAAATAAAACTGATTTTTTTTTCCCCGAAGTATAAACTACATGGATACACAGAACTGTCACTACAGGTAAGTATCTCAGACATTTCAGGCAAACTGGAAATTGAATAACTGCCAGAGTAAAAGTATGACATTTTCCTATAAAGTTCTTTTCACTCTCAAATTTCAGTAGGGTGAAGTCAGAGCCCTTTTTCCACACAATATCCAACAAATAAATTCACATATATTATATCACATGTTAACTAAGGGATTATAAAATCCCAAAAGGGGTTTTCAAACAAACTTTCTTAAGGAAAGCCTAAATTATTCTGTTGAACAGCTCTCACATAACCTAAAAAAGAAATGCTCTCCAGATTGAATTAATGCTGGAAGCACTGTAATGGGGTTTCCTTATGTAGCAACACAAAGAACAAATCTTGTTTACTGTGAAAACAGAAATGAAACAGTTTAAAGTTTTTTTATGAGAGGTATATTTTTTTCAGGCAGGGATCTTATGAGAATTCTTCTGCTCTGAATAAGAAAAGATAGCTTAGCTGTATACTTACCAAGAAAGATCACCCTACATTTCTCTCTCTATTTTTACCTCTAATTATGGAAAGAAAAACATCTTGTGGAAGGTCAAGCTAAACGTTCTGATCTCACTTACAGGCTTCTTTTTTTCTCTTACTAATGAGATCAAGTGGTAACATCGGTATGTTACTTCTTAAGAAAGGGGCTGGCAACACAGAAAATAATTTTTTGAAATGTAAGTAAAGGTTTTAAATCATATAAATGCCTACAGCCAGGGGATTCAATTTTACTTCTACCATAGTCAGCTGGAAACCTCATAGGTGTGTATCTCACTGAATTGATAACTACATATTATAGAGAGTGAGTTCCATGAGTAATTTGTGACTGGGGCAGTATTGCCCAGTTGGCATACACGATTGGCACATTTTGTCCCAAAATTAAGCCTTTTATTCTTACTTCCTAGTCTCATTACAGGACTTCCTTCTCACCTGCCTGGAATTTCTGCTTATATATGGCATATTGTGTCTCCACACTTTGTGTTTTAGAAGAGTCTTCCAAAGGACTTCTCTAAGGTCATAGCTAGCATTGCCTGGAGTTCAGATCTGACATCTC
This sequence comes from Gallinago undulata, assembly GCA_026546715.1. Lineage (NCBI taxonomy): Eukaryota > Metazoa > Chordata > Aves > Charadriiformes > Scolopacidae > Gallinago > Gallinago undulata. Next base: position 132,605,291 of record JAOTQQ010000012.1, on the reverse strand, counting down.
AGTGTCTTTTCATTACATCCATAAAGGGCAACAAGAAAAACTTCTATATGTATGTTAGAGATAAAGGAAAGACTAGAAAAAATGTAAGCCATCTCCGAAAGGAAATAGGAGACCTGGTCACCCTGGATATGGAGAAGGCTGAGGTACTGAATGACTTTTTTGCCTCCACCTTCACCAACAAGGGGTCTAACCACACAGCCCATGTTGCAGAAGGCAAAAAGGGGTCTATGAGAATGAAGAACCACCCTCTATAGGAGAAGATTAGGTTTGAGACCACCTAAGGAACCTGAAGGTACACAAGTCCATGAGATATGGAGCCACCATACAACCCTCTGTTGGTTCTGAGGGAACTGGCAGATGAAGTTGCTAAGCTGCTTCCATTATATTTGAAAAGTTGTGCCAGTCTGGTGAAGTTCCCATTGACTGGAATAGGGAAAACATAACCCCCATTTTCAAAAAGGAAAAAAGGAAGACCCAGAGAACTACAGGCTGGTCAGTCTCACCTCTGTGCCCAACAAGATCATGGAGCAGATTCTCCTAGAAACTCTGCTAAGGCAAATGGAGAAAAAGGAGGTGATTGGTGGCAACCAATACGGCAAGTCATGCCTGACAAGTTTGGTGGACTTCTACAACAGGGTTACATTACTGGTGGATAAAGGGAGAGCAACAGATGTAATTTACCTGGATTTAATGCAAAGTGTTTGACACTGTCCCACACAAAATCCTGGTCTCAAAATTGGAAAGACATGGATTTGATGGATGGACCACTCAGTGGATAAGGAATTGGCTGGATGGTTGCACTCAAAGGGTTGTGGTCAACGGCTCAATACCCAAGTGGAAACCAGTGACAAGTGGTGGTCCTTAAGGGTTGGTACTGGCACTGCTGGTGTTTAGTATCTCTGCCGGCAATATGGACAGTGTGATTGAGTGCACCCTCAGCAAGTTGGCCGATGACACCAAGCTGTGTGGTGCAGTTGACATGCTGGAGGGATACCATCCAGAGGGACCCAGACAGACTTGAGAGGAGGGCCTGTGTGAACCTCATGCGGCCCAGAAAGCCAACTGTATCCTGGGCTGCCTCAAAAGAAGTGTGGCCAGCAGGTCGAGGGAGGTGATTCGGCTCCTCCACTCTGGTGAGATGCCATCTGGAGTACTATGTCCAGCTCTGGAGCCCACATCACAGAAAGCACATGGCCCTCTTGGAACAGGTCCAGAGGAGGGCCATGAAGATGATCAGAGGGCCGGAGCACCTCTCCTATGAAGACAGTTCTTCATAGAGAGTTGGGATTGTTCAGTCTGGAAAAGAGAAGGCTCTGGGGAGACCTTGTAACAGCCTTTTGGTACCTGAAGGGGGTCTACAGGAGAGATGGGGAGGGACTCTTTATGAAGGAGTGTAGTGCTAGGATGATGGGTAATGGCTTTAAAATAAAGAGGGGAAAATTAGAGATTACGTATTAGGAAGAAATTCTTTCCTGTGAGGGTGGTGAAGGACTGGATGCAGTTGCCCAGAGAAGTTGTGGATGCTCCATCCCTGGAAGTGGTCAAGACCAGGCTGGATGGGGCTTTGAGCACCCTGGTCTAGTGGGAGGTGTCCCTGCCCATGACAGGGGGGGTTGGAAGTAGATGATCTTCAAGGTCCCTTGCAATCCAAAACATTCTATGCTTCTATGATTGTGACCTCTCACGGAAGCTTTAAGAAAATATGAGGGCTCAATTATATACCTTCCTCCTCTATAGAAAATCTGTTGAGGACAGCTGCATAGATTTTGTACTGCCTTATCTTCTTTCCTAGTCTTTTCCTACATTAAAACCAATATATATTATATTATAGTATAGTATAGTATAGTATAGTACAGTATAGTATAGTATAGTATTATATACTATTCACCTTAGTAAAATATAGTTAAAAGCCTGTGCAGTCAGCCTTTTCAGTTTGCAAATAGAGTCTATTTATTTAGTAGCATTGTCTCCAGAGTTTATTTAGTAAAAGCTGATTAATGCTCTTGGTAACATATTTATTATAATGGTACTTTCTCTTTGGTAAAGGATTCAGGTCACAATTCTCAACTAATCAGTAAGACAAATTGGCCTTAATCTCTTGTCAACTGCTAATTCTATATTTCTTTCAGTGTAATATGGGTTTATTTTGAAACTAAATCAGATCACACATCAAGAATACTGTTATAAGCATGATACTACAAATTAAAGCAATTTATTAATGTTAGCAATCTCTCCTCTATATGAGAGGAATTAAAACCACAAACAAATGGCTTGCTATAACCTGAATTATATATGTGATTTAAAAAAATTGAAATATGTGGCCAGATAAGAGTAGTGAATGATAATTTCAGTTGCCATTTTGGCCACTTAAATGAATTCTAGAGATAGAGAAAAAAATGTATATTATGAAAACAAAACCACTTTTAGTTCAGTAAGTTGTTTGCTTACCATATTCTCATTTTTGACAATGAAAGGCAATCAGTGTTTCTCCTTTAGTTACCACTCTTGGAAGTGATTAATCATATTCTTTTTAGTAGGAAACAGACGTACTGTATGTGTGGTAGAAGAATGGTTCTTATATAAATCCAAACTCTGAACTGAGAAATGTGAAATTAGATACAAGACTAAGACCAGTGCTTCCAATAGATTCCTTTCAATTACTCCAGTAATTGAGGAGATTGCTCTACAGGGTACGTCGTTTGTTCATGACAGACATAACTGAGACTACTCTGCTTAGGAATATAGCACTTTAGACTGTAGTTTCAACACCTACAAACCATATAGAATCCAAACTTTAGCTTTGAACACACATAAAATATAAAATCCCACTCAAGTTTTTTGCTCTGAGAGACCTACTTCTCCTACATTTCTTCTAAGAAAAGATGTAGTCATAAAATATCAAAATTTCAAAAGACTTCAACCTCGTTTCACTGGGGTTACCCTTTAAACGTCTCCAGAATTTGTTAAAATAGAAGCACCTCTTTTTGATGAATGCTATTTAATTCTCTCAAGGGCAATCATAACTTTATTTGCACTGAATCAACTGGTTTTTGCTTTTCTTTCTGCAGACAAATATGATTTCAAGAATATAATGACATAGTTTAACCCTACCGAAGTTGTGAAGGATATTAAGAAAGCACAGAACACGATGACACACTGTCCCAAAACTCTACTTTTATAGACCTATAATTTCATGCCACATGCAACATCTTGCCAAAGTTTGTCTTCCTGCTGAAGCAGAGGCAGCCTTTATCTTGGTCATTAAAAAAAAAACAAAACAAGCAACAAAAAAACTCCCAAAAAAACAACCCAAAGCTTTTTGGTTCTAGTGAGTTTTCATAGGTTTTAGTACTCGTCTATGTCTTGGTTGACCTTGCATAGTTTTCCAATAGTTTTCCAATGCTTTCCTACAACTTTTGTCTTGGGAGAATTCACCTATTAGGAAGAGTAATTAGTTTACATGGAGCACCATGTCGCCACAGAGAAACTGCAGTTAAGGCAGTGTCAGTTGACCACCAGGGTCACCTGCTAGGTTTACACATGCAGTGGCCTCTAGAGCACTGTACCTTGAAGTAACCTCTACCAAGACACACAAGGGCAGGTTATTTCTGTTCAAACACATGGTTACACCTCTCTGCAGGCATTACTGCACTGGTCACTCTCAAGTCATGCTGTTACATGCTTTTCGTCATCTATTTTAACAGATGCCACCTACTGTCATCATATACCCAAAGCCATCATGGGACTTAGTCTCTGAGAGTGAGCTGGACTCTGTACATAAGACTGAATGTATGCACATGTAAGAAATGTTTTAGTATCTATGATCCACGATGTGGTACAGATTCTAAAAAAAGTCTTGACAACATAAATTAAACCGCTTAGGCTTTTGGATATAATCAGCCTCCAAACACAGTAACTCTTGGCTAACTAATGAAAAGACAAAAAATGTTTTCCCAGCTAAAGGAGAAATGTCAGCTAAATAAAGGAAGTCAAGTCTCCCAGGTATTCACCTTTCAGAGATAGTGCATGTAAGTTGAAAGGGAGATCTAAGATTGTGTAATCAGAAGAGGGCAAAGACTTCACTCATTAATTAAATGTAACTAAGAGTCACAGATCTGCACTTGTATGGAAGCCATCAGTTCCCTCAGAGCTGTCCAGCAGGAAAAGGATTGCATTCCAGATACAAATAGCAAAGTAAACACTGTTAAGATGCTGCTTGGGATTTGCATTTTGTATTTTACTTTCCTCTGTAAAGAAACCCTACTTTTCTACAAGGAAGAGCGCCTGTGGAATCAGGACCTGAAGGTTACAAGATAAACAATTTCTAATTTGCTAAATGTAGGAATGATTGCTTGACCCAATTATAGAGAGTATACTTTAGCTATTTTTTGTAGCACTGAAAAGGTACATGAATCACAACTAAAATGAGTTCTGATTTACCTTGCCATGCTACTCTGGAGTATCTTGTCTTTTAATAAAGTCTTATCTTAAGTAAAAGTTAGCTTAAGTAAATCATTTTTGTGTCATCCTGCCATTACCTTGATTCTGAGGTCAAAGAAATTGCAGGAACTTCCAGGCTCTTTTTATATTTTTTAATATTGCTTTTAAATAAATTAAATTAGTTCACAAAATATCAATTATGTATATTCTGACACTTAAAAATTTCATTAAATCAAATAATAAGAAAGAAATAGCACAGTAATGATACACATTGTTAAGAGGAGTGTGAACTTTTAAAAAATAAATTATAACTCTCCTTTAAGCCCCAAAGGAAACTAGAGAATAAGTCTTATCTATTTTTTATTCATGTTTTCTGTAGTCCCATGGTCTTAACACTGGCATTTTTACTGCTCTTTCTTTTCTCATAACAATAGTGATGCACAGAGCACCACTTAAGATCTTTTAATGTAATGAATATGAACACTTGGGTTCTTTTGCTATGATAATCTGAAATGATCAGTTCCTAGTGCCTATGTTAATGTGGTCAGACCTTTTCAACTCCTTGGATTATTCTTTTACTCTCAAAAATTACCCTTGATGGGCTTGGTGAGAAGAGTTAACAGATTAGCAGTTTTCTAGGCATTTAAGACTGCATATGTCTGAGAATAAAAAAAACATTGTTTATTTAGGTTTTTGTCATATTTCAGATGTATTCATTTGTCTCTCTGGAGGCCTTTCAACACAGAACATACACTAGCCATAGTTGAATGAAATCCAAATACCATTGCTAGGTAGTTGTTGTTGTTGTTATTAAAATTACTCCTTTTACTCCTACCTGTAAGAACAAATCAACATACCTTTCACCAGTAAAACCCAAACAACTGTTCCTACCTGAATAACCTAAAGAATTACAGATCAGATTAAAAAAGCCCTTTTATTTAGTTTAAGTCTCAGTTTCTTAATACTATGGCAAATAACAAGAAATAACATAAAATTAATTTGAAAAGAGAGTAAAAACGGGCCTTTTAAGGCATTTATTATAAGTCTGATTCACAGTCCTGAAAGCTCTTATGATGATTTACTTTCAAAAGAACTTCTGGCATGGATTTAGTCATAAAACATGAATGAAGAAAACCACTGAAATACAATTATGCTTTACAAAACACTTGAAAGAAGTTTCAGAGATACCAACAGGCATTTCTTCACTGACTTCCATATGAGCACACAGTTCATAAAATCCTAGTTGCTATAACTATGATCACAGCTTTCTATAGAAGTCGTATTGTTATGTCAGGATGCCGATATGCTTTTTCAAGTCTGATATGTAAGGAGATATTAGTTGATATAATATGAATGATACAATTTCTTCAAAAACTGCCTAAGAACCTTTACGCTTTGGCCAGTTTCTATGTGGTACCGGTGCCTTGCCACCTGAGTATCTCCTGCCTCTCAGTTCCAGAAAACTACTTACAAGACGTCTACAGCACATGACTGTTTTGATCCCAGCCCTTGTACCAATGCTTGTACCAATACAGAATTCCTTATGCAGACTCTTACCATCTGAAAACAGGAACAGGATGAGATAAACCAGGGAAATTTTTAAATTCATTTAACACATTAAATGCAAGTTTTAATCTTCTGGCATTCATGTATAACACAGCTGTCCAATATATGAAGATGTGCCGATGGATGCTTAAGACATGCAAAAAACACTTCTTTGTGATGTGACTTCACCCTCACCCACCCAACAGGCCATCGCCATGTGCCACTAGAGACGTGGCACCGTACACATACCTCGTCCAGGGGCTGACACATGGCCACAGGCTTGCTCGCTCTTTGACCAGCGTGCTTGTGTGGCCCAACCATTTAAATGATGCCATGCACCTGTCCTGTTAGATGCGGCCACATGTGGCCACCAGAGGAGGCCCCTCAGGAGCACTGATGCAAACAGGGCAGCAGGAGCTGGTGTGGGGGGGCAACAGCTCTACAAAACCACCCGATACAGGATGGGCCTTTTCAGAAGGCAGCAGCTCTGCTGGGGGCCAGGCACAGGCCAGCCCTGAGCACAGACCTCTCCCAGGGAGCAGCCGAGGGAGAAGGGCCCTGCAGGCTCTCCTGCTCACTGCTGCTCCTCTGAGAGCACTGAAAGATGCATCCTTAATCAAGAGTTTCTCAGAACACGCCGCTCACAGACACTAGGTCAAGAGACCTTCAGTACTTCTGAGAGTTACATTTCACAGTTGTCCCAGACTTGAGCGTCTAATCAGTTGTTGGACAGCTAACTGGATACATCAGAGATAAAAACTTCAGATTAGAAGTCCCAGATAACCAAAAAGGCCTGGTATTTAAATCAAACCTAGGCAAGCCACAAAATACAGATTCTCTCTAGTGCTGAAACATACTTGAACAGCATAAAAATAGCTGCCATCCTTCATTTAATATCTCCTACAGTAAGAGAGATCAGATTAGATCAGAACTAGTAATGTAATGCATTGTATTTGACTTGCTATTCAAACACATCACTACAGTTGTATACCGAAGTACTATCACATGAGTAAAATTTAGATTTCCAGGTGAGCAAGCGGCTAAGATTTTTTTCTTGCCCAACCAGACATTTCCCAGAAATGTATAAATATGACTTCACCTTTTGCCTCGCATTCATTTGAACTCAGAGAAAATAGAAACGCATATGAAACTGCCATTTCCATACCCTGCAAGTGAGTTGGTGAAACGTGGGAGTGCTGCAAAGACTTGCCTACTGGTGGAGTCATCAGTGCCTCCGTGATGTCAGAACTTTCACTGTATATGTTCGTTCATTCTCTCCTGTCTCATATTGCAGCCAGTAAGACACACACTCAAGCTGCCTGCTTACTTTTTGTACTCCTCCTCCTTCTGCACCGTTACCCCTCTAGCTTACCCTTCCTTTCCCCCTTTTTTACTTCTACTCTTTAAATCCTCTGTGTACAAAATTTTACTTACAAAATTTACCACAATTTCTGACATTGCAAATCATCATTTTGCTCCATTTACTTGTACATTAAAACTCCTATCACTTTGACATAAACTGCAAACTTTCCAGAGAACTGAAAAATCTCCTATCAATGTTTGAATGGTTAGCTTAATAGAGACCTTCTAATGGGACCACACACCACTGAACACTATAAATTTATATTGAGCCATATGACAACATAACAACAGTTCTGATTAAATGCTGAACATACAATATATCTTATGTTTATACCTTGAAATATACAAGTATATATGGGCATAACTATATAAACTGCTTAAACACTTTATATATACATGTCATGTAAATACAAATTATCTCTTCCCATGTAAAATACACTTGTCCTATACAGCTTCCTTAATTGACAATGAGAGCCTTTCAGAGTGCATTATATGGATTTTCTCTGAAATAAGAGGAACAGGAAAAAAAAAAAGTATGATATTAAATGCTTTAGCCATAAGAGCAGAAAACCTCACAATTTTTCCAAGGTAGAATATTTCAGTATCAAATTTTAACTGAGGTTAAAAAAAGTGAGGAAAATTTATACTGATGGTGAATATGCTTGTAGGCTGAAAAGAAATTAATTAAAAAGCAATAAAACACTTGCACAAAACTAATAAAATACAACATATTAATTTTTTCAGGAACATTGCTTTGTTTCAAAATAAGGTTACATTTTCAAATATGAAATAAAGTCACCATATTTAAATATGCATTTGTGACAAAAGCATAGGAGTTCTGCACCATTTCAGCGACCCTTCACAAACTTGCAGTAAGGATGCCCCCCAAGAGAGGTACAGTGGCTCATGTTGGCTCCTGAGAAGCAAGGAATTAGTACATTAAGCAGGTTCCAGAAAGCAGAAAATAAAAGCCTCAGTCCAACCTGAAAAGGATCTTTGCTAAAAAAATAATAATTTAGTAGATGTCCAGAGAAAAAAGATGTTCGACCATTTTCTTCATTCCATAGAACGTTGTTGATTAGACAAGTTCAACAGGGTATCCAAATGATTAAACTGTAATACATACACATTATGTACATTAAAATGCTTATTTGAGAGGGGGAAAAAATGGAGTTCCTACCAGTTTGGCTGAGTTGTGACGTGCTACGGCTTTTTCGCGAGAGACCCACAATGGCGACCATCTTTGCACCGATGCTGGAGCGTCTCTTTTTGCCACCACCACCAACAGTGCCCACTGCAGTGTCTGACTGGCTGCCGTCGTTCTTCTCCAGCGTGTACATGTCCCCACCGATGCTGGTGCTCTTAGTCATGTTCTTTCCTGAGGCGCCCATCTGTCTGCTTTGCATTTTGGATGTAAAGACACTGTCAGCCAGTGGATGGATAAACAGCGCAGACAAAGAAGAGTAAAAAGGGGAAGACAGAAAAGGACAGGTTTCAGATGGAAGGTTTTGGGAGACTGGAGGGTAAAAGCAACTAATTCACACAGGTAAGGTTTGGGTTTTGAGAGGTGAAAGGGAGCAACTTTAATTCTAGGTACCTGTTTGCTGCCCTGTAAACATACATGACTCATCAAAATTTTGTTTAAAATAACAAACTCTTATTTACTGATTGTCTTAAAACATATTATCAGCAAGAACATACCAAAGAATGAATACATCAGTATATCATATCTGTATTTTTCGCTTGGGAAATTTAAATTCTGCAATCAGTGCTCTGTCCCCTTCTTCTCCCATATATACACACAAATAATGCATATTCCTCTGGGAAGCAGATATTTGATTCAATAGAGTGGAAAAGGATATCAGTCTGAAGACTAGCTTTGGTTTCTAAACATTCAGACATTTCAAGAATGTCTTCAGTAATGTGGTTTAGCTCAGTCATCCTATGATTTTGATGAAATTACACAGTAATGAACGTAGGTTTTTTTGTTCCCTCTCTTCAGCAATAAATACATGCATTATATATGTATTTCCTACAACACTGTTGCTATGTGACATAGGTTACCAAACCGATAAAATGGAATTTAATTCTAATATAATATTCCACTCATTTACAGACTGTTTCAGCGTGTTCTGCGTGGTGTCATCTAAATTATCTGCTGCACCATTTCACAACATGCCCCAGGAGCACCTGATCTGCCAGTGTTCCAGTCTAAGTGACCTGTCCATAGGAAGCGTGATTAGATGAGTGGATAGTGAGATGGATTGGGAACTGGCTGAATGGAGGAGCTCAGAGGGCTGTGATCAGCCATGCAGAGTCCAGTTGGAGGCCCATAGCTAGTGGTGTTCCCCAGGGGTCAGTACTGGGTCCAGGCTTTTTCAATATATTCATCAATGGCCTGGATGAGGGAACAGAGTATACCCTCAGCAAGTTTGTTGATGATACAAAACTGTGAGGAGTGGCTGACACAACACGACAGAAGGCTGTGCTGCCATTCAGCGAGACCTGGACAAGCTGAAGAGTTGGGCAGAGAGGAACCTAATGAAGTTCAACAAGGGCAAGTGTAGGTCCTGCACTTGGGGAAGAATAACCCCATGCACCAGTACAGGTTGGGGGTTGACTTGCTGAAGAGCAGCTCTGCAGAGAGGGACCTCGGAAACCTGGTGGACAACAAGCTGACCATGAGGCAGCAATGTGCCCTTATGGCCAAGAAGGCCAATGGTCTCCTGGGGTGCATTAAAAAGAGTGTGGGCAGCAGTCAAGGCAGGTCATCCTCCCCCTCTGCACTGCCCTAGTGAAGCCACATCTGGAGTACTGTGTCAAGTTCTGGGCTCCCCAATTCAAGAAAGACAAGGAACTACTGGAGAGAGTCCAGCAGAAGGCTATGAAGATGATCAGGGGAATGGAGCACTTCTCTCCTGAGGAAAGGCTGTGAGACCTGGGTCCGTTTAGTCTGGAGAAGACTGAGAGGGGACTACATCAATGCTTATAAATATCTAAAGGGTGGATGTCAAACGATGGTGCCTGACCCTTTTCAGTGGTGCCCAGAGACGGTACAAGGGGCAATGGGCACAAACTGGAACACAGGAAATTCCATCTCAACATGAGGAAAAACTTCTTTACTTTGAGGGTGATGGAGCACTGGAACAGGCTGCCCGGAGAGGGTGTCAAGCCTCCTTCTCTGCAGATATTCAAAACCCACCTGGATGCATTCCTGTCCAACCTGCTCTAGGTGAATCTACTTTGCAGGGGGGGTGGAGTAGGTGATCTCTGAAGGTTCCTTTCAACTCCTACTATTCTGCAATTGTAAGATTCTGTGATTCCTTTGCACAGAAATTACAATCTACAGTGATGACAGCAGTACCTATCCAAATTTTGCCCTGACATCAAACTGGTATGTGTCTGGATGAACATAGAGACCTGGAAATTCTGGAGCACACGGGCCTAAGTATACATAAAGAATGCTTCCATTTCTTGCACAGCACTTAAATCTTGATTATTCAGTACAGTGCATCTCACTGAAAATTGCCACTAGATAGTCTTAGACAATCCACAAAACAGTGGAATATTTCTGGAAACCAGGGGAGATTACTCATTTTTTTGTCCAAAACCATGCAAAAGCTATTCCTAGAGCTTTACCACTAACTAAATGCCCATACAGTAAATTTTAGTGGGTACAACCATACTCCTTTCCCCTTACCTGTAATGGCGTGAATCTATCTCAAAAAAGGAAGGTTATATTTCTTCCTTATGAAGTTTTTATAATACATGTTCTGGCACACAAACATGATCTATGGATTTAATGCAATGCCCCCAAAAGCAAATGGATCACTGGGTCTCTTCCCACTGACTTAAGGGAAAATGGGATGAGGCATCAAATTTGCAACAACTGCAACTATTTAAGGTATTTGAGAGGTACCCATAAACTGCTTTGCTCTTTAGCTGACAGCTGCATGTGCATGAAGACACTAAGTGCTCTGAGTTAAGCCACAACACAGAGGAAAACATAAGGGGTAGATTATAGAAGAAGTGAACCTCTGCCATTAGGCCAAAAAATATCAGGTGTGCTTCTGAAGGAAGTTATAAGGGAAAATATGAATGAGAGTTTGGATCAAGACACGGAGAGGCACAAAAGAAAGCTGGGAGAGAGACTTAGTGGCCTTGCCTGGACACTAATGCTATTTTTAGCCCAAGTTCTCTAAGAAAATATGATTAATGTGACTGTGTTTTCTGTCGGGTCTCTCTCTTTTCAGTTTTTTTTAAAATCAGTTCAAATTTAAAACAGGAGTAGAAAACTAGAGCTATTTAGTTTCTAAAACTGTTTTGAAAATAGATCCCTGGAGAGAGATCTTATGAATATCCCTGTGGGGAAAGGCTGTAGCACAAGTCATTACTGAATCTCTGTTATCTCATGTGGGAGCTCATTCGCACAGGACAGAATAATAGGGGAAGCAACACTTTTACTACTTGCAGAGCAACCGATTTGAATGATCCATTTTTCAAGAATTATATCCAGAAAATCAGTGGGTTCCTGTTATATTTACTAATAGGAAATAATAATTATGGCACTGCTTTATAAGTGATATTAACATTTAGGAAAGGTCTTATGTCATAGCAGTGAAAACAGAAATACTCTCTTTTCTAATAAAACTTACACTGAGGAGAGTGTTCCCGTTTCCTGAGTCTAATGTGCCTTTGAGGTGCTTCATGTGTCATTTCCCAAGATGTATAATTCTATTTAAGTGCAATGGATTACAATAACTATGCTTAATAAAGAAGTTGATGTGCTTAAAAAGGTTGGCATGCAAACAAATTTGCTATAATTTCACTATGCAGTAACTATGCAAGTAGCATGCATTACAAAAATTCACTTCCTGTCTGCTGTCTAAAGGCTTCTATACCACAAAATCAAGCTTTGCTGTTTACAGCTGCCAACAACAAGGTAGACTTCACTGAGCCACATTATTTTGACCAACTGAGAAAAGTAAGAAAGAGAATTAAAGTAAGGAAGAAGACTCAGCTGAGGTTGTTCCCTGACTTTGACAGCTTGCATACACACAGCTAGCTTTCATCCTTCCAAAAGGAGGGTTTTCTCAAAGCTAAAGCAGAATTTGAGATTCAACAAGGCCAAGTGCCGGGTCCTGCACTTTGGTCACAACAACTCCATACAGTGTTACAGGCCTGGGGAAGAGTGGCTGGAAAGCTGCTCATTGGAAAATGACCTGGGGTTATTGATCAACAGCTGGCTGAATATAAGCCACAAGTGTGTCCAGATGGCCATGAAGGCCAACAGCATCCTGGCCTGTATCAGCAGGACTAGGGAAGTGACTGTCCCTTTGCACTCAGCACTGGTGAGGTCCCACCTCAAATACTGTGTTGAGTGCCCCACAGTATAGGAGGGACATTGAGGTGCTGGAGCGGGTCCAGAGATGGGCAAATAAGCCGGTGAGGGGTCTAGAGCACAAGTCTTATGAGAAGTGGCTGAGGGAACTGGGGTTGTTTAGTCTGGAGAAAAGGAGGCTGAGGAGAGACCTTATTGCTATCTCCAACTACTTGAAAAGAGGGGGCTGTCAGTCTCTTCTCCCAAGTAACAAGTGATAGGACGAGAGAAAAATTTCTACACTGAAAGGGTTGTCAAGCATTGGAACAGGCTGCCCAGGGCAGTGGTTGAGTCACCATCCCTGGAGGTATTTAAAAGGCATGTAGATGTGGCACCCAGAGACACGGTTTAGTGGTGGAATTGGCAGTGTTAGGTTTATGGTTGGACTCAATGACCTTAGAGGTGTTTTCCAACCCAAATGATTGTTTGATCCTATGATTCTCAGGCATGCTGCCTAGAGGCTACAGACCGCCACCCGTGCTATCTCCTGAATTGTCCCTAGACTGAATCAGGGGCACGTTATCAGTGTGTCCTGCGTAAAGCTATGATAAGGGGGGGACAAACTTCTTAAACAATGTGGATGATGATGAGATGGTGCTTAAGATTATATCCTGGCACTGTCTAGTTTACTGGTGTAGGCATAGCCATAAATTCCATAAGCTTTTTCTGTACGTTTTTGAAGAAAAACACTAAGCAAGTACAAAATTGCCATCCATGCATTGCATTCTGGAAAATGCAGTGTTAAGTTTCCAGATTTCTTAAAGGCATTCATCTTCAAGATCTCTTTGCAGAAACCCGCTTGTTTTCAAAACAGGAAGTGCAATTATTCTCTGCAATCAAATTTGCTGTCAGGGTTTCCCAGACTCCTACTATAGCAGATAGTAAGACACGACCTTGTTTTTTTCCCCAGTTTATCAATATCTGTGCTGAATTACAGAAATACTAAAAACCACTGGCAGATAAACTCTTTAGAAATACAATGCCTAGGACTGGCTACTTGGAAAATTATCCCTTTTTGAGCTGATGCATAGCTAGAAGGGAATACCATAAAGTGCCTCAAGAAATCCTCATAGAAGGGAGCCAGAAAAGTAAGTTTTGTATGATCTTTGTCTAAGTCTTGGTACCTCCTTCTTTAGAAAGTCTATTTCCTTGATATCTGACCAAGAAGGAAAGCAACTGTGTGGGAGATTTGGCTTAAGGAAAGGAAAGATTTCACAGTGTGAAAGCATCCTGCCATAAAGGCAGAGAAACCGTTTTGAAACCACTTTAAATACAACAGTATAGCTGGTGACTCTTGTACCAGGTAAGATGGACAGCAGTGTGGGCAAACGCTCCACATCTTAGATAAACAGTTTTCAGATAAAATCTTTGTTTAGTCAACATTTTTGGATCTTAAGAAGTAAAAAACTGGAAAAGTCTTGGAAAAAATCGAAAGTCTTGTCCTGTCTCCATAGTTAAAACCCTGCAGTCTTTGGCTGCAACTTTTGAACCAGTTGCAGAGTCAGACAACATCTCACTAGTTTGATAGATTCTTGCCTACAGAAGCAGAAACTTTTTATAGAAACTGGCTGATTAGTACAGTAAGTGCCAAATTTCGTCAGGAACCTTTTGTTTAGGCCAGAAAAACAAAACACAAGAGAAAACACAAACTAAAAAACCCTACTGACACCTGGGAGTCCTTATGTCTATCACACCTGTTGAGATTTACAATATGTGGCAAACCAACCAGAATGGGGATGAAGGAACTAAAGACAATGACTGCCCTGAAAGTTGTTAAAAAGCAGTTATGAAGTCCCACAGCTTAAAGAACTTCATTAAGATTTTTGCAGGCATCCTATGCTGCTGCACAGGGCAGTAATGCCCCTTCTTTAAGCATTAGTTAATTAATTAAGCAATACAACTGCAAGCATCAAGAAAGGCTAAACTAGGAAAATATACTGACTCAGTCTTTGTCCATAGAGAAGAAATACAAATGACAAACAGGCCCAAATCCAAATCTTAGGACACCATGATCACTCAAAAAACACAGATCATATCTTCTTCCACCATCTCATTTTTCTCTCCTTGACTTATCAAAAAAATAATCAAACTCTTGTAAGGTGAACACCCCTCTTTCCCTGCATTTAATTTGTTAAATAATATCATAATTCAGTTGCCAGCTGCAAATAAGTTCCAGCACTAGGAAGCCCAGCTCTGTAACTCAGCTAGCGACTTGCTGAACTGAACGGCGATTTCCCGTAACCCATAATTGTCAACTGGCATTTTCTCACTCCCCATTTCCCTGTCATTTAGCTTAGTTCTCTGTTAACAATCCCTAATGAAAATAAAGCACCTGCAATAGTAAAAACTCATTCTTCCAAGTGTGGAGCACAGCCATGTGCTGTGATGTCCAGGATTTAAACAATTTTTCAATTGTTGTAATAGATATTTTCTAAAACATATCTTTTGTGAGACTGGAAGGAGCACTGAAGAATTTGTGTGCCGCTTTTTACAAGCAGGAGAGGAATTTTAATCCCATTCTTAACAGACTTCTTAACTCATTTGGAGAGGCTTTAATTTCATTAATTTGCTGAAGAAATTTAACAAAACCAGCATTATGGGGACAGCTGTGATGTAGAAAATAACATTTCCATGGGAACAATGCTTCTGGCCAATGCACATACTCATCTGCCAATTCGCATCAAAGAGAGACACTGCTGGTTCAAAATTATAATGACTTAGTCTCCTGAGATTCACTCGGTCAAAAATTATCCTATTAACTAATTTGTGATATAAATCTCAAATAGCTACTTGACTGACTTAATTTTTAGGTTTATTTTATTGAAATTACAACAAGAAAGTTGGTGGCAAATGATAAAGCAGTGATCATATTGTATTTTGTTATATATATTACTATTCAAATAAAACTTTGAGTGTGCGCATCTCAAAATAAAAGTAACAATAATTTTATATGAAGTATCTGTTTCAATGGTCTTTCACTAAAAATCAGAAATACCTCACCTGTTACAGTACATAGGTTGACTTGAGCTGGATCTCCCCCACTCTGCTAGTTATTGAGCTCTGCACACTGCTTTATTATTACAAATTAATAGAGGTGTAGCTTTTTCCATATCATGCCTAGCATGTTTTTTTTTAATAGGAACAAATTTCAAAAGCATTTAGGGTCAAGCCATTGCATCACTCACCAAACATTGCCATGCCAAATGAGTGATGCAGAAAAAACACTGTAACTGTTTCCAAACACTAGCAGTTGAATTCTTCACAGAGCTTCAGAGATTTTTTATAAAAGTCCTTACCATCTCTGAAAGGATAACTGGCCATTTTTTATATAAAATTACAATTTATAACAAATTTTCAATATATAGCAACTTTTAAATTTAAATACAATTAACATTATAATAAAAATTATTATATTCATCTTTATCTACTGTTGGTCAATTTTCAAGTTTTCCTTTACAAAGTTATGGAAAAGCTTCATTACCCCACTAACAGCAGAGAACCTTTGCAGAAATCCCTTCCTTTGATACAGAGAACTAAACCAGCCATTTACTGTGTGTGAATTCAAAAGAAGGCTAGCAGGAAAACTACCTGAGGTCCAAAAGTCTTGCATTAGTCATCTGGCTGGCATATTAGTTTGATACTCATTTGTAAATACAAGCAGTCCATATGAACTCTGAAGATGTGGAAATAAAGTAATTATATTCAAAACAAAGACAGAGTCAGTTTTTAATAACATCCAAAATCTTAGCATTTAGAAAATGTCTTTAACCCAGCCTGGCAAAGAAGCAGTTGCATTTGTAAAAGCGGGTTAACCACAAGCTTGTCAAATTAAAACTGACCATGGGCAACCTGATTTAATTGAGAGTGTCTCTTACAGAAACAAACCTTGCATGTACTTAATCTGAAAGTTAAATGTTATGTGCTTATTCAAAAGTACTGTTGAATTACAGCCATCCAACAGAGACAGAAGACAGTTTTCTGTATCAACACTACTAAGTCAAAAGCTATAATGCAAGCTTGCTTAGTGCTGCCTAGATTTGTTCCTTGAAGGGCCGAAATGAGCTCTATGAAATGAAAAGCAAGCAGTGAGTTGACAAACCAGACTCTAAATCCACTATGTGTCCCAGAACTAAAACCACCAGAGAAATAATAAAAAACAAAGTCTGGAAAGTGAGAAAAAAATCAGACTTGAAGGCAGAAATCCACAAAAATATATAGAGATTGAGAGTCATCACGTATTGCCCTAGGGTAAGAGGAAATATGATTTATCATCTTTACTTGATAAACTTAAATGAGCTATAAGGAAAATCTTCTTATTTAGAAAACACATTGACAGCTATAATACTCTGACAGACAGACATGCAGGAAGTGGATAGGATGAGCTCTAAGATTACACTATGGGGAATACCATATAATACACAGGGCAGAACCAGATGTCCTGAAAGGGCCTTATTTAAATACATTGCTGTATGCAATATGAATTTCACTATAGATGCAGCTATACTTTTGAAATATTGGAGTGCTTTGATTAGCACTGTACAATCTGGATATGCTCAAGCTCCTTGTACTGCTTATATAAATGTGTGCGGCATCTGGTACCTAAAGAATAAAGCAATTCTGACGATTCCTTCATTCCTCGTAAATTCAGGTTGCTTGAGGACTCCAAAAAATCAGGGTCAGAATAGGCACTGCTAACATCTCACAAACCGGCAGCATCTCTCTGAACTGATCTTCTGGGACTGAGAGCTAAATGGACACGAGCAAGAGATCTGAAGCCATAATTACCTCAACCAAAGAGACATTATCTGGGACACCATGATCTTGCCTGTCTGCCTCCTGTCACTTTGACAAAATGACTTTGAGTCACTTTGGGCCTCTGGGGGAAATTAGAAAAGCATACAGAAAACTTAAGACCATCATAAAAAGAAAATGTGCGGAAACTTTGCTTACATCATTCTGAACACAAGTCTGCAAACTTTGTTTTTCTGACCTGGGGAGGACAGGTCTATGAACAGAACTCCCTGCTGAGGCAACGTGCATATTGCACGTGTTTATCTTGGGCCTCCATAAGAATTGTGCTTGTGTTACGGCTACAATCAGGGAAGCACTGGGCTCCCAGGGCTCCCAGTGGCATTTGTACAGAAATATATGGACATATTTCCTCATGACTTAGAGGCCTCCTGATGACATATCTGCCATAAGGTAGCACTTTATGGACTTTATATACTGAGTAAAAACACCATGCAGGTACAGTGATAGTGCTGGACCAAAATGTTCATGTGCTTGGTCTAATAATGTTAAAATCAGATAGACTGGCAATGTCAAACCACTGGCCTATCACTTTACCTTAGGTATTAAATAAGCAATAGTAAGACCAGCACTGGGCCCTTGAGCCTTGGTTAAAATATCGTATTTGCCAGATGGGTCTGGCAATGTTGCTTCAAAATCACTGGCACATAAACAGTAACTATGCTTCAGAAATACTTTTATGAAGTAAAAATAAGGATTTTATGTTTGCTTCTTAAAAGGCTAAGGGATAAACTTATTAATAATTTTTAATGAAGTACATTTAGAGGAATCAGAAAAGAAACTGTATTAGTTTGAGTATTTCAACTTCTCTATTAAAATAATACTCAGGTAAAAATAGTGAAAACATACAGCACTAACATGCAGAATACATAGAGAACCACAGAATCATAATATCAAAGAAAGAAAAGCCTGATGGGCTTCAACACTCAATTTCTTGTTTTTCTAAAAGATTCTACCCTATGCTTAATTGTTGCTATTGCTATTCTCATCCACAGACCTGTTGTGCTCAATCCTGTACAAATAAAGATAAAAAAGTCTGTCTACTGAAGAACCTATGATTCAATCTCATTTTAAATATCTTCAGAAAATGAGCCTTTATTAATACACTTAAATGTACAAAAACTAATTTCAACATTTTTATTTGCTTCAAATCCTCATTTTAATTTGTCCCTTCATCCCTACTTCACTGAATGTCTCCAGGGCGTTCCATCTGCACCGCTTTTTTTTTCCTTTTTTTTTCTTTTTTTTAATTGAACTACTGATGCAGTATTTTTAAAGAAGCTTTAGTAACAGGAGTACATCGGTGCTTTCTGGATCACAGGTCAGAGCTGACTCAACAGGGGCTGAAGTGCAGGCTGCATTTTATGGAGATGGAAGCAGTCCCAGTGATATTGTGCTGCTGTCAAAGAAAAAATGTCTGAGTTCCCTGCCTGGCACCACATATCAAAGCTGCAGACTGTTTCAAATGAGATATTTTCACTGTTCACCTGTTAATAATGTGTACTTTCAAATTCATTATTTTGTTATTTCCCAGTGGATCAAAATAAGTTTACTAGCTGTAAAGGATTGTAGACATCTTTTGTACTTACTCCAAAGTAACGGAAAAATACGACTCTCCAAGGGTTTGATAGATGGTGATGAATAACTTAGAAACAGGTGACTTTGCTGGATTTCTTTATAATTTGTATTCTACTCTCAGTACAGATTTCACAATAAATATACAATAAATATACAATATACATATAAATATAATGTAATTCCTTTTGAACCATTGATATTTTATACCCTTTTCTGCAATATTTTTCAGAAGTCACAGATATTTTTCTTCTATTTGTCATCTGTGGAAGTATAAAAAAACCAAATGGCCAAATTTTTTACTGTGTGTGTTGCTATAGACCTATATGAATTTACAGCTTTTGAAGATTTGCCTCAATGTGGAATGCTGAAGTTAAAAAACTCACATCAAAAAGTAGTGGGTTTGAATCTATGCTTCAAATGGGGTAATAATTTGCTGTGAACTACTAACAGATTCTATGCAGCCCAATATTACTAATGAAATCTTACTGATAAAAAAGTTTATCTTAGGTCCTTTTACTTCTGAGTCACAGACTGGCAATATGTAAGTATTTCTCTGATTATCTAGTTAGAAGTATGCAGAAAGAGTTATGTTAAAGGACACAAAATTAAGTTGCTAGTTTTTGTTCAAGGACTCAGTCCACCCTGCCTGCTCCAGCTGCCTGAAAAACAAAACATTTTGCAGCTGAAAAGACCTGGTGAACGTTGTACTGCAACCTGCCATTCTCATCCCAGGAATGGCAAGGTCCACTTTACTGTGATGTTAAAACAATTATTAAGCAAACATCTTGGGTTGAGAGCTAAGGGAAACTGCAACAACTGACATGTTTTCATTGAAAAATTACATGAACATTGAAATAGCTGTACCCAAGTTCTCTCTCCTGGCCATGGCAGAAATTTCGCTGGGGAACCTTTTCTCTCCCCTGCTCTCTCGCTATTGGGAGCACAGACTGCCTGCACTGCCATTTTGCTGAAGGACCACTCATGCAGTGGGGATGGAGTCTCAGGCTACAGCTTTCCCTTACAAACATATGGTCTGTTTGGCTGGGCAGGTTGGGCACAATTAACTTCTGTCACCCAGTAGTGCAGTTTCGCTGAATTATTTTTAGAGTTGGAAGGGACCACAGAGATCATCTAGTCCAACTTCCCTGCTGAAGCAGGATTGCCCAGAGCTAGAGCATGTTACTCAGGACGGCATCCAGGTGGGTCTTGAAAATCTCCAA
>JAOTQQ010000012.1:132507918-132584857 GCA_026546715.1 Gallinago undulata | reverse complement strand
CTATGACTGGTGGGATAGAAGAGAACACCACTTGCGCTCCTGATCCCTTGACCAGTCGTCCCAACTCTCTGAATTCCATTTTCATTACCTTTAGGCTTCTGTTAGCTACCTCATCAGTTGGAGCAATCACTGTCATCATTCTGAAACAGCTTTAAGAAGCCAAACAGCATATGCATATTGAAAATAGATTCTTGATGCTTGTATCTTTTGCACAGTTTTCTATGTTTTATCAGAATACAGATTTTCAATAAATATTACTGATTTCCACCCCTATGAATGAGTTTGCACAGGCTGAGTTGACATGCTCTTTCATCCAGCTTTGCAAAATACTACATTTAACTGATAATAGCTGCATTCACAGTGGAAGGCTCATAAAAACTGAAATACCAAGATTACAATACAATGAAAAACTAGGGAACAAATACTCATCAAGAATCAGTTTTAAAAATTACAAATTAAATTATTTAAAGATTTTTTTGACTTACACAAAAAAAGAACTAGAAAGTGAATTTGAAACAAATCTTTATACTCAGCAAGAGGAAGGGCACAGAGAGCATGAAGAACCATTAGAAAGAGAAAAAGTTTTGTATTTGAATAAATCCATTACTTAAAACTACATCGTGCATTCTATTTCTTCTGTCTTCAAGTGTCTCTGCAAAATTACATCCCAACTGACTTTTTCTACTACAAATTCTCCTTCCTTGGCTGCATCATCTTGCTACTTAATCAGCTGTGTTTCTTCTACCATCCTTTAGCATTCACTTCTTTTCTTCACAAGGGATTTCACTGATTTCTTCCAATACACAGCAAAACACATGACCATTTCTTCTGTGCTATCTCTACATTCTCCTCTTTAAACATTTCTCTCCCTTTGCCCCTGTCACAGATGCAGAATTTTCTCACTAGATCTTTTCGTCACCTGTTTGGTTTTTCTGAGTGATCGTATGCTCTCTTCTTATTTCTATTCCTCCCATGCCCCTTTCCTTATCCTTACCTCTAGCCACCTGGTCATCACTAGCTCTCTCCCTGAATCACAGAAACGTGCTTTAGCATACTCCTGTAGAAAGTAACAGAGAATCTCTAGTCTTGTCTCATCAGTTCTGCTACTACAGCCACATCTCCTTTCATCTTTTCATCTACGAATTAATTGAACACATTTTTTTGAGTAAATCTGAGTTCTTCTTTTCCAATTACATTCCGAACACTTCTCAAAAAACTATCTTTCTCTTTTTGCGTTCAGTTGAAACTACTCCTGCTGAAGTCTTTAATGATTTCTTAAGATTTCAAAAGTACATTGTTTTCTTCTTTGCTTTGCTACAATTAACCATGCTCTGAAATGTTACTTCCCTTCGTTCCCACAGTTCATCCGCTCTCCGTTTTTTATTCTCTAACATTTCATTCAAAATGTGCTCTTGTAGATTGCCATTTTCTGCCCACCCAGATAACTGTGATGGTCCCAGAGGATTGTAGCATTGTCTTCTCTATTGTTACCCTTCATACATCATCCCTTCATCAACAGTACATCAAAGCATTATCACCTCTGCAATGAAAATTCCCTCTTGGTTCCCCTCTCTCCTCCTGCCTACACCACAATCACTGATCTCAACTCAGTATCATTAAACTCAGTTTTGTTAAACTCAGTAATTTCCCTCCAAGATCTCTCTTCTGCTTCCTCTCCTGGCCATGTGGATCCATGTGTGTCATTCAGACCTTCTATTTGGGCAGGCCTTTAGATTCAGGCTTCATATTAGGTCCACTTTTCTGTGACTTTCTATTGCGCTTCCCCACCTTCTCTCCAACCACACAGCTAATTGTTCTGTCCACTCTCTCACCCGTTCAGATGCCAGCTTCTGCAATGCTTTTCTCTAGCTATGGCAATTTACATACCCTAATCCCTTTCCAGGATACTGTAGGAAAGACAAGTTTCATAGCCTTTCTGTTTCTCTGTGTCATGTAAAAAGCTATACTCTCTTTTATCCAGTTGTACACAATGCATCTTTCTGTATTGTATTCTGTATTGTAGCAGTTGTGCCTTATCACATTCATGTTCTCATATTCAAGACTGAGAGATCAGCTCCTGCTGCTCATCGGACCTGCCCCATCATCCACTTAATATATGTTTAGCAATCATTTAATGTCTTTTTTCTCATTGCCTCTAATGCTTGAAAAGAGCTCTCAGAAACCTTCACAGAGCTTATTTCCTTTCTTCAAATCTCCCCTTAGCACTTTCTGTAGTCAAGATGTCCCCAGCCCTGTATTGTAACTGTCTCCTGTCGTGTGGAACATTTCTTAATCCTCCTGTGTTCCCCTCTCCGGACTCATATGTCATGTCATGATTTAGACTCTGTGTGCTTGGAACAGAGGTTGCATTTTTCTTCTGTATTTCAATACCGTATAGTACAGTGAAATCCTGCTCTGTGATTACAATTGCTGTGTATTTATATGGTAAGAAGTGACTACCAGAATTAATGCTTAGGATTGATATTTAGAAAAACGTTAAGGAAGGTTAAGATTTAGAACAGTCTTAAACAGATTTCCCCCAATAAAGATTACGAATGCTCACACATCAGATCTAAGCGGGCTTTTTTTGTCCCTGATATCATCAGGGAGCTGGAATAAGAAATAACGTCAGGGAACTTTACATAAGGAATCCTTAAACATTACAACAGGAAAGCTTGATCCATTCTTTCTGTTCACTAACACGTATTACCAAGAAAGAACACAATTATGTTTTCCCTATAGGTCAACTATATGCCAAGGTTTAGCTTTACAAGGTTTAATGAAGGCAAAATCTGATGCTGCAGCTATTTCTGCCAAAAAAGATGTATTGATTTATTTTGCTCCAGTGCTCCAAAAAGCTAATGCATTTTATTGCGCTGACGGAGTCTTTATAATAGGCATAGGATGAATCCATGATGGGTATCTGTCTTCCTGGTCATTTAAATTACACTGAACCTACCTATGATCTCAGCAGACTGAAGCCCTTAGTGTAACTATTATTGTTACTCATGAAGTATACAAGCACAGTGACATCAAGAGGTATGATGTATCCTTAACGCGCATTTTTGATGGTAGAGTGATTAAGAGCAGCCCCTATGTTCCAGATTGCTGAGAGGAAAGGTGGCTGCTGTTCATCTAAAGATGCACCTCTGAAGTAAAAATATAAGTTGAAAATTCTCATCTACAATATAGCTTTTCTTGATGACTTGAACTCCTCAAGAATTCAATAATTTACTACTATTTTATGTTGGATGAATTGGCTGCTTTGGTCTGTTGGGTCTCTCAAATACTTATTGATATGTGTAATTATTAAGTGATGTTTTGGAGATTGTTTAATACTGGTGGTGTGCCTGAAAACATTTTTTGGAAAGCTGAAGTTGTTTATTTCTCTTATAAGTATCTTGTAAATTGCCAGCTATAAGGGATCATATAAATTGCCAAACAGGCAAGCAGAAGGCACTGAATTTATAACAATGCTCAGGACTGATCCTGCCTTTGGGTTTTTCCACTAAATAGAGAAGTCACAATATTTCAGTATGTTAATGATACACAACTATGTGTGTATCTAAATGTATGCATATACTTATACCTGTACTTACATAGGGATCAATCTGTGCTTTTCCATTTCCTTCTTACCCTAGAAGAATGTGTAGACAATACTAAAAAGATGAACGCATTGTACCATGAGAAATGAAGGTTGATATAGAGGAACTTTCCTTTTTATTCACAACTTACTAAAGTTGTCAAAATGGGCAAAGTGGGGAAATAATACTAGGCTGATCTCCATGTTGGCAGCCAAAATCTAACACAGTCACTGCCCAGCAGTTACTTCATAATATCTTGCTTCCCTGTCAAGTAGGGAGCCCTGACTTTTGCTGCTTCTTCCTGAAGGCAGAGAGCAGATAACAAGCAGAGGAACAAGCTGGTACAGGGAACATGAAGTTGTTTCTTGAAGTTTACTTTCTGTGAGGGACAGCATTTTGGCTGGAACCCAACCTCAGTGAAAGCTGGAAACCAGGAACAGGGTCATGCTTTTTGAGAGGCAGGACTTCCAGTTCCAGTTAAACTGGGAACTTAGTGGGTGCCAGGAGAGAAAAAGGTATTTAAAACATCCTTTCCCACACTACCATCTAGCAGTCTCTGGAACACATATGCCAAGGCAGTCTAAAAGACAGCTGTTTCTAAACAATTGCTTTTGTTGAATTCTAAAAGGCATGACTGAAGGAATGATGGCACTTAATGTATAAAAGCAGTAGTATGGCTATATTGGCCCACGCCACCCCAGACTGAACACTATGCATTTTGATTCTCTTTTTGTATCACCTGTGCTTTGTGCATTTTCACATGTGTGTGTGTACACATGTAAGTTTGTAGCAAAGGAAAAAAGTGGATTGCCATAGACATGTCTGTGCTTACCCTAATATTTATGAGCACAGTGTTACAGACATAAGTTATCTATAGGTAGTACAGAATTTTCAGGTTAAAAGAAACCAGTTTTTCTGAGATTTTCTTCAGTAGGTGAGAAGGGGTTCAAGTACAGTCAGCAAATCTCAAACTCCTTTTTTTCCTAATGAAAAAAGAAGGAATATTGCATTTCTCATAATGTAAGTTACATGGATTTTGCAATACAAGATGTCACTCATTTACATTAAAAGTCATGGTTCAAAGGAATTGTGGTAAAATTTACATATCTAGAATATTATCTGATAAAACCAGAGCCAATTTTGCTGAAATGTTTCTGAACACAATAAAGCAGCAGAGGTACATGGCCCCTCCACAATACATCAACCCATGACAGAACAAAAAAAAAAAGGGAAGACTCTGCTTATCCACATCGATTGTCAAACAATATGCGTATTTATCAGCCTACACAAAGAGGATTAAAAAAAAAAAAATCCAAACTCTCTTCTTTAGTACTGTCATAAATGAAAGTAAAGATGGTTTTGATATTGCTATCATTCAACAAAAGATTTCTCCCTGAAATAATAATTCAAGCAGGGAATATCACAAAGAATCTTACAATGTCTATTGTTTACTACAGTCAAATACAAACTCTAGTCTAAATCAATTTAAAAATTAATATGCTGTAGTTGCATGCATAATAATGAGTCAAGTTAGTATGCTGCATCATTTGGTATGCAGAAAAAGTTCACTGAAGCTCAGAGTGAAACTTGCTTAAAAACAAAAGCATCATGATTGAAAGCAAAAGAAACTGCAGAGAAGATAGACAATAAGCTAAGCAAAGTGGGGAAAAAAGGGAAGTAGGGTCCTGGTAGAGGAGGAAGAAGAATAGGTCTATAGAAACAGAAGTATATTTTACCTGTCATCCTCCTTCCCTTCCTCAGCTTGGTCTTCTTGAGCTTTTTCATCATGCCCTGATCCTTTGATTTCCTCCTTATCACAGTTCTCTGCCACCTCTTGCCCTTCCCCTTTGTCATTACTTTCTTGCTCCTTTGCTTTTTCCTCCTCCTTCTCTTTTTCTTCCTCCTCAGGAAATACTCCATCTTGTTCATCCCCTTCTAGCCCTCCCTCTTTTTTCCCCTCTATATCCCTTGTCCTTCTGAAGTCAACAAGAATTGAAAAAGGCATGCAAAAAGAAAAAAAGAAAAGAATAAATTAAAGTTAAGGTCATGGAGAAGAGCATGCATGAACTCACAAGGAAGGAAATGCAAAAGGAATGGAATGAAATAAAAACTAAAAGATCGAAGCAGTCATAGTTAGACCATGCCAGCTAAGACTCCAGCCTGCACTAGATAACCTTATGATGTTTTCTTAGAACAGTATTTAAGGCCCTCTTTGAATAAAAGTTGCATTGCAATACCTCTCATTTAGAAATGTATACCTAACTGCATGACAGAAACAATGTGGTCCTAACAATGCTCATATAAACAGATGTTTAAGCCATCTTTTCAAATGCACCATTTTTCTCAAGATGACAAATTCCTGAGAATTAATGTAGGCTGGCATTGAATTTTACTGAGAGATGCAGGTGGGTTACACCTTCCCAAAAGATGATCATTCGTTCCTTCTACAGCCAAAGCTCCTCTGAGTGTGCACAGGGCACAGACAAAGGAGCTGTGTTTTGCTCACAGATATACTGTCTACATCTTGTTGAAGAGTAATTCAATGGTTATATGCCTGCAGTTAAATTGGACTAGTATAAGTATTAAACTGAATTGGTCTGTGTAAGTACTAAATAAACTTCTATAAAAGTTCAGCAGCTCTAGTTTAAAAGGAAATTAAGATCCTCTGGCACTGCCGGCACAAATTTTCAAGTTAAGTGTCTTTTCAGCCATATTAAGTATTTTGCAAAATGGTTTTCATAAAGTACAAATCTACGCATGCCTAGTGCTTGCTGACAGCGTATGTTTGTTATTTTAGTGTATGTCAGCATAATCCAAGATGACAAACCTTGGCTAAAAACAAATACCATGAAGACTTCAAAAAGCATTAACCAGTGTTTTGCAAATTCTCTGCAAATTTCAACCTAGGCAAAATATTAATTTGAAATATAATTATTGACAAATGTTCAGTTACATAAATTACACTGCTATGGCTGGCACTACAGCTCCTTGTGCTCACCTTATTTTTTTGTTTCCCCTTGGCCGCTCCGACTGGACAGACATGTAGCTTGTACTGCTGAAACGTGAAGCGCTGCTTGTCCGTGACACGGCGGAGACATCACTGACATCGCTGTCTGAAGACTTATTGGAAACATTGTCTGAGCCTCGCTGAGCATCCCGTCCTGACCGATACTGTAAGAGGAGAGGGATGAAGATACAGATGTTGTCAGTGACATTACCACAAATCAGCTATGGAGCTGGTCCCTGACGCTATCTAAACTGCCTTTGTCACCAGACTGCCTGAATTTTTATAACAAAGTTTTTAAAAGACACAGAATACAAGTTACGTCTTGGTTCATATTAACTTTGCTTTGCTATCTGATTCAAGTTTTAGCTCCCCAGCTTCATCCACAGACTGACTTGTACAAAACTTTCAGCTCTTCCAAAGATTTCACAAACCTTAGCAGATGCATCTAAACCACCACAAAATATTTTTACCACAACTGTTTTACCAGTGCATGAAAGCAAAGCAGCGAGAGTTAGTGACTCTCCCATGAATACTGAGCTCATGAAAGATTGAACAGGAAACAGAACGTGCTTCAGGCTATCTATAAAAAAATATGTCTCTTTTGGGCCCTAGCCTATTTACAAAATCTTCTGGTTGACAAACGTTAACTTTATTTTTATTTTTTTTAAGTAAATAGATGAAATTATCAAACCAAAAGACAAAGCGATGTTGTGGCTGTGCAAACCAACCCCACATCTTGCTGGATGGCTGGCCTGGGAAGTTGGAAAGGCTGGGACAGGACTAGAGATAATTTGTCCTTGAAAATGTACAAACACCTCAGAAACTAAAAAATTACAACAGTATTTGGGCTTGTTAACAATTGTTGAATCGTCACCTGGAACTGGCAGGTGACTGGTGATCAGCAGTAAGCCCATACAGCATAAAGCAATGTTGTGCACAGGTATTCAAGTTAGAGATGAACAAAACATTATGGCTATTTGTTCTTGCTACACAAGCTAGCTTTACATTAACGCTAAGTCTGTGCCATTCTGCATTGTCTATGTGCAGATATAATTAATAGCAAAAAGGTATTTTGCCCTCCCTCTCCTCTTCATATACAGATATTTCTGTGTATACAGAAATCTGATGGGTTAGTGTTGATTATCTTTTCAGAAAACCAGTATTGCAAGATGAATTGTTAACGATCACCAGGTAGTCATTTGGCTGACATGGGAAGAAGACAATATGGAAAGATGTGAAGAGCACCACAGACAGGACTGAAAGTAAACAAAGGGAGAAAATAATCTGCATAATGCATCAGTGGCTTGTTGAACTCTTGGGGGAAGTAACATTAGACTCAGTCACCTGAAGAAAATAATTCATGATGCAGACCTGACCTATGTAGTCCTGCAAAAAAGAAGCGTGTCCAGGTTTGGCTAACAAATTTGTCCCTTTTTTATAGTTTTAGAATAACTGTCTTTCATGAAGTACAGAGATCATTTGCTTCTGCCCCCTTGCAAGGCATAAGTTAACACTGGGAAATATTTTGAGAGACTGTGCAATGTCTGAACAGCATTTCAGAATAGCATTTGAGTGCCTATTTACCATAAATGAATTTTACATTTAGACATAATAAGTCATTTTGCCTGTTTTCAGAGACGGAGATGAAATAAAGACAAGAAAAAACGCTTGTGCTGTGTACAACTGTTGCAGCGAGTGTTCAGGGACAGCCCAAACTGCAGCCCAAACCAGCGGCACAAGCTGCAGCCAGCTTCCCAAGCTGTACTAATTCCGAGAATTTGTGCCTATTGACAAACCCTCCCCAGCCTTCAAGTGTGAGAGCGCACTTAGCCAGACATAAACTCATAGGGGATCTCTGTTTAAACGTCGTAATATTTACTGGCTGTTTTCATTGATGCCACTCATATTTTTGCTTGATAAAGAAGACAGCAAATCTTATTATCAATATGTTCATTTGGGAACATAAAACTAATAATTAAACAGTTCTCTTGATTATCAGGGATAATGGAAAATTATACCAGAATAAAATAATTGTTCTTTTGCAGAAACTCCTTTTAAAAGTGCAACTACTGAGCCCTTTGGAGAAGAAAAAAATAAACCAAACATGCCTAATAAAACATGTATATATTAAGTCCCATCTATTCAGTTCCACCCACCTAACCCTCCCTAGAATAATTCTGCATTGAAGTCAAAGGTATGAGAGTGGTTTGCGTTGATTTAGCCTAAAACTACACAGGCTGGGAAGCACAGCCTGGTGTCCTTGGCTACCACCGTGCCCTACAGAGAAGGCAAAGCAGAGCTGCCCTCAGGCCTTTGGTATTTGCCGAGGCTGCCAAGCAGATGTCCTTGCCAGAGCGCACCCTGTGCTGCCCAGGCTAGGCTCGTGACCCACCAGCATTCCAGACCTGACACGGCTATCCTTCCGGGAAATAGGATAGACCACAGTGTCAGATGTAAATCACTGACAGAATTGTAATTACATTCCAATTAAGGGGTCGATAATTACTTGTGGTGATACACAGAACCACAGACCTCAACCTGCAGATCCCACACTAAGCTTGCCAAGCAGTCCATGGAAATGAGCCTTTCTTTCTAAATTAAATACATGCAAGTACCATGAAGCAGCAAACAGTATCAGCATTGCACAAAGTTATTCTAAAGAGCCATTCTGCAGCACACTGAAAATTTCAAAAACCTATGGTTTTGATTTTTATCTCTTTCATTTCCTCACTTGGAGGAAATCAGTTTATGAAATACGTTTTTCATGGCAGTGTGCTGTATATAACACATCAAACATTTTCATAAATAAACCTACTTTATTGTGTGGGTTTTTTAAAGCTAATGCAATAGTAATTATCTAGTTATAGATGGTGAAGATTGAGAATTGCTATAGCAAGAAAAGCAACTTAAAGGTTGCTTCATTTTGGAAATACAATGTGAAAAAAGATCATCACATCATTACCTTGTGTCTTTTTTCTCAGCTGTACGTAAAGGTACTTCCCATGAAACATTTTCAATCACATCAGATAGCACAGAAATATTATTAGACCTTGAATATTTCAGGATGTTTTAAACTTGAAATTTGGAAAGTTAACTGATCCTTTAATTAAATCTCAATGTCTTAATATACAATATTTGTTTTTAAAAGTTTTATTTACACATTGCCTGAGTTTCAGTCTAGGCACCTCTAGCTGCCTACCAAAGTAACATCTAGAAACTGAAAAAAAATTGTCTTTCTTGCTAGACAAAGCTCAGATAGATCATATTCATCCATTAACTCTGCTCCAAATTACTCTTTTTCTACTGTCATTCTACTTTTGACCTTATGTCTTACAATTTTGTTTAGGAAATGGATTATAATAGTTAGAGTATTGCATGTTAGTGTTTCACTATCTGCAGCAGAAGACGACAAAAGGAAATACACTGCTTGTCTGACAGAAGTCATGCTGCCATTTCAGGTAAACATTTGTTTCTTAAATTGCAGTTGT
Source organism: Gallinago undulata (assembly GCA_026546715.1). Taxonomy (NCBI): domain Eukaryota; kingdom Metazoa; phylum Chordata; class Aves; order Charadriiformes; family Scolopacidae; genus Gallinago; species Gallinago undulata. Next base: position 132,574,778 of record JAOTQQ010000012.1, on the reverse strand, counting down.
ATATAAGGCAGTTTCTGAAGTTCTCCTTTGTTCTCTGTCTCAAAAGTAAAATGGCACTTCCATTGTGTGAATATTGATTGTTAAAAGTATTTTAAAGTTATATAAAACATAACCATTTTTGCACAACTTTGCACTATTATTTCTTCAGTTTTTTTTGTGCGGCTAACATTGCCCCATGGCATTTCATCTTCATGTACTTCATGTATTTCCTTGTTTCCTTCCTCCAAATTTCAACTTCTTTTTTTTCTAAATGTCACCAACTGTATGATAAGATCAACTATTGGACTGAGAAGGTTATCATTAACCATGTGCCATCCATCGCTTATATCTGAGACACTGCTACTGTTTCCTGTCCCTCTGTACCGTGCCCGAGGGGTTTGCACCATCTGAACAGGCCTGGCTGGGTAACTGCTGCCCCGGTGGCCAGATCCTGGATGCAGCACGGCCACAGCTTTGGATCATCACATCCAGCAAGTACCCTGTACACTCCAGTTTCCCTCAGCAGAAAACATGAGGACGGTAAGGGAGCCTCATGAGCACTGAGAGCTCCCCTGGTTTGGACATTCAGGAGGTCCAGGCTGTAGTAAAATGTACCTGCCTATTATGCTGGTTCATTAAATACTGTTTCTATTTGATTTTTTAATCATTTTTATTTTTTAAATAACAGCCATCGCAGTAGGAAAATTATCTCCCGACTTTCCCCATGCTGGAAATATGTGTAATTTTATTAGAATAAGGTTAAATTTTCATTTCCATCTCAATCAAGACTCATATAATATAGGCAGCATTCTGGACTTTATGATGCATAAAGCAGTAAGGCTACTCAGCCTCTTCAACTGTTTCAAAAATTGGAAGTCTCATGCAAGCAGAGGGATTGATTAGAAGTAATTTTTATATCTTTAATACTAAGATGATTTTGTCCTATTTCACCTCTTTGTGAACTACCGGTGTGTGACTGACAGGCCACATAGAGTTACAACTGCTCTGAGAAACTGTTTTGGAACTTCTAATTCAAAGGGACTTTAAAAGTGTTTCATATTGCTTTAATCTATTATTACCCATCTATACACTCATGCAGTTGTCCAGGCAATTGAAACTGTCAGTGATTTCCAACCATCTTTTTTTTTTCTTTCTTTTTTTTATAGTCTACTCATCCATTATTATCTGCTAAAATTTACATAGGAACATGCAAACCTGGTCAATGTTTTGGTCAATGATCAAAATGTTGTTGGGAAGATGTTTCAGACAATTGTCCATTGTGCTGCTGCAAGAAGATTAAAGTACATTCTGGACTGTTTCAATGGTTCTTTGCCTCACTGTCAAAAGCTCTTGAGCAGCCAGAGCACAGCAATTGTATGAAATGTTCTGTAATTTCAACTGTAGCTTTCAGTGCAAGTTCATATCCTCTAAAGGCATTGCAATTTTAGTTACCACAGATCATTTGAATGAATGTTATTGGATTGTTTGATTCTTTCTTAAACCCTTTGTTAATGGCTGCCTAATGAAGTCTGTCATTAAAAACAAAACTAAACGCTTACTAATATTTACAACATTAGCATTACATTTCTATAAGGCAAAATATTCTAAGTAATTTTCACAAAATACCACATACAAATGAATACGTAGAGAGAATATATGTTTATCTGTAGCTTGCATACCGAGAATCCCAAGACGAAGACTATGATGAAACTGTCCCTGCATGTAATTAGCCAACTCAATAACCTGTGCTTACATTTGTCACTCCTGTCAGGCCCCATCAAGACAACTGAGGTACAGTTGGGCAGGTCAGCCTCTGCCAGCCCTGCTTTAGCTATCAGCTGCACATGGCATCCATCAGTCCCTTGGGAGATTTAAGAACTGACCAGGGGGATGAATTCTTGCACTGCTCTGCTATTAGGTATATAATAAGCTCTACAGCTGCCTTGGGCTTCACAACATGGAACTGCAACCATTTCTAGCTCAGACTCATTCTTGGCTGCTGATCCTGACTTCTGCTTTCTAGTCCTGGATCCTATCCTATCTTCCCCCTTTTTATTCCTAATTCTTGGATCCTGCTTTCTTAGCCCTATATTTTGCTTCTGATTAGTCTCATTGGCACTGTTCCAATCCTGTTCCCCCTTCGGCCCGTTCTTGCTTTGCATTAGGCATCCCTTGATCTCCTGACCCTGGCACTACTGTGCCTCTCTTGGCATTCTTGTCTTGCAGTAGTACAAAAGAGAGAGCTACACATGGTGTTGCTACTTGTAAGCAGTACAGTGCCTGAACCAGCAAATCTGTCTGGATGTACAGTGGTTCCCTGAACATCCATTCATTACTCCCATTCCTTATCCAACATCATTTTTCTTCCCATTATTCAGAACATTCTAATCTACTTCTACGTTGCATAAAAAAAGCTGACTGCAAACTTCTAAACCTCATTGCCAATGAAGTTAGGCTGCCAACTGAAACATGTTGGTAAAAAGGAATATCCATATTTCTGTTGAACACGTGGAAAAAACCTACTTCAAAAGTTCTCACGTCTTTTGCTTAGTGGTTTAGTGCCACCCATTTATTGATTTCAATAACCAGTACTCATGTATACAGTTTCACAAAGGAGGTCCTAAGGACTGATTTCATTATAGGACTAAGCAATGTTGTAAACAGCATCCTACCTAAATTAACAAATGAAAACTGAACAACAAAAAAGATGAAACAAGTCAGCAGTGGGCCCTGGCAGCAAAGAAAGTCATCCTTGGTTGTACTGACTGGAACATAACCAGTAGATCAAGGGGGCGGATTATTCCCCTTTACTCAGCACTCACTAGACCATATATAGAATATTGTAACCAGTTTTGAGCCCCAAGTACAACAATGTAATCAATAAGCTAGAATGAGTTTATTGGAGGGCCACCAAAATGGCTGGGGCTAGAGCATTTGCCCTGTGAGGAGAGGCTGGGGGAGCTGGGCTTGTCCAGCCTGGAGAAGTGATGGCTTTGGGAGTACCGAACAGCAGCCTGACAGATCCTTCTGATGCCAAAAAGACAGTCAAGTAATTTACAGCAGCTCTGACTGGTATAAGATGGATCATTTTTACCGTAGGGACAGTGAAGCAGTGTATCAGATTGCCCAGAGAAGTTGTGCAATTTTCATCCTTGAATGTTTTCAAGACCTCATAGGATAAAGCTCAGAGCAACCTGTACTGATCTCACACCTGACCCTGCTTTAAGCTATGGGTTGGGCTAGACAGCTCCTGAGGTCCCCTCCAATCCAAATTACTCTGTCATCCTATGGGTCAAGGTGATCCAGGAGCTGACTGAAGAAACTGCAAGGGCAGCAATAATGCAGAAGCCACCGATGGATCACTGTCTAAGGACAACTGAAAATCTAGAGTGAGGTAGTCCTAAGGCAAGCCAAATCAAAACAAAAAAAGTTTTCTGCTTCTCATATGTTGGCATATGGTGCCATTTTTTTACGAACTCCCTAAGTGCACAATATGAAATAAATATAGGAGAGCACTAGAAAATATTCTGGGATTACATCAAGGAGAACTTACAGGACCTGCAAATATTTGGTAAAGTAGAAAGAAGTAAGGCAGGTCTTAAAAGTACTTGGATCTTTAAGTAAGCTTGAGAATTAGCTTGTCAACAAGTCTGTTTTCCTACAAAAAAACCAACCCTGTTCCTGCAGTCAGTATCAAAACACCAAGTCTCTTGTTCTGATGGTCATTTTCATACAATATGACTTTTGGAAGACAACCTCTAATTTCATCTGAACTGATTTCTGTTCTGAAATTAAGCTGCTATTGGTGCAGAATTAATTCACAAAGATAGCTTCATCCAGTCTAGGGAACTAAGTGTTCTTATTTAATCTTACTTTAAGTCAGGACCAAATTTTACAAATTTTGAAAGGAGACTGCACTGCAAACTTTCTGCTGGGGTATATATATAGTTACCACATTGTTCCAAAGACTGTTCAAAATCACAAAAACACTTTTCAAAATCCCACCTCTCTTATGAAAAACACAGTAAGTAAAAAAAAAAAAAGTATTTTAAGGTAAAGTAAAAGACAAGTAAAAGAACACAGGAACAATTCTATGTATCACCTCAAAAAAATCCTTAAAAGGTAATCCAAGATGTGTTACACACTGAAGTGAAAAATATAAGGTTTATAATGGCCATGCAGGTGTCTCACAATATCTCACCAAAAGCTACCTTAAAGTCACTGCTCATAGAGAGAGAGATTCTACCCCAAATCATCAAGTCATTGGAACAGGACTCTGGGACATGGTATTTCGTAGTAACAAGAGGTTACCACCACTGGCCTGCATCCTTCAGTAGTGTGCCTCATGTACTATGTAACTAGACAACTACTTTAAAAACAAAGACAACTAATTCCTATTATCTACTAAGGAAATGAGATTTTAAAGAACAGTTTTCATAGTCTGAAAAAGTAAGATGATTTTTTCTATGGTTCTAGGTGATTCTGACAGGTTAAATAAGGTAGAGAGAGACCCATATAAAGCATAAGGCTAGGGTGGAAGAGCCAGAACTGAGAATATAATTTGGAATGAACAGAAAAATCTCATGTGTCTTCACATAATGGACTTCACTTTGTTACAAGATCTGATTATTCCAATATGCCTGAACAAGTTATAGGTGAGCCATAGAACGTTCTTATGTAGCCAGAATATTCCAAACAATTTTTGAACAAAAGCAAAGATCTTGAATAAATATGAGTCTACATAATATGAAGGTAAATAAATAAGAGCTTCAAAAGAAGAACTCTTTAATGAGAATTAAAGGTAGAAAGATGACCAAAATTCAGTCCCCCTTTCTGACATGAAAGGAAATTCAGGAAAGCAGGCAAAATGGAACATAAAGCAAAGCTTTTTCTAAGATTTATTTGAAACATTTGCTATCCAAATTCTCTTTCATACTGCTGACCTTCTCCTCATTTTTATATGCTATTTAAAACTGGGAAGAGTTAGTCACTAAGTTCCACTTTACATAAATGGGTTCACAGTCTGGCTTTGTGACTGTGTGTAATAAACTCTTGCTGTAGATCTCAAATTTTCTAGCATCTTTTTAACTGCCACACATTAACGTTTTGACAGTCTTATATAGAAGAAAATCTATTTAAAATAGAGATCAGCAATCCTTTAGCATTCTAGAACACTGCCAAGCCTCCTGAAGATGCATTGTCATGGATACTGTTTACTATAAGGAACTCTGAGCTGTTCAGGTCAGGATAATTACAAAAACATAGGTGTCCAAGGCTTCACAATCTACTGTTCAATTGCATTTAATGGAATCTCCAGCACTGTATCTCCTGGTGAACTCCAGCATGTTTGTTAGGACAAATTGGTGAGCCTTCCTACAGTTAACTCGCTTGTTCAGTGGGTTCAGTTTCAGTGATATCTTTTAATTCTGTTTCTGTTCTTTTTTGGTCTTCTAACTCCAGTGAATCTTTCTTACGTTGGATAAACAGAATCAACATGTGTTGTTTTTGTTCCTCAAGTGGTTCACATGCCATTTCTGTTACCACTTGTATGAAGCGCAAGAAATCTCTTGCACTTCATAGAGTCCTGCCATCCAGGCAACAGCTTCTTTTTTAGAGTGTAACAAAGCACGATTTCTGTTTTAAGAAACCCTGTTTTGTCTCCAATTGTTCTACCTTATTTGGGCTTCTTTGAGATGTTACTTTGCAAATGCAAACTAGGAAGTCAAACAATATGCATTTTAAACAGTTCTCATTTAAATTGGATTTTAAACTACATTACTGTAATTTTTTTCAGTCCTTCGGTATCTCATAAAAACAAAGACAAATAGAAGAAGATGGAAAGGCAACCATCTTTTCTTATCACAGAATTTCTGTTTCATTACATTTCATTCCACCCCCAAAGCCTGTTAAGTATTTCAGCATTCCTGATGATTTGAGAACAGAGATATGAACTTCTCCCTTCATCCCGCTTTCCCTATTTAATATGACTTTCACCAAATTTGTCCTGGGACACAGCACCTTCAAAGGAATTCATGCTGAAGAGAACATCTGGATTGACACATGAGCCATGTGGTGAGTGCTTATTCCTGTAAGCAGAAGTGCCTAAGGACCATGAGTAACACAATTGCTCAAGAACAGGATATAAATATATATTTGTAGGATTGCACTTTATAAATCCTTAAATCCATAGATATCAGAGGATAGCCTCCAAAATTAAGCATGATTTGAGGGAAGATCCCACAATCTTTTTTCTTAATCTTGTTATCTCTGATTATTAGAATATATCTTGGAAAATCCCTGCACAATAAGAAATATATCATCTTAGCTGATAATTTGTCTACAAATTTTCTGTTGATTCATGTCTAGCTAAAGGTGAAACAAATCTGCAAAATGTAGATATCACCATCTCCTTATCCCTCCAAAAGCAAGTTAAAACTGCTTAGAAAACATTACTTTTCCCTAAACTGTATCTCCTCAGCAGCTTTACCCTTGTAATATTGCAACTAGGGAAAAAAAAAGGCTGCACGGAGATCCTGAGGATGCAAATTGGTCCTGGGGAATAGTGAAACTGAACTCTCCTTCTCTCTTTAGTCATTGTGCTTCAGTTCTCAAAGACAGAGCTATTAGAAAACATGAATTACTTATGTCTGCAAGATTGCACTGCAAATACTATAATCATTTACATCTTTGCTTGCATGTAAGGTTAATTTGAACTCACTTTTACAGAAAATATGCAACACCTATTAACATTACTTATAGCTTCAACTTCACCACATAAAACACTTTAACAGTAGGATAATAATATGTAACATTTCCAGAAGAAACAAATTCCATTTAAACTGTATTTAGATAATTTCACAAGACAGTTGTCTATACTGGAACTATTCTGGGATCAAAAACTTCTGTGAACGTTTTCAAATATCTTTAGAGTCTATGAATTATTAGAACCCTTGAAGTTATTTTCATTTTACAGATGTTTCCTTAGCATAACATTAGTATACGATTTCCTAAATTTATGTGACCAGAAACTAGCTTAGAAGTGAGAAACATTTCTAACTTCCTCCTAAAAAACATCCAAGTTACTTCTTTACAATTCTTGAATCTTAAAGTCAGCCTGTTTACGAGAAGTGAATTTATGTTATTGTCTCTTAGATACAGAAATCTACGTCACAGTGCTTTGAATTTTGTTTTTAGAAAATCATATTCAAACTAAGTACAGATATTATTAATTAGGTAATTGCTTCAGATTAAAATGCAGAAGCATGCAAATCACAGAATTGTTTTTTACCTGATGGCATGTGTCACTTGAGAGAGAACAGAAACAGCATGATAAATCCTGGTTCTCTGAAATGTAATGGTTCTAAGATAGTCTATAAGAAGAAGTGAATATAACATCTTTTAAAGATTTTACATAGTTTGAAGAAAAAAAAATATAACAGATACATTTTACTGTGATAACACAAGTTGAACGTCATGAGAAAATTGTGTATGTTTGGCTGTATGATAGATGAATTTTTTTCTGCAACATAAACTAACTCTGAAAGAAACACAAATTCCAAACTCCTTTTCAGCATGATAGTTAAGATTCTTAGGTGAAAAAATCTACATCTATTCAAGGCAAAGATTCAGGACAAGGTGCTCTTTTGAGAAAAAAAAAAAGGGCTGGGGGGAGAGTTTGTTATGTGTACTTTATTTGTCAATTTTGTCTAAAATTTAATTTTCTACTATCTTGGAATACTACTAGTAGAATAAGTCTGTTGCAATAATTTAAATGGAGACATTCAAGGTGAGGCTCGATGAGGCCCTGGGCAACCTGGTCTAGTTGGAGGTGTCCCTGTGACTGCAGGGGGGTCGGACTAGATGACCTTTGAAGGTCCCTTCCGGCCCAGATGATGATTCTATGATTCTATGATTCTAACTCTTCTACTTTTCATATTACAAAAATGAACATTTCTTCTGTTCAGAAGTAAGGATTAAATTTTCAGAACTGTGGGGGTTTTAGATTGTTATTTCCTGTTGCTATTTGCTGATTCCAGACTATCTGTGAAATCTCTGGTAAAACAATTATTTCCATCTGCTGGAGGAAGATAATATTCCTTCTGATGTATTCCTAAAGAAAATATTCTATTGCCTAACATTAAATCGATATTAATTATTGTAACCAAAGACCTCCAACAAAGTCTTGGAAGCAGTCAGAAATATCATAAGTTAGAAAGGTCACAGAGATAATTTCATCTTTTAGTAACATCCTCATGTTTACAAAGGAAAGACCTCCCTACGATGAGACTCCCTGGGTCCTGACTCATACATACCCATCCAAATCCTTCATATATACTACTTGCAATACGTATACTTGAAGTCACAGTTACAGTCACTAAAACTAACTGTGAGAGATTATGTAGTTAAGATATTAAAAAAAAAAAGAATCAAAAAAATGCAATGCCTTGGGGAATTCTGAGAGAGATACACAGCTTTTTTCTTGCATGACCTCAAAATCACAAATTTGATTTTTACAAAAAAAGGTTGATAAATAAGAAAATTTTATACTGATAACTTTGGGGGTGCTACCAAAGAAAATCATAGTTCAGGTTAGACGGGACCTTAAAGACCATCTAGTCCCAACCCCCCTGCCAGGGGCAGGGACACCTCCCACGAGACCAGGTTGCTCAAAGCCCCATCCAGCCTGGCCTTGAACACTTCCAGGGATTAACCCGTTTACTAAAGAGAAGTAGTCCCCGAGGCTGGGCTGAAGAAAACTTCCACACTGGTAAAACCACATCACAGTCCTCATCATTATAATCAGAATTACAAATGAGAAGAGCAAACTCTGGGCAACTCCTCCATCTAAGGTATGCCCAGCTGAACCATGGGCAGTGGCTCTCCAGTGGCTGTGCCAGGGGCAACTCTCAAGCTGTTGAGCACAGGAGAACCGGGCAGGGCAGGAGATGTAGGAGGCGAGGGGCCAGCCAGCTCCCCCGCCTCTCAGTCTGGCAGTGGTCTCTTCTCTCTCAGTCCCCCTTCAAGCAGACAAAGGTCCGGCTTCTTCGTTTTGAATCCTACATGTTCAAGCAGGCTCCATGCGAGCACTGCACTGCGACTTCACGTCTATCCCTTCTACTTGCGTGCCACGTTTTACTTGAATTTTCAAGGTCAGTAGCCTAAGAAATTGATCTAGCAAACATGTTTCCATCTAGCTGGAACCACTGCTATACCCTTCTTATGTTTCAAATGTGAATAATGTCTTTTTTGCGCCTATTCTGCCTGCCACAGAATTAACTGCAGTCTGGTGTGATACATGTTATCATAGGTCATTATTTTTATTTCTTGGGGCTCCTTGACTGTTTCAGAAATTCAATTAACTTCATACATTCTCTATTTTTAAGTGTCACACTTTGGCACCCAGATATTTATTACGTATTTTCAAGTTAATTTTCTTTCTTGTTTTCCGTAGATTTTCTCATTTATTATCAGCATAGCATCAGTTTCAGTACATCTTAGATAATTAATTCAAGCACAATCACACAGTTTTATACATTAATTGTTACTCAGTTCAATAGCATCTTAGAACTTTACAGCTTAAGTTCAGATGAGAAATGTAAACAGAAATAACTGAGTTTACTGTGAGAGGATAGTCAGAACGAAAATAGACTAACAGTTTAGGGATTCACGTGCCTACACAAAGCAGTTCTGAAAGGAAAAAATATCCTATTAGAAAAAAGGATAAAAGAATTTAAGACAAATTGTAGTTATTATTCTGGCTGGAAGTTGGTCAAAACAGCATGCAGGTGATTTAAAAATGTGAATAATAATGGAATGGTTACAGTTACTAAATTGATTCTGGCCTTTACAGAAATCTTTTGATATACATTTTGATGTATATTTGATATATTGATGTATTTGATAAAATAACTCAAACAACTAATGAATATTCAGAGGCTAAATAGATTGATTATTTTATTATTTTACTTTCAGGAGTAATTTTTTTTTCTCTTTGAGACTTGTAAAATGACAAGGTACTTTAACAACCTTTTGTAATGTATTTAACCTCTCCTTTCCAGATACATGAATAGCAATAGAGGCTTACACAAAACCTGAGAAAATGGCTGAGAGCAGAAAATACATGCTGGCAAATAAAGACAGCCAGTTTCAGTCTACTGTCAGATGTTTCTGTTTCAGCCATGATCATGGTATGTGAATGCAGTATTTATGTTAACCACATTATTACATTTAAGATTACCCTAAATGTCTAATAGACATGGACCCTCAAGAATAAAAAATAAATTATAAAGCCATCAGAGCCAAAATAAATTAAAAGAGGGTTTGAATTAAATGAAAAATGACAGCAACAGAAATCTTTTTTGAGAGTTTGCATTGACTTCATTGACTGAAGAAGAAAATACTAGAAATCACACCAATCCACATCTGTATTCAGTCACTGAATTACTTTTAACCCTTCAGGAAAATACAGTTTGATAAAACTATAAATGCAAGAAGAGATGTTTCCTACATTACCATGTGTATAGAGCCCAAATCTAGAATTCTGAATTTATTTCATTTAGCTACATTTTAAGTCTTAAAATTGAACTTTAAATCCTGTATTTATAGAAACCAGAACTGCAACATCAGAAATTTATTCTGCAAATTTTTTGTATTAAAAATACAATAAAATACTTAATTGAAAAAATCAATGCTATCAGAACTATGGTCCAGAGAAGTTGTCTTTGCCATTGAGTAGTAAAATTTGTATCATAAATAAGCATAATTGATGTGGTAACCTGAGTGCTCACAGCCTGTTAGGAGTGACAGGACCTGTCCCTTCAGACCAGACAGCCTGTTTAGCTGCGCTGCAATTACTGACAAGTCCATAGGAAACCACAGAGGCCATGGAACAGGCAATAACCAAATAGTTTCCTCATATGGGAAATTCTTTCTGAGCCCAGTTGGTGTTTGGTTTATTTCCTGAAACAAAGAGTTTATTGGTATGAAGGTGGGGAAGGGGAAGATGAAGGAACTTCTTAAAACTACGTGCAGCTATTCCCATTTATAAGCCCATCAAATTCTACTAGTTAGATCCTTAATTTTACAGGTATTTTATAGAAAATAATTGTGTGGAATAATTGTGTGGAATTAACACAGATAACGCACTATCTGTGTTAATTTTTTCATTTTATTTATTCTTCAGCATAGCTACATTCTAATTATTCTGTATTTTCAAGTTTTATCCAGATATCTAAAATTTTAAAATTTAAATTGTTTTGTTAAAAACAAATGTGTACAATACAGACTGTTTTTTTCTGCACTGTTTTGAGGGAATAAAGATATCTGACCTAGCCTCCATTTCTTTTGTGAATTATAGGATCAAAGAGGTATATTCACAATTATTATAAATTATTAAAAATTTTTACAAATTATAAAATTATTACTGGGCATATCATGACCTTCCCTGAACTCCCAGCCTCTAAACTTAAATATTCAAAAACAACTGATAATTTGAAAACAATATAAATCAACTGCAGCTTATATACAGTAAGAATATCAAACCCTTATCACTCTATTAGCTTGGATGTTTGTCCAACACCTCTTCCACAAGGGTTTCAAGAAGAAAAGTGACAAGTATTTCTGCTCATAATCCTTACTGCTCTGTGTACCGCTCTGTTGTGATTTTTTAATGAGGAGAAAAGGGCATCTCCAAAACACCGTTAAATCAAACGTTCCAATCAACAACAGAGGTCAAAGGATACCACATGTAGCTGTACTGATGACACTACTACTCACAGAAGGTTTCAGAGGAAAAAGGCAGTTCTTGGGATACTTTTGCACTTTGCAACAAGACAGAGTTAAGGAGATCTGCTCCTGACGTATTCACACTCAGCCTCTTCCAACTCCAGTGTTAACAGCTCTTACCTTTTGCACATTCTCTCACATAGGTAACCTATAAGGCAGTACTTGATTAATTGCTGAATCAAAGTGTCTCAGTCTGAAGAACTGCAGCTTGTCAGTGTCTGCAAGGCTCCAAGGGCATTTCAGCTGCACCTACACTGATCAAATAAGCTGAACGCCTGCTTAAGTCTTCTGCCGATTAATTTGTCTTGGTCTTGCTAACATGTTAGAAGATCATAAAGCAGTATGTTAGATTGCCTAATACTACTAGTTTCCTACCCCAAACACACAGAATTATGCTCCTATCAAAAACCTGAATTGTGATTATTGATTAACAGGAACTGCAGCATTACATACATCTGATGATGTAGAAAGTTTCAGTCTTATCATGAACATGAATCAGAGTTGGAGTTGGAAAGCCCTCTTTGATGTTCTCTATTATTCTCTATTTGCTGTATGCTTTTCTACATTTGGCTAAATAATCTTGTCACCAGTTCTACAAAAACTTCAGTTTTTATTTGGTCTTCTACCTCTTTTACCCTAACTTTTTTCCTATTGCTCTAATATACTATCTTCCTAATTACTTCATTACTATTAGTAACTGCTACATTTCTCTGCCTTTTTGTAGTCATTATTTTCTCCTAAAAAAGCCAAATAAAATTAGCCACAAGATTCTTTGAGGTTGAAATGCGTGTCAGCTAGTTGCCAGTCTCTCTTTTACGTTTGTTACTAAAGAAAACAATAATTTTTCACTATTCTATCTCCTGCATAAATCCAACCCCCTTTAATTTGACATTCAACGTGTTTAGTTACTCAGACCCTTTTGTAGTGGCTAATACAGCTTGAGTTGATGGAATTCTCTCTTGGTTCCACACTGATTTCACACTGATTGCAAGCATTTCTAGGGGTCCGTATACAAGAAGTATATCTTCACTGTTTTTTCTCAGCAGCAACAAAGCTTTTCAACTCACCCTAGTCAATCCACTGGGCACACTGCAGTCACGAGGGCAAGGAGAGAGGAATGGCACGATTTCTACCACCCTTTATCTTTGGTTTGTCAGTAGGGACTCCTGAATCTGAGCAGTGGTGGGAATGGCCAGGGAAAGGAGTTACTCACCAAGTATAGCATTATCAGTCTGTTTCTCAGAAAGCTAATGGCAGCAGCACCAGGCAAGACACAAGGCAGAGAGCTTCAGAGAGGTTTTAAAAGGTACTTTGGGAATTGACTTCAAAAGTCAGATCAACAAAATTAGTCCAAAGTGAATCTAGATGCTCCTCACTCCACTTCTCTGTGCTCCCACCTTGGCCCTGCCCTCTTCACAGTGCAGCTTGCCTACATACTTAAGAACTGGGAAGCTTAATTTTTATGCAAAACAACAAATGAGTCCTAGAAACATTACTGAGGAAAACTGCATCAATCAGGCTAGTGTTGCAGAGCTACAGTACAGTAACTGGCTTTTTTTTCCCCTCTGGTGGAACACTTTCCTACTGTGCTTTTTTTTCTGTGTTACCAGAACTCAAGTTTTCCTGCAGGTCACCTTCTACCAGCACTGTAATTCAGACTTCAGTCTATTAGTCTACCACTAGTCTACCACAAGTCTACTAGTACTCAATATTCAGAAATAAATAGTTGTTCCAGTGCCAGAAATACTTTTATCTAATCCTTAATGCACATGCTGTTTTTCCTCTCATGTCTCTCCAGTTTTAAGTATGTTTATATGAAAATCAAATATACTGCTTGCTTTCCTTATGTCTGTGCTGAAACCATACGTATGCAACTTCTGCATTTAAGGAAATACCTCTTTTATACAATATATTACTTGCAAAACTCATGTATACAAAATATTATGGAAGCAGAATAAAAGTTTTCAAAAAATAATGAGGCATGTATACGAATAATAAAAATACAATCTGCAATTTTATCAGTCCTGGGGAAAAAATATGAGGGAAAATTAATTTCATATTCCAGCAGCTTCTAAGAATACAGATGTCTGGAAATGAACTCTTCCCACAAGCTTCTTAATGTATAACTATGCACCATAGAAATGTATGTACCTTTCTCTGAAGCCTCCAGTACTGACTTTCAGAGGTAGAATAAAACTAGAGAGGTATAACACAGGATGCCTATTTTAAGTATTTAATATAATTTCTACTGTTACCCCTTTTGCTTTCTCAGCAAGGACATTTTTTCTTAAAGTAATTATGAGGGACATACAGTTGCTGTTGACTCCCATTTAAAAAAAGTAATAGAAGAGAAATGTAAAAGAAAATTCCATGTGCTAGTTTTCCTGAAAGTTGCTTAGTACCTACTTAATGACATTTTTCTCAGCCATGGCACGATTGACTGCCTGCTTGTGCCAGTTGACAGATTTAAAAAGTCAAAGTCACTGTATAGTATGCAGGATGTGAGATTTCAGTCAGCATTTGACATAAGTGTTTCAGTTCGTCATTCCAGAAGAATGTTTGTAGAAACCAGGTAGATAAAATGTACTTACTCATTTTCTGTCTCTAGATAATATAAGCACTTAAGGGGAATTGAACCAGTGGTAGTAAAACAGTGACAGAACTCTCATATGGCTTATGAGAGTTATGGTTCTTATATGGCTGTAAAACTACACAATTTTAAGAATGCATTATGAATTAATACATATATGTGAATATTCAGTGTCTAGTTCCACAAGTTCAGTGATAGAATAAATAACTCATTTTCAAATACTGAAATTACACTTTGGCAGAAGAGTAAATTAACTGTTTATTTCTGGAGACAATTTGTTTGATGTGTGCAATAAATAAATCACCATTTTCATAAAATAATTCCATTCATAATTTTCCTCTTTAATACATTCCAATAATACTGAAGGTAAAATTTTAATAAAAAAGATAAAAGATGGATAGTGAGGCCCAATAATATGGTGTGGGTGAAATGGAAAAACAAGGCTAGGAAATGTTTCCTTAGGTAGTTATATTTTATCCAGCTCCTTCACATGAGAGACCATTTATTCTCTTTACCCCATGCCAGTCCTACTTCTGAGACAAATTTCAGTTAAGCATCGAGGGAGCAGTAGTATTAGCAGAATGTCTGGTTATACATACAATACATAACGTCATATTTCTGTGGTACATACAATCATAACACTTGCAAGAAGGTCTGCTCACAGTACTATGCTCAGATCTAAATGGTAACACCTTTCAAAGTTGACAATATAGACACACGTGAAAATAATTTTGCCATAAGAGTCAACATAAAACAAGCATCTAAACATGACAGTCTACCAAGTCCTTCCTACGTGTTAAAAAAAATAATCCTATACCATCTGCAGTAAAAACTACATTTGTAAAATACCCAAATAATCATGCAGCACATCTACAAAGTTTTAAAGTATTTTAAGCCATTTTCACAGGGTTTTTTTGTTTTGTTAATTCTAACTATTTTCATTAATAGTGTTTTCACTTCTTCATTTTGTCATGGGCTTCACTACAGCTCTTCTTCTATTTTCCCCCACTGAAAGGTACATTCTAGAAAGTAATTATATCAAGTATATTAGTCTACATTATCTGCAAAACTAGTAATACTTAATAAATTTGATGATTTCTTTGCCTTCAAATATTAAAGATACTTGGAGTAAGGAACTACATCCTGGAAATAAAAGTCTAAAACAGACTTCTCTTCCTCACCCAGCTTTTATAGGTCAGAAGTCTCGTGTTTCCCACTTACAATCTGACCTCAATTAATGAAGTTTTTTAGAGGACACTAAATTATTTTTGTATAATAGAAGTTAAAATTGAAAATATCTTGATTACTTTAATTAACACACTGTATATGACATGACCCTGTCCCAGATAGCAGGGAATTTTGGATAGTATATTTGGGACTATACTGCTATGAAACAATTCAGATTTTTGGCAATCACCACAGCTGGGGTGAAAGCTTGTGTTAATACATAAAATACTTTTCCAAAAGCTAAACTGCCACTTTTAAACTAAGTAACACTACATCTTTCAGTTTTCAGTGTATCACAATAACCCTGTGCTCAACTATATGAAAGCCATAAACAGGTTTCAGTAGCTCTCATTCCATCTCTCACTCAATCTTCCCAACAGATAATTACACCGCCACTTTTATGTGATTTAACTTATCCTTCTTAAATTTTAATAATCGAGAAAACTCTGTGTTAAGGGTTTTGCTGCACATTTCCAATAATTTTATTATAGGTACATAAGAAACTTTTACTCAAGAAACAACCTCCCACTAATGTATTGGATATTGGATATTTTAGTTTAGCATATTTTGTTGCTTTTCAAAACAAAACTCCCTTGCCTTAGAATGATAATCTTGTTCCAGCCTGGAATCTGATCCTGCTACCTGTTTGTACTTGCACATTTTCATTTGGCGATTCCTCTCTTCTACATCCATTGCACCTGTTAAGTTAAAAAAAAAATAAAAATAAATATACAAGCAGTCTTTAAATTCCAAGGGTAAAGTTATGCTCATGGAGTTTTAACAGAAAGAGATGAACTCTTATTTATTTAAATTACAGCATATATGATTTTAGTTTCTGAATTACGATTTTGCAGCAAAACAAAAAATTGCAAAAGGAGGAAAATAGTAGATAAGTAAGTCATTTCAGCACAATCTTAGTAAGTGTTGCATTACCTACACAATTCAAATGAAACCAACTTTGGGGAAAAAACAAATGTAAATGGAACAGAATGTTTCCACAGAATAGAATTTTACTATTTCAAAAATATTGAAGAGAAACTAAGTCTTTTGTTCAAAAAAAGGAATGCAAAGACAACATTTTTGGGTAGAGATCCTGGGTTCTTCTTTTTTTTTTTTAGTGTGATACCAGCATTATTATACCAAATTACTAATTAAGTAACAACCGCAAGCTGGCGGGGCTTCTGTTGACCATTTGAGCTTACTCTTAGTATGCTCAAAACAATTCAAAGATGTATAAAGGAATGTTAAAGAGCCACCCAGTGGCATCACTGTATTACATTCTAATAACACTCAACTTCAAGAACGATTTCAGGATTCATTCTTCTTGGACCAAATATAAACTTAGTATCCATTTGGGATGGGTTCTTAAAATATGACTCGGGCAGCAGCTCGTTTCAGCCAACTGGTACTGTAACACCACAATTTACTATGTAAAATAATAAGGAATTAAGAACCAAAGCTGAGGTGGAAGTGTAAGAAATTGAAAAATTAGAGAAAGACAACAGCCCAGAATTAAAAAGATTTTAAAACAAAATATAGTTATACACACAGAGGCTTGATTCTCTTTCACTTTAACAAGGTATAAATCAAGAGTAATTCATTATCTACTGAATTCTAAACAGCATTTAATTTTGACTGACATTTGTTTTAAACTTTCCATAATTTTAACAGAAAAGTTGTCAGGATTAAGATTTCAGAATCCCAATAGTCATAAATAGAAGTTCCTATACATTACGTATATTGAAAAATCTGGACTTCTATTTATGGAACTGAGATGAGTATATTTGATTCCAGTATACTATATATACCGGACTTAAACTCTAAACCTCAGTTCTAAGTCACAATCTAACAGTAAAATCAGGCTTTGCACAGGGCCCCTGCAAGGCCTCAGAGCTTTGTATTTTCTTTCTTGACAGCAGTAATGGCAGTAACACGTGCTACAAGAGATACCTGCCAGATAAATCTTGCAGCACTTTGTGGGAAATCTGGAAGGAGGAGGGTGAAGGAAGAGGGAAGGGAACAAGGATAAACTGTATTGTTATCCATAAATCCTCTGGCTTCTTATTTTTGTATTATTGAAACTCTCCATCTTTAGTCTGTACAAACAAGATTAATATAAAGCCTTCATCCAAACTTTTAAGAAAAAATAAAATCAACAAAAATGAATGAAAAAGAAAAAATGGTGGTTTATAGGGAGAAACAAAATGAAAAACACAGTAGCAGATAAAAATTCCTAAAATAAAACATAGCTAGTTTTTCCTGTCATAATTTTCCTCAACCATTAAAGGCCTCAAAGCAATCCTTGCCAATTTATCAGTAAGATGCAATGATATTTTAAGGATTTAATTGTAAGAGCTCTTAAATATTTTCTTTCTTGAAACCAAAAACTTTAAACTGGAAAATGTTATTTTCTTTATTCAATGACGGAAGTAACACATAAGTGGTTTTGAAGTAAAACAGTAACTTTTGCTTAAAGAAAGAAATCACCTTTTGCTGAAATCCTAACATTTTGTAAATCCACTTGTCATTCTTCAGTAATGTAATAAAGGAGATGTTTTTCACGAAAAGGGAAATTTTGTCAATTTTTTTAAATTATGAAATTATTACATATGTTAATTTTCCCCAGATATTCTGCCAAATTTCAGGAAATTACAAGAAGTGATGAAATAACAACTCTTGAGCATAAATTAGAAATTTCACAATTACTTGTGAAAATATTATTTCCTGTCTATGATCATTTGCAAAGTGAAACTTAGGTTTCCAATTCCTCCTGGTTTGCAGAACCAAGCACTCTGAAATATGCAGTTGACAGGGAAGTGTAACACATGAGCTCTCCATGTGAGAGCAAAATAATAAAAACTGGTGGCATATTTTAGTCTCAAGAGAAAAACAAGACAGGAAGATTTAGGAAAAAAAATATTCAATTCCTATAAAAGTTTATTAAAAAAAAATCTAACTTGCTATGAATTTTTGAAACTGCCTTTAGCAAGTAAGTGAATTCAGTTGCACACAAAAAGAGGGAATCCTGAGGGCAATGGAAAGTTCACAATGCAGAAGATCAGCTTTGGTTGTATTATGCGTGGAGCCAACAGGCAGAAAGAGTGTCCAGGGCTACAGGCTGCCGCAGGCTAATCTCCATGTACCTACAGCCAGATGCAGCCGTGATCTGGATGGGAGTAAGAAAGGTTGGGAGGGCGTTGGGGTACTTGCCATTCACATGGTCCAGCGTGCATGTGTGTTGCACTAAGAGGTGAGAATGCAGGGCTACCATCATCTCCACTTCTGCTGGCAAATCTATACTTAGCTGAAACCTGTGTATGGGGTTTTAAAGGGAGTAGAAAGTACTTCCAGAGTATTCAGTAACTGTCCTGGTGCATTAGGAAGCTTCAGCTTCTAACATGATTTTCCTAGCCAAGGCTGAACATCAGTCCTATACTATGTACTCCACTGTAACGAGGAGGTGTTAGGTAGTATGCATATGTATGTATGCGTAGTATGTATGTAGTATGCGTAGACAAATCAGAGCTAACCTGAATCTAACCAGTAGTTATTAATAGTGGTGAAAAAGTAGGAGCATAAGTTTTATTGCTGGTAGCACAAGGCTGACTGATCCCTTGTGTTACTCACAGTCCTTAGCTAGAACATAGCCCAACACATTCTCAGGACTATAAAGACTGACACTAGAACAATTAAAGCTTCTTCTGATATCAGTTCATGTACTGCAATAATGTACTGAAGTGTATGCAAACAAATTTTGCCTAGGCAAAAGTGTGTTCTTTTGTATACATCTCCCTTACCTTCCTTGCAGAATTTTGCTTCTAGACAGTAGCTGTGCCTCTAACAGAAATATCCAATGAACTCAAACTTCAGCCATAGGAACAGAAAAAATTACAAAACACTGATGAAAAAACACCAAACACAACTGGGATTATTGCACTCTGGGCAACATCTCAGTTTTGCTATTTTGAACAACTCTCTAACATTAAAAATCCCATGGCCTGAAGGTTAGCTCAGTGGGGTTTTCATCAGCACAGGGAAATTCTTGGATGAGAAAGAACAAGCCTTCTTTAGCTTTCTTCCCATTTCTCACCCTAATCTGACTTCCTTAAAAAAATCAAATGAAATACATTTGGGAAAGCTAGTTTCCATTTCCTAGTGTACAATCTGAAACCCCCAAAATACATCAACATTGTGATCCAACTCCATGGTACACATTTACTTAAACATAATAGATCAAAGAACTTAAGGGCAAAAACATGAAAATATTTTTAATAAGGCACCCTACCTGTATCCCCATTCTCTGGATCTGCTTTCTTTTCTTCTATAAACAAATGAAAGCAATATGTAAAACAAAAAGAGGGGAGAGAGAAAATGCAGAAATAATAATAAAAGTAATATAAATCATGCATTAAAAAGGAAAAATGAATAAAACCCACCAAATTAATTTAAATTGATGAGTTCAGTCAACCAAGTATGGTGGTCTACTTCCAGAGGCATATTCACTGCATGCTAGTGTATACATTTGTGCAAACTTATTGAAGACTTACTGGAGGGAACCCATGGCTATTTTGTGCACTTACAGAATCATTAACACACTCAACACAAAAGAGAGCAAGGCAGGTATCAGACATAGTTACTTTACAGTTTCCTTGAATAGGATGATACAGAAATAAAAGTAAAAAATTTGCTTGTGCTGTATGTTTTATGCAGTGCACACACAATAAGCAGTCAAATGGTTCAGGAATAAAAACTGAATGTGTCAGAGTGGTTTATTAGTGATTACTTTAAATCTTCATTGGTTTAATCAAATCTCATAGCTTATAGAGCTTAAAAGCTTTAATAATTATATTACTGTAGCTTGTCTTAGAGTTAAAAAATTATGAAGAACAACAATAATCAGAACCCAGTTCATGCACATAAATCCAGCTAACTGACACCAACAAATATTCTGAATGCATACCAAAGGTTGTAAATGGCTCGGGGCATTCCTCTGTCACAAAGAAATGAAAATACATTAGATTCCTATCAAATAGTTTGGCAGCCCATAAATACTGCACTCTGAAATCCAAGTTTGGTAATTAATGTGAAAGAATTTTAAGTCAAATGAAATTTACTTTAATTAGAAATACATTAACTTTTACACAGACTCTCTGTTTCTTTTTCTTACTGTAAGCCAAAATGATATTAAATTCAATTAAAACAATCCCATGAATATGGAGCAACAACCCCCAAGCTACAAGCCAAAAATAGCATATATTAATAGAATTAAATATTTTTCCAGAATTACTGGTTGTTGAGGGTTGCTCACAAAATTATGATCTACTACACAGACTGAAGAGGGAAACAGAGTTGGTATAATTTAAGGAAATACTATTTTGTAGGTAGTATCAAAGCAGAAGATGAAGTCATAGTTAAAGAGAAATCATACTGGGGCAAGGTACAAGTGTAAGAAAGAACAGTATGTTTCTTCAGAGACCATCAATAATGTGCTACACTTTGATGGGATGTGGCATCTCATTCTTTGTGGGATCAAGGTTGTTCTGCTGGCAACTCCTAGTGGAACTGTTAGGCAAATTAATGGGAAACAGATATGGCAAATAATAAGTCGACACTTTTGGAAATCAGGGCATACCAAATAGGTTCTTGATACCTCTCTCATTCTCCAATCTTTCCTGCCCCATATTGTACACAATTTATAAATAAGGTCTTCTTTGGCTTTTGGGTAGCCTCGCCTATATTATCTATGTGGGTTGTGGATATTGCTAGAAAATAGCAAAAAGACAGAAACAGTTGTGTTTGCTTTTAAGGCTTTCATTTTTTAATTGTTTTTAAATCTTTGTCACCAATATAAAAACTACAAATACAACACTGTCTTCTACTGCTTCATTACTTTCTGAAGCAGAAAGCAATTTGATGGCAATAGCACTGCTTCAATATAATGCAAAATAGATGAAAGTGAAATAAGAGTCATTAAGGTACTCTTGAGCTTTGAGCACAGAGAGAATGCTGACCTTTCTAAGTTAGTTCATAAATATGGTGAAAATAAATCCTTACTTTGCCTGAAATATGATCTTAATACAGAAATCTAATCTTAATATATAGGATAATTTCTTTTTTAAGATGTCTAGCAATCCATTCATTCATATGTCTGAGCCATAGGGCTTTTCAACCATGAGTCTTTAAATATAGACATTGTCAAAACAGGAGAAACTTGAAACATACCCAACTTTCCCTTGTTCCTTCTCCATGTTTAAAAATTATATAGAAAAATATTTCCAAATTGACTTATAGAAAAGAATACCATAGTATTAGCAAGCATAAAATTCTATTAGATTTTGAACTTAAAAGTGTAACTGAAGTGCTGTGACATTTGTTAAAAATCTCTACAACAAATAAATCCTTCAGATTTTCACAAGAAAGGTAAGCACAGTGGATCCTGCCCTCCAAACTGAGATTTCAGTTGTATTGTGAAGAGCTGTTTGAAAAAGTACTAGAAAGAACAAAAGACTGAATTGAGAAAGATCTCACTTGGATGAGAAGCAGGACAACTGAACGGTATCAGTATTGTCCATTGACCAAATAAAACAACACTAACTTCTCAACAGCAAAGACCTTCACAGCAGCTATAGGCTAGTAATCACCTGTTAAAAGAATTCAGAGCAGGTTCAGAATGTTGCTTGAGGTTCCCTCAGTTATTAGGTGCTCAAATCAAAAAATCTATAAAGAGCCTTAATATTTTGAAAATGCTGAAAACTATTAAATCACTATAAGATGATTTTAAGATACCTCAAACTGAACAATATATAATGACAAAGTCACCAGTCACTCCTAAAATTCTTTGTGTATTTCTATTTACATGATTTCTTCAGTATCATCACATTAGTAAATATTTTCCTACATCACTTGATTTACAAAGTGATAAAAGCATATACTGTATCCTGTGGTGTAATTACCTCAATTTAAGAGCTAAAGTCTTTCAGAACCAAACAATATGGAGAAAAAAAATCAGTGCTTTCATTAACGCAATGTTTCTGTACATTACAGAAAACAACTATATGTTTTCTACTTAATCAGAATACAGCTATATTGAAGTATATTGAGGAAATATAGAGATGAAATACAGGGATAGAGAGGGATCTTCTGAAGGATCTTCTCTCAAAACCTTCTTCCACCATCACAGTTGACATTGCTGTTATAATGATCACTGAGATTTCATGCAGTAGTAGACACAGCCATGTTCCCCTGATTCTGTAAGGGTCTACTCCTTCTAAGAGGTACTAATATATCTAATAGGTATCCAACAATCAAACACGTATCTGGAAGATAAAATGAACAGAAAAGGATTCTAATCAAGAGGCTCATATAGGAGCAGACTTAACAAGAACTAAAACTGATCTAAAATGGCCTTGATCAGGTACATTTTTTGGAAATGCTTTAACTCAATGAGCTCTGCTGTTCTGACAGAGAACCTGGAGGTTCTCTGTTCAGAACCTGGAGGTCCCACAGCCGAAGTGTCCCAGCTGGCTTTGCCCACCTCACCCCAAGAAGTCCCATGGAGCATGGACTGCAAGTCCCTTGGAGCAAAACATGACCTGTACATGTTTGAATAGAGTAAGAGTTCCACAGAAGAAGCAGGACAGCAGACTTCTCACTAGCCGTACGTACTGATGTCAGTATTGAACAATTGCTCAAAAATTGCTGGCTTCCTTAAGAAGGGGTGCTTGAGTTTGCAGCCTTAGGGTTACAACTGGGAGGTGCTGGGCTTAATAGCCTTCCTCCCAGGGTTTCTTCCTCTTCTTACAGCTTACTTCCCCAAACTTGAGATTACAGCCTGGTTCTTTCTTGAATTGTCTCTACTGCAATGATTTTTAGCTGTGAAGGCATCAGTTCAACAGGTTGGTTCAGGATCCTACTTTTACCTGGGATCCAGAAGAAAGAGACCTGGGGCCTAAAATAAACCTAGACTGCTTTGCTTTGAATGAAAGAAACTGCAGCCTCCAACACCGGAGCACGTGCATCTTACTACAACAGACAGACATGGAACTCCTTGTTTGTCTCTAAGTTTACACATAAGATGTAACAACAACATAAAAAGTTTTATGATTCTATCTTTCATATTTGTAGACTCTTGCAATCAGCAATATGACTAGCAATTGTACTTACAGAGTGGATAAATTAGCTTAAGTGCTTTATTGAAAACTGAGTCTGAGTAGTGCAAATTATTAAATAACATTTGCTTTTAAAACATTTTCCTTTAAAAATTTGATGTATACATAAGACCCTAACTTTTGATAAGTAATTTTAAAAATGCTAGCCAAATTCCTTACTAGAGAGTTCTCCTGAAGTGCTAGTTGTGAGAACACAGGGAAATCAATTTTATACTGAAAAAAAAATCTGAAACAATATTCTTATCAAAAAAGGCAAAATAAACAAAACTGTCTCCTAAAGCAAAATCTAAAATTTATTTGAACAACAAAACTGGTCAGTTAAAGGTCTTGCACTCAAAGGATTGCATTTTCTCCCATTTCCAGAGCCATTCAATTTCAATTATACCTCTAAGAAATTAGTTGTAAATTTTGTCATTCTGGCTGTCTACAGTGTGAAAAATATAACTGCCTACCTGCTACAGGTCTAGCAAAATATCAGGTGATGTGTGATATAAATGGCTGCTGAACTTTGTTTCAGGGCTTTATGTGCAATACAAAAAAGCTATTGTTGCAGCAAGCAAGGCCTTTCCAAGAAGTCTGTGATCCACATCACAGTCTGAATGAAAAGAACGTGGCTGACACCTACAGACATGTGGAACCAGAAAAAAACCAGAAGGTTGTTTAAGTGGTTTTGAATTATTGTCTAAATGAGATTGAAGTGTCAATTACTGTCCTTTAAAGGGAGTGCTAGAATGAAGACAATTTCAGTTAGCTGGCTTCCCCACGGGGGAGCATGCCTCTCCTGTTTTCCATTTGAGAATTGCTTGATGGTTTTGTTGGGCTTTTTTTTCTTCTTGGCTTCAAACTTGACACACTAAACAAAGACTGAAACCCGGGGGACATTTCTCACCAATTAAACAATTTTTTATCACAATGCTTAAAACGTGTTAACAATGTTACTTCTGATTATTTGCAGAATACATGGCACTGCTTAGTAAAAGAACTGAATAAGAATGGTGTAGTGATCTAAGCTAGAAAGCTAAAGAATCTCTAGAATCACGGGTTCCTAAATTGACAGGGTCAGCTCAGGTCTTCATCGCTAGGGACAGAACAGTGCAGGTGGTAAAAGACTTTTGAAGCCAGCTGAGAAGTTCTATTTTGCATGTTTATTAAAGGAATGATTCAGCCTATGACCGGCCTTTTTTATTGTGTCTGGATCCTTTTCAAATGTGATTTTTGCAGGATACTCTCTGATGTTTGTCCTTGCTGCCTCATATAAAGGTATATGTATATTTTATTTTCAAAAGTATTTGAAAAATACCAAATGCCCACATGAAAATAGGAAGAAAGAAAGAAGCAATAAGATGATATTAGCTAAAATACTCCATCTCGCTTCTCCAAAGAATTTTGGCACATCCTCTCTATATGAGTGATATGCAATAGGATTTTGAAAATGTAAAAGAAAAAAAATATCTGAGGGGTGTAGTGGGCCCTTACATTCTGTACTTATAAAAATCTATTCAGATCAGCCATGCTATAAACCCTGCATTGTCTTCACGAAAGCCTGGGTACAGTCTTATTGTTAAGCTCTCCAATCCTGTTTGCCAAGCATGCAAGCTCCTCACAGTTCCCACCACTGGTATACTCCGCAGTATAACCACAGAATATTTGACATTCTGATATAGCTACTTCAGAACATAGGCACAAACACTTGATGATAACCATGTCTCTGCTTCCAGAAAAGCAAATAGCTATTAATAGAGATTATTCTGCCATCCTAAGAATGCAAGACATCTTCATTAGCATCTGAATAATCAGAAATATGGTCAAAGATTCAATCAAAGAACACAAAAGCAGCACCTGCATGTAAGACTTGGGAGAATTACGAATTAAACTAGCAAACCTTTACTACTAAAACTTATATACATAATGCTATCCTGTCTTCTGCACAATTATGCTCTCATTTATAATTACATAATATGATATTTTTACTATTTTTCCTTCAACAGACCGAAGATTGACTTTTATTTACATGCTTCAGTATATTTGGCTATTTTGGGGGCTGGATTTTGAGGCCTTTGCTTTCCAGTTTTAATTCTAATCAAGATGAAAAATAAGGACAAAGAGCCACCCAGCCATCCAGTATGATACATGTATTACCTATCCCTTTGGTTTTTGTCGACCAAATAGAGTTAGGCTCTTTAAAAGTCTCAGTCACAGTCTAAGGCATCAGATTTTAAACACAACTGTCAAACTAAATATCACAGAAGCCTTCAGAGATGCACAAGTCATTTAATCATATTTGTGCTAAAATGTTACAAATTCCACCCAGAAATTTATTTTCAACATGAGAAAGATGGAAACAAAACAAAGAACCATGCTGGTCTTTAAAGGAAAGTGTGTCACTGAATACTGACTATAGCAATGATGGAAAAACAGAGCGGTCTCACATTCTGTTTCTTCAAAGGGCAAGCATTTCACAACAGATTAACTCTCTTAAGGCCGGAAAAACCTCTCATGATACTTTAAGATAAGAACAAATCCAAATAACTGTGCTCCTTGTCTTCTACTGCAGTTGATCTCTTAAACTCTCTTAATTTTGCCCTTGCTTTCTTCA
Organism: Gallinago undulata; assembly: GCA_026546715.1. NCBI lineage: Eukaryota > Metazoa > Chordata > Aves > Charadriiformes > Scolopacidae > Gallinago > Gallinago undulata. The sequence goes on along the minus strand of JAOTQQ010000012.1, from coordinate 132,548,434 downwards.
ACAGTTCATTTGCCAGACTCTTCTACTGTTTGGCCCTCCACTGTCCAGGGCTGTGAGATATTCCAATTTGGTCACCCATTTTTAATAGGGTTTTTCAGTTTTGGTAGGCTTCACTCCTAGCAATCATGTTATTACAAAGAAATATCATTTACCATAAAAATGATAAAACAGGAAAAAAAAATTAAAGTCCTTGTCTATTTGAATTTCACTCTCTAAAAACTCTAATCAAGCCTTCGTGTGCTTCGAACATGAGAGTTTTGCTCCAGATGTTGCAAAAAAAAAGAGCTGTAATCTTTATTTCTCTGCATTTCATGGCCCTTTGGAAATGGCGTTATCCCCGCTACTCCATCTTCTAACTTTCATCCACCTAATTAGAAAGCAGCAATGTCTGGGCATCACTACTCCATCCCTTATCATCCTGGAATAAACTTAGAATTAATTAGCCAGCACTATTTCTGGTACATGTACACTCATTGCCATTGAACTGTCCTGGATCAGCTTTTCCATAGTTCTGGTGATTAATTTTGGGGTATCTTTACTTGAGTCATCTCACATCTAGGCCTAGACTAATTTTACCAAAGGCTGAAGAATATTTTCTGTATCTGATATGTTTGAAGACCTCAGTAAGTATTACTTGAAATTGCAAATAATTGTTGGTGCAATGGTAAGTGGTTGGTCTGAACCACCTTACTGATGAAAAGAAAAATGTCTGCTTCATCACTAACGTTCTTTGGCAGGCAGGGGCTTACTTCCATTGCTCATACTGGGTATATGGGGAGGTGACCAGGCATATGACTCCTTAGCAGTTTTCACAATACTTAAATCCTATGAAACATATTATTTTAATATATGATTTTAGAAACAAATTGTAAAAAATCTGCATCACAAAGCTCCTCCTTCACCCAAGTAAAGCAGGGTTTAGTCATTAAGAATGCTATCAAACTGTACTGCTGTCAGATAACAAAATTCAGCTTGTTAGCTTTCTGAACTTGCTTTTGTGCTTGAAATATACAGCATAAGCTTTGTGTGCACTCTCAGAGGGCTCTTCAATTAAAAAAAAAGTCTAGATCTTTTTCAGGGAATGAAATTTTCTCATTTTTGCAATTAAAGATTATAATGTCCAGAGAGAAGAAATGGCAATATTTGTCTTTCAATTCTATATTCATATATTCAGATATTTAGCTTTCAGAACACCTTTTGGTCTAATAATACCTAAGATCAGTAGCTAATCCTTTAATTCATGTTAATGTTTGTTAATGTTTGCTAGCACGGAATGAAACCTTAGATGGATAATCCTAGTTCCACACTTTTTAAAGCAAATTCTAAAACAATGGGGAAACATCTCTTTCTAAAGATATAACTTTGAAATGCCACCCTTGCGTTTAGCTGGGTGCACAGTTGCTCAAAGTGCCTTTGACTGAAATTTGAAAGCTATTTTGTCATTAAGGACATGTAAAGTACCCATTTGAAATGTACATCTGAAAATATGTTACTATGTACAAAACAAACTAATTGCTCCTGAGTTTAAGGGCAGTAAAAATAACTTTTGCAACTGCACTGTTAATCATGCCTTTGCATTTCTGTGCTAGATAGTTAAATTTATCGGTGCCTAATACATTTACTTAACACAGTTGGTGAGCTAAACAGTGTTTTGCAAAAGTACATTTGAGTTAGAATGTCCAAAAACGTTAATAATACACAGGTACTGCTGTCTCACATATGTTCAAGAAACACAGCTCATGAAAATATGTGTTTTTCTGATCCACTATATATCATTTTAAGGTTTGATTTCTTCCAACCTCAAGAATCAAATGGGCTGATTCAATGTCTTGATTCAAAATACTGATCAATAAATTAATACTGATCAATCAATAAATTGAATAAAAAGTTCCACAAGTTTCCCTTTTTTTTCAATTATGAACAAACAGGAAACAGGTCACCCGATCCTCTACTTTCATTTTTGTAATGGAAGAGATTCAGAATCACTGCAAAGTAACTGGGAATGGATCTTAAGACTAAGGTGAGTAAATTCAGCCTTTCTACAGCATAATTTATTAATTTCTAATAGTAGTGATTTACAGAAGATGGAATTCAGATCACACTACTCATTTTCCTCTCTATCCATAATCAACCTTTTTTCCCTGTAATTTAAGTGATTTCTATCCTGAGATTTGTTTACTATGAAAACCACAAGAGCCAAAATCTGCACGACTCCATAAACATAATCTCTGACTCAAGGGGATTAGGACAGGAACCGCATCAAAGGTAAAACTGAGTTCTGAAGGAGCCAACCATAGGAGAGAAAAGACAAAAATGTTTGACAAAATATCATGATTTAATGGATCAATCAATGCACCCAAAAATGGCTTCAGATTTAGAAGCCAAATGACACCCAAAGTGGCTTCTCTAATTTATTGGGAAAATAGCAGAGGCATAGGAAAATAATTAGCACTTTGATGCAATAATTGCAGAATTTAAATTTTATAGGTGAATTTAATTAACTTAAATAAAGGGAATTTCATTGGTTTTCTGACATGCCAGAACTGAACAAGCAGGGAAGTGTGAACAACTACTGCACTTTCAGAGCCACGATGCCTTGCTAGACATTAGCTCTCTGCCAGTAATATAGAGTACATGGAAAATTCAATAAAACAGCAGAATAAAATTCGATATGCAAGATAAAGCCACGTGTAATGCACAATATGAAAGAAAAGCCAGGAACAATACATCTAAGTTAGAGCTCCTTAAATGTTTTGACTTCTCATTCTCTCATTATCACAGCCTTATATTTGAAACTTTTTGGCATGAGAGATTACCTTTTGATCACTAACAACTCTACTTCTAAGTAAAAAAAATTTTATTCACTGAACCTAAGTTTGACATTCCAGTGCATGAAATTTAACTTATTAAAATTATTCAATTCTCAAATTACATCCTCTCCAGGGGGAAAAATAACTAGTTATATCAGAGTTTCTGTAATTCCTGTAGCAATTTTCCAATGCAAAGATAAAACAAATTATAGTTTTCATGTGCTCTTTGGAAGCTTGCAGGCTAATTTACAGAAAATGGACATGGGAAATAAACACTGATACAACAGAAATTGAATCAGTTTAAAGTCTTAAGGTATAGCACGTGTCATCAGTTACCTTTTAACACTTACTTTTTGTAGAGTACATGTTTATAGGTAATAAAAATTACATAAGCATCTTAAACTTCAATTCTTACAGTTTGCCAATATTTAAATATATTAAGGGGGGAGAGAGTGAAAAGTATGTGAGGTGAGCTGCGATATAATCTACAGGAAAGGTAAAATGAAAAAAAAATAACACAGAGAAAAGCAGTAGAAGAGACAGACCTGAGTTTCTTCTCCTTGCTGATTCCGCTTCTTCTGTGATCACATCGTGTAATGGACAGACATAGACAAAGGAGATGGGCGTGAGAGGATGTATTCAGAAGGTTAAAACTGACACTGAGGGAAAGGGCCAAAATTGTTTTAGAAAGAAGTCTGCAGAGCCGAGTTAGTAAATGGGAAAAGAAAATAACACAGACACCAGAAGGAAAAAGAAAACTGAGGAAGAAGTCATTAAACTACTGTTGTTGAAAAAGAACAGTAAAGACAGGGTTAGTATAGGATCTGAGGAAATAACAAAATTTATAATCGACAGCAAAGTCAATCCTTGCAATGAAGCTGAAGAAAAAGCTGGATAGTAAAAGGTATGTTAATTAGCATAAATACTTTTGTTCATGACTGTTCAACTTTCTGGAACATTATCTGCTTGAATGCAAGCATTATTTTTCTCTTTCAAGTAGCGAACATTAGTTTAACACCAACACTGGGAAGTGTTTTATTAGATTGCTCAATTATTAAATTCTTGTAAATCTTGCTGAACCAAACTTCACATATCCAAAACAGAAAACAAAATGAAGCCAATTTTTTTCAAAAGGGTATACAAACTCAGTAATTTCAGAATCCACATAACACACTCTGGAAAGGACTGCATTATTGTAACACTCTGCCAAAGGCAGGATTATCAAGACTAATACAGAACATGAGAAAAGAGAACGTACAGCTATTAACTCTCATGGTCAATTCAGCTCCCATCTCACAGAAGTCTAAGTTACTGCAATTGCATGCAAGTTAGATGCCAAAGCAACTATTTCATTACTTACTTTACTTCACATTAAAAAACACACTGACATTTCAGACATGGAGAACATCTGAGGGACAGTGCTGTTCTCTGTACTGAAAATCTCTTTGTAGCAAAAGAATATGAGGAATTAATCTTGAAAAGCAACAATAATTACAAAGAACTATGAAGCTACCATCATTAGCAAAACAAATACAATCTTCCAAAAATCATCAGAATTCATAATAAAAAAATATATCTATAAAACCTGATCTAATTTCAGCTTGCAGTTTGTTAATGATTCTCAAAACATTGCTTATAATTCATTAGCACTGCATATGCTAGATTAAGAATTTCAGAAAAGTTCATACACCACAAAAATATGCTATAATTTTATCCACATTTTACAGAAGAGATCAAGATACCATCAAAAATGCAAAATTAGAATAAACAATATAAATCAATAAAATTAAATGAAAGACAACACTGAATTTCATCTGCTAATCACTGTGTTCTACAGTTCAACAATTTTATTCTATAGCTGGGAGATTATAATTTTCATCTACTATCAAATGCCAAGACTATACCAAAACTTTGTTGTAAACACAAGCAGCTTGTAACATATATATTTAGAATGCATTTTTAGGCTATTAAGTTTGCTTCCAGAATGAAGTGCTGCATATGAGATAGGTAATATAAAAGCGTAACAGCTTGCAGTTTTAACATAGGATGTTATGTATTTACATGTTAAATAAAATAAATAAATAAATAAAAGTAATGGCACATAAATATCTTTTTATCTGGGCAAGTATAATAAATCCATAGGATGAAATACAAATAAGTAAATACAAAGATCTACTTCTTGGTGTATTATTATATCTTGTATTAATATAGTGCAGCTATAATTCCTATAAATGTTAGATTAATAAATCATTATTACCACCACCAAAACCCCAGCTAAAGTACTTAAATTTTTCTGAAAATGTTTTCTATTATGTAACTGTAGCCCTGAAGCAAGCATTTCTACCATGACAAAAAGTCATTAAAAAGTCTCTATGATGACCCTTTTATACTTCATTTATTATTTTCAATATCTGTAAGAATGCATAGCTTTAAGAATGCAGTAGCATTTAAGAAATGTATCATTAAGGTAAATCTTTCCCAAGAAATTTTCAAAGGATCTTGAAATTGCATTATTTCCAAATTAGGAATATGTCTGGTATGGTAATGCAAGGTACTCCAGTAGTGCCAGTGGGGCCCATCATGGATGGAATTGATTATGAGGGAAGCTCCCTTTGAAGATTTTAGAATCAAATGACCAGTATTTGTCTGCATATCAGTCACATGAACCAATGAGTTTTAAAATTGCACTTTTATAAGTCATCATGTAAAGTATGTGATACTAAAAAAATATTTACACATCAAAGTGACAAAAATGTTTTTTAATTACAAATATTTTTCAGTTGTAAGTTTGATCTGATCAAATATACTATAAAAATGATTCTGAATCATCAAAGCTTGAGAGGAAAATAAAAGAGGTATCTTGTCTCTGTGGATATCTGTTCAGATGCTATCTCATTCTTGAGATAAATGGCTTGTAATATTTTTTGTATTAATTGTTGCAAATATTAATGAATTAGTAGAAATTGGGGCATGGTAATACACCACCTTCTTTCAATTAATGCCGATAAGAAGAAAGTACTAATAGACTGATTAATTTAGACACAGTAGCACTTATGTGAATGAATCTCCTGATTAAGAAGCCGTGCCATAAATTCCAAACAATAGTTGGAAAATTCTCGGGCTCTGTAGCTTGTAATCCACTAAAAAAGATCTCTGTTGATAGAAAAACATTAAAATCTGAGAACAAATTCTATTAAATGTACATCATGTCAATAGGCAGTCTTCATTTGCATAGTTATTGCTTTGTTGTGCAACTAGCATTTATTTGGATCAATTGTTCATCTTGACGTACAAGAGTGGTATTTATAAGGGCTATAAAAACAGAGATTTAGAAACAAATTAGATTCTCAATGAATAAAATTATAAAGTAAATGAAAACCAGGTATTGTACTGGAAGTCTGCATAAAACAAAGAAGGTATGATCTACTTTATCATGCTTTGATACAGAACTTTTCAATGTAAGTAATGACATTTATTAAAGAGAAGTATTTAGGAACTTAACATTCAAAAAAACATGCTTGAACCTTACACAGCAAACATTCCTATCTAAAATTCTGAAAGCAGAATAGGACAAAAAGCTGAAAGTTAATTACTCTTTTCTTTTTCCCCCTCAAGACTTTTTTAATTTCAATTTTCATTTCCCCTTAAAAATAAAGACTTTTCGTTGCATACGTGGTCTCAGAAATTTCTGTGACTTCCAGAGTTGGAAAGCCTTATTTCTGTACACTCTTCACAAAATAAGATAGCACAATCAAATAGGCCCCATGTTAAAATATGGAGGAGACTTTAAGATAGAAATGTTCCGTGGAGTCTGTATGTTCCATAAATATATGTCATTAGTCTGGATGTGACTAGACCTGAAGAATGAAATAAGGCATCGAACTCTCAGGAAAGTTATTTCCTGACACCATTCAAACTGTGCAATGCTAAGGATACAGAGGAAGAGTAGATAGCAGACTAGTCAAGAGCAGAAATATTTCTTAGAAGATTTAGAATGAAAGGCTATTTGACTACGTTGAGGTGTGAGTAATGTCTGTTCTCTTAATCTTCTTTAATAGCAGTTAGCCACATCTTCCAGTTACCCTTCCTGTTGATACAGATGCTGCTCCACACATCTGAATCTTTTTAATGAGGTAATTCCCTTCTAGTTAAAGGCAAGTTCTCTATCTTAAAAGTGTAAATCCATACACACAAAATCACAGCCATATACTGGAAAGATGCTGACATTTTTCCTCAAAAATGTAAGCAGAGATCTAAGTAGGATACAGAAAATACAGGAAAGACAGAAGCAATAAATTTAATTTTGCAATTACATAATATACACTATATATAATATACACTAGTTAAAGACAGTAAGAATATCGAAAATGTAGGTTATTCCTACCCAAAGATAAGGATAATAGATAAGAAAGTAGAAAACAAGTTAAATATTCTCAGTAGCATGAACTCTATAATCAAATGAAACCATGCAGACTGCATTACTTTTTCACAAGTCTCAAGAGATAAAATAAATGAGGAATTCAGAGAGCTTTTATGATTTTGTTTCTCTCAATAAAGTTCACATTATAATTTCATACAGTAACATTTCAAAATATTAATGCACTATAGTTACACATAGGATTTGAAATATCATAAATCCTGAAAAGATAATAAATCTCACTAATTAGTTAGATGATTAAGGTAGTCAAACATCAATACTACTTCAGCAAAGGTACCTAACAGCATAGATACACCTTCTATTGTCAATAAAGGATAGATGATCTATCCTAAATTAGATATCTCCCTATTCTAAATCTATTCTCACCTAGTGATGTCAAGAAGTTTCACCACCTACAGAATCATATTTTCCAGGAGATCACATAGTTAAGACTACAGGAATGGTTTCCAAAACATGAAAAAGCAGTAAGTGTAAGTAGAAAAAGGTGTGTAGCTTTTTAGACATTTTCAGGTCACCTCACTATTTGAAATCCGTTGTAAATTACAATTATATCCTGACTTCATGCAGTTTAGCTAGGACACTGAAGTGCAATATTTGACTACATCAGTGCCCTAATCACAGTGTGACTGCAATTCCCAAACACAGAGTCCCTTTTTTTCTCTTGAATCCAATTCTTTGTCACTTAGGCACAAACTAGGAACTGTCAAAGCGTATAGGAAAAGATGAAAGCAAATAAGGAAGTAAATATATTTCAAGACTATCTGCTTTAAATGCACCATTTATTAAGTGCAAGAGTCCCTGGAAAGTGTGCACTGTTTTCAAGAAAACAGTCATGCCATGTATTCAATCTACTTGTCACTTGTCAATTACTTCTCACTTGTCACAGGTTAAACAATCCTCATAGATGCAACGTAGCTCTTTTTGTAAACTTCACTGCTTTTCACATCCCATAGCATCTTCATAAGATCCTTTTATGTACCTTTTTCCCCAGCCCTACCACAGCAAATTGAAACTTGCATCAGGGCCATGGACATTTTATTTCCTTTCGCAATCCGTTATTTTGAAAACTGTTTTACTGCCTAGTCATTTTTCGTATTCAGCAATCATAAACTAGCCCCTGACTCTATTCTACTCCTCTCCTTTTCACAGGCTGACAATTTTATACCAGCCTTCTTCTTTAACCATAATTTTTGTTTCATCCAACGCTCATGATGTAATTGATATGCAGTACTAGTGTGCTCTCCTCTCTCTGTGTCCTATCACTACTTTGTCATTCCCAGCCTCATTCATTCCCCATTTCCAGCCATATCTCCCTTTTTATAATTTTCAGTCTATCATAGTTTCAATTCTGATAATAAACTTCTTTTAAAATAACTATAACTTTTTTAAAAATTATTTTTGACTACTGGTTTACTACTTCAACTGATTCCATTACAATAGATAAACTACATAATTATAGTTACAGTAAAATAATTTCTGAAAGGTTTTTTCTATGTACAGTGAAGGAATACTCCCACCCAGGAGAGAAACATAAATGTTCCACGGATCAAACAGGCCATGATTCCCTTCAAACTGAAAGCCGCTCAGTATATATAAAGAATTACCATTTGTAAGCAAGCATTACCTTTGTATTTTCTCATGTGTTTAACCCACCATTGTTATGATTCCTCCAAAACTTTAGTACTGTATTAAAGAAATATACCTTTCCCAGAAATAATTACAAGAACACTACATTTTTACTTGATTCCATCCCAAAATATATAAATCCATTTGAACTATTCTGTGTCCTTTTGGTTATATATTATATATAATATAATAATATTAAAATATATCAGCACTTTCCCATGGTTCTGTTCTTCAACTGTTGCTTTGAAATCAAAAGGGTCTGTGGCAATGGTTGGACATTTGATGACATTGCAATCTTCTTAACAGGTAACGATAATGAAACCATGATAGGATAGTTTCCAGAAAATAACCATCAAATCTATCGGCTCAAAGTAGGAAAAACAGGGGAAAACCAATAATGTTTCCTTAGCTGTCTCACAAAAGTAGTTTCTGCATTACCTGTATCATCTCTGGATAGAGACACAGTTTGCTACGTTGCAATCAGCTTCTAAAACTTTGGATAGTGAGACTGACTGAACAGTTCAAAAACAATTGACAGGGAACAGAAATGAGTATCACTGCCTTGTTATCAAAAACTATGCGCATTCTCCCTTTAAGCAACCCTGATGGGTTCAAGAGAGACTACTTTGTAAGAAAAACACTAATTGCCTAACCTTATCTCTACCAGCACAGGATGTTCCTACTGATAGCCTAATACTTTATCAACCTCTTCTCTCAGGGTATCATATATAAAAATGCAAAAGTATGTAAAAATATTTGCATGCTGTGTTTTTTTTTCCTTCACTGACCAAGGAAACGTGATTAGACGTCTAGAGCTTTATTCGCTTTCTTTCACATGCCGTCTATTACAGGTCAGAGGCAGGGGTGCTGAAAGTAGAAATGCATAATAATATTAGATAGGAAGAAATAACTATTCCACATACTCTTTGATTTGGTGGTGTCCTGAGAATGCAGTGTTGTCTGACAGGGTGCTGATGTTAGCTGAAGGAAGGGCACACACATTCAAGACATAGCTTGAATTTTGATGTTATGCTTACCTATCATTCTGCAGTTTTAAACTTCCAATCCTTCAAAATCTTTGCAGAAATACAATTGACTCTTTGTGATATACTGAACAATAGTTTTGAAAATTGCCTCAAAACATAGAGATTACAGGCACTGTTAAGAAAACATGTTGATTTCTGATATTCAGGAACTAGAATTTTATTAGCATCTTCTATTGAAACCCCTGAAACACAAGAACTATTTTAGCCCTTTATTTAATGACCTTAAATTGTCCTCCAGCAAATTTGCTAATCTCATCTCTATTCATGCACATTTCTTGCATAATAATGCTTCACATGATAGAGTATTACTGCTATATTTTCTGCTCCTTGCAATTATTTTTATTCTCTCTTTACGTTTTGATGTACAATTTCCCCACAGTCTTAGTTCTTCACTTAAGGTATTTATATAATCAATATCTATTTTTTCTCACAGATTTTCTTAGCTATATACTATATACTGTCATGGCTATTTCCATGTAACTGGTAACAGGCAAAGTGAACTTAAAAACAGGACAAGCTTCCATAACAAGACTACAGCAGAAAAATATTTGTATGAAAACGCAATGAAAACAGGGCAACAGCAATATGAGATGCCCATATTCCTCCTTGCTTCTCTCTGCAAAGTGCCAACTGCAGCCAGGCACTGAGCTGTCTTAGTATTACCTTATTATTTTCTGTGGAAAAAGAACATTTAAAGCATTCTCAGATGAAAGAAATCGCAGTCCTGTGCAGAGGGTAAATCCCGTTATTGGAAGGACTCAAGGAACTTGAAGCTTCCTTAGGCAGATTCTGTCAGGCTACATCTCTGGTAGATCATGGTCACAGATACAATATATCTCAACATCCGGGGATAAGTATAATGTTATGGCACCTCCTTCCAGATCTCCTGACTGCTGTGCCTTGAAAATGAACTAAGTTTTTGTAATGATATAGGGATGTCTATAGAGGACAGTACTGTGCCACACATAGCAGAGAATGCAAATCCTGGAAGCTGCACTGATTTGTTACTCTGGTACTCCTCCACTTCTACCACTTCAGTACATAGGGCTATTTGACAAACATAATCAGTTTGGGAAACCAACCTGGCATACAGGTATGCACTATTTGGTGCCTGTTATAGAGTGCTCAGAACCACTTCAGATGTTTCAGCCCCACGTGCCATTGTCCCATGTGAACTTATCATGGAAGACACTACTGATAATGCAAATCAGAGCAGAATTCATGCTCTTACCAGGTATCAGCCCTCATAGAAAGACCTAGGGCTGTAGAATGCAGAACACAATTTTTACTCAGCTTTATATCTATTCTGGAGTTTGACAATTGTGACTGTGGCTTTCCAAACAAATTCTGTGTATTCTCTGCAGCACTGGAGATCAGTGCTACTATTCCAGAGGGAAACAGGTAAAAATCAGATAAACACTGTTTTAATACACAAAACAGCACTAAGGTGACAAGTTTTTTATGTCCATATTTGTTTCCGATTTGTATTCTAGGTTCCAAAGTCTAGAGTACCCCAAGAGCAGGCATCTAATAAAATATGGCTCCCATTTCTAAAAAAATGGTGACAGTGGCTCTAAACAAGTATTGCTAATAACTGTGAATCTGCCATCTGCCTAGACCACAGTTCTAAGCCCACCACAGCTTAGAGGTGGAGATAATGTTCTTACCTAGCTAATATGTACGGGAAAAGTCTGGGCAGAGGCATTATTCTGCAGAACTGTCCCTGGAAAGGCAACAGTGAAGATCTGTAGATACTGTATTTTGAATCTGTCATGCAATAGTTAAAACACGCAGTTTGAAAAGAAAATACATTATACTCTGATCCTGACTCTTATGAATACTTGTTTTATGCTGTAACTTTCTCAAATGCATTAAAAATTCAGGGAAAAGTAAATGCAACTGCAGGTCTGGCCTTTTGCAGCTAGGTTCCCCAATTCCTAGGTTATGGCCAATCCAGATTTTGCTGCTCTTTTTCAGCTCAGAGTCTTGTATTTTCAGCTGTACAACAGCTGAGCTTCAAAAAAAAAAAAACACCTTGGAAATGATAATTATGTAGGTAAGCCTAAAACTGAGATTACAGCATTAGTTACGGCAAAATTGGCCAATCTTGTAAACTTTAACTTGTGTGACTGGGAAAAGTGTTGTCATTAGGATAAGTAAGATAACTGATGTGCCCAGTAGGGAGGTATTTGCAGCCCAAAACTGAACCTATGTAATCTTGTAACTGAAAAATTCCCATTCACTTGAGTAGACATGGATCAACCTTTAAACAAAGGAAGGAAACCTGCAATTTAAAGATTTATTTTTTCCTTTCCTCTCCCCTTCCCTCCTCCCCTCTCTCCTTTATTCCTTACAGTGTACTTATCCCCATAAGATCACAGTGCGTTTTGCAATTGCATAAATTTATGTGATTAGGACCTTTTATTGTCTGATTCAGATGAAAGAACAATACTATTACTATTATTATCATAATTATCACCATGATTATTACTAGTTTTACTTTTTATTGCTACACATTTTTAGGAATGAAGATAAAGTTGAAGATTTGCACTTTACGTTTGTGGTGGAAGAAAGTTTGTGATAGTTTTTAGTTTCAGAAGAAATCCATTCATGCACAGGATGGAGGAAGGAATAGTTCTTTTAGATTTGAAAACTCCAGCCATACGGAGACGTAAAATGTAGCTTGTATAAAAATTGCATCAGAACATTATTTCTGCTACGCGTGATGGTGCAAGAAGGTTTCAGATTCAAGTCTTTAGAAGATGACTTTATGACTATACGTGCAATAGATACCTTGGTTTGCTCAACTAAATAAAAATCAACATAACTCATATTTGGATTCACACATAGATAAATCATAACAAAATTCAAAACTAAAAAGCAAGCTAAGTCTAATATTGTGCCAGAACACTTCTTGTCTAATGCATGTGCATTCTAACACAATTGTTTACAAAAGCAAATCTAATTTGGCTATTCTAAAACAGAGCTATGGTCTCTACATACTAAAAATTTTGCACCAAAGTGAAAAGAAATAAGGTACATCAAGCACACACGCATTACAAAAGCATGAAATGTGGTTTTATAGTCTCATGCTTTCATGTGGTTTTCCAAACCCTGACAAACCTGGCTCAGAATGGTGTTTCTTTTTCGGCAATGGTTTGTCATCAGTTATTGTACCATTCACCTTTTTCTGCTGGTCCTCCCATGTAACTTCTAGCATAAACCAAAAAAAAATCAGAAATATTATGTAGCTTATATTATAAGACACCTAATATAATTTGGGACAACTTGATCTAAACAAATGTACAGCATCTAAACAGCAAAAATTTAGATTAGTTCTTTAATTCAGAGGCCTGCGGTGAAGACAATTAGCAAACATCTTAAACATGGAACAGAACATAGCATACAGAAGTTAGTATCTATGTAATTTGTTCAAATTTTCTTCTCTCACTAATACTTAACAATTGGAATAAAAACTCAGGAGTTTATTTACACAATAATTTCTTTAATTTTTAAAAGTTAGTACTCTATAATCTGTAACTTCTTACAGTATCTTTGTGTTTCTGTGAATTAAAAAGGAAATTAAAAGTATTTTGGTAAAAAAGTATTTAAAAAAAGAAATACACAAAACAAAACTGAACCAGAAATCATGTGTTTACTTTAAATTGACAAAGTATTTTTAACAATGAGTTAAGTTAAAACTATGTTGGATTGACTTTGAAATGTGGGATTTGATTAAAATTCAGTTTTTATTTTAGGCAGATTAAGTTACTCAATAAGAACTCTCTTGCTAATTATGGATCCTGTGTCCTGAAACTGGTATTTTTTGTCTAACGGCTCAGATAAAGAGGTATGAATAGGAGCAGGTACACTCTCTTCCAGACAGAGACTCCATTCTCTAGACTTGCAAGATGTTTGTTAGTCTTTCTGAGGTTGTCAGATATTTTTGGTCTACCCTTTAATTCTCCCTCTTCTCACAATTAAACTGTGTGGTTAACATAATACTACAGGTTTCAAAATTTTTGGTATCTCATGCTGAAACCAAATCTAGACCAATTAATTAGACAGATTCAATACCCTTAACTCCATTTTTTGCTCTGGGCTCTTAAGAATCTGCTTATTTTGCTGATCCTGCAGAGCACAAAGTTCCTCACAACCATAATACAGATATAATCATTTTTATGGTCACAGAAACAGCCAGTGATGCAGAAGAACACGACAGATATGGCATACATTTTCAATCTTATAAATTCAAAATAAATAGACATAAAGCGATATTAGCCCATGATAATTTTTTTCTTTTTAAATGAGACTGATGGATATCTGGCACTCAAAATGTAAACACGTAAAAATGGTATTTTTTGGCATCCTGCTTTATCTGTGGCTGTTGTGGTTCTATGACAGACTGGAGCTATAAAAGATGGCTTTGATTTTTCAAAATGATGGAGTTGTAGGCTTCAAGTAATACATCAATAAAATTGTCAATATAACGATTTAACAACAGCACAGATATGCATGCTGAAACAGAAGCTGTCATTTTTGAAGTACCTTGTGTACAAAGTACTAAATAAGACATTTCAAAAGGAACATTCTGTTTCCAAATTGTGGAAATAAAATCTTATTATGTTTCTTCCTAAAAAAAGTATGATTTTCTTTTTCTCTAAGAAAATACACATTTAGCAATAAAATATTTACTGATGCCATCTACCCTTCCAGAAGTGTCTTGTTAACTAATGCACACCAAAAAAATCAATGACCTTAGTAAAACTACTTTTGAATTTAAGAAATAGTCAGCACTAGTAAAAATCAACATTAGACAAGCATTCAGCTCAAATAGTGGAGATAATCAGAATAAGATAAAAAGTAGGCAGAGAGTAATCTCAAACACAAGATTTTGTCAGGATATATAACAACTAGTCTAAATACTGAAGAATATCAGGAAGCCCAGAATGCTTGCCATGCTAGCTTTAAGGGAGTTTTAGAACTCTGACCAAGAACATCCTGTCTTCTTTCTCAGAACTCCTGATTCAGTTCTGAACCTAAAAACTGTAGGTTGCTCAGTCACCAAAATCACTTATAGTGATTTTATAGTTCCCTATGAAAAGAAAAGCTTTCCTAAACCTTGCTAATTTTTTGAGAGCTAAGTTCCTAGAAAACAGTTAATCCACTTGGAAGCACTCTAAAAGTGCTTCTATAATAACACATGAACTGACAAGCATGATGAAACAACTATCAAATAAAAATAGAGCTCTTTGAATAAATATTTGTGCCATGTGTTAACTTTTAAAACAAAACAACTTAAAAAAATATTATAAAAAGCAAGACAGGGTACTTTTTTATGTTTATAGTAATACTGATAGTATGAGCATGTAAACACTTTCAGAAAAGGTTCCAACAACCATCCTTCTATAGCTTTAGTTATTCTTATGGCACGTCAGCATTAAATTCAAATGGCTTCTTAATTTTACCGGCAGTTAAGCACAACTCTTAGTTTGAGTATAAGTTGAGGTACTCCAGATCAGGTGAAAAGCTTCATTGACTTCTAGGACATTTGCAAGAGTTTGGCTAGTAAGGGTTATAATGTGAACGGAGAAATAAAAATAGATACATCCATTAGATTTACTCCAACGTTTAACCTTTCTTCACCATTTTCTAATTCATTTTCCATCTCAATGCTCTACAAAGCTAAGAAAATATGCAGTTAAATGAGAGTTCTCTGTTTGGGAACTAGTAAGAATGCTGATGAACAGTCAACATGCTAAATATCAGTGCTGCCCGTATCCTCTCTGGTTAGATAAATATGCATTATAGTCTCTAAAATATATATTTTTTTTTTCTCCCGAGGCAAAGGGACACCATCCATCCCCTTGTCGTTTTAACAAAGGCCAACTTTGGTCAAATCTTAAACATCTGGAAAGAAACCACACAGTTTTCTAATTCATCATCCACCTCTTACCACTTTCACTTCCCATACAAATGAACTTCAACTTGTCTTCTGTTGTGATAATCAGTTTGAAATGTATAAAGAAAGGAGTACAATTATTAAATATTTATATAAAAAGACCTCATGCAGATTGTTTAAAATACGAGATTGTTGAGTCAGAATATCGTAGTTATCCAATGCCCCTTTGGGGCTAGCAGGATTTGACAGGTGCACTGATCCAGATTTTTCCCATCAGCATGAAAGGTACAATCTTTAGATGTAGTTGTTTCATTAGATGCAGTTGTTGCACCTACCCCCTGGGCACTACCCACCACAGTGAATTAGTGTAGCTGGGCTCTCCCTGCTGCACCTTGGCATGGCACTTGGTTGTGTGGCATTTCCTCTTGAGAATGATACTCACTTGTGCTGCTGGGAGAGGGGGGTGGTGCCCTCCACTACATCCCGTGTTAAGGGCAACCTCAATATTTCTTATATTTTCGTTTAGAATAATAAATATGAAAAATATGGAAATAATATATGATAAGAATAATTCCAGCATATCTCCAGCTTTTCTGAATTTCTAAACATGCCAACTTAGTACCAGGAATGTTGCAGTTGAAATGGAATGATGCAGAAAACTGCAGAAGTAGAAGACTATACCGCAAAATACCAGATGCTAATGATGATGAGTTTTCTTATGCAAATACTAACCCCCTCCTTTCTTTTCTCCACACTAGAGACAGTAACAGCCCTTTGTTTCAAACATTTTTATATGCTCTTTTACTTGAATTTTTCTTTTTTTATTAAATTGACTCAGCTTTTTTTTATTCTTTTCAGCAACTAAAATTTCTGTGAACCAATTTTTCTCAGTGCATTTCTAGTTTTAGACATTCAATTAGTAAAGTCTTTACTTTTTCATTAGGAGATACTTAATTTAGCCATCTTTTCCTGCAAACAAAAGTCTCAGAACTTCTTTCTATTTTTAATTTTATAAGATGAATGCTTAGAAATGAATTATGTTCTTAACAATATATGGTGACAACTACTGTAAAAATGAGTCAAAAGTGGATTTGGCTACTGTTTCTTAAACACACAGCAGCACAATAACAAGCCATTAGAACTGTGGGATAAACCGTCAAAAGCTGAGAACGATCAAAGGTTTTGAACCAGGTAATCGAGGTCCTGATGTCATGTATTAAGAATACAACAAGAACAATTAATTAAAGACATAGAAAAGGCTAAATTCATTTACAATTTGTAAAAATTCATTTACAAAACAAAGTCCCTAAGAAAAATTTAAAAAGCCATCAATCTCGAGAGCTCACACAGAGAGAAATATTCTCGGCTGTGTCAAACCTCTACTAGAGGAAAGCAAATGGCCTCAAGTCATAACACATGAGTCATTCCAGGTGTACCACACTGTATGTGGAATGAATCCAGGCCCACCTTGCACCACCAGCATGCTGCTAATGGCATCAAGACCAGCTCCAAGTGACACAAAGTCAGCAATGAAGGCTTTCTGCCAGACTGCTGCTGCTCCTACATCAGAGAAACCTACAGCTGCCTCACTACAACAGGGCTGATGTTCCTCTGTCCTGCTCTAACAGGAACTAGACTCATCCATTATCTGAAGACAAACAACATCACTCATATTTTTTTCTGACAAACTTAGAGCAAGACCTCCTGTCTCTGCAGGTAACATTCCACAGAGAACACCGCTTTTTATCTTCCCCTTTTGACACGGTAACAGTTCATCTTCATTCTTTCCCTCCATACACTGCAAGAATATTTTAAAGAATTATTCTATACATTAGAGTCCATTCATCTAAGACACGATGATCTGGTTTTTTTGCCTGAAGAGGAAAATCTGGGTCTTAGAGCATTGTCCTAAATGCTGGTATAGTGTGGACAGTACAGAGGCAGGCACAGCACCTCTCCCTTGTGCCTTTTATGAGCCAGATGAACAGCTCACACACACACACAGTCACACACCTTCACAGGGAAGCAGTTTGCAATTTTGTGCCAAAATAACAAATGAATGCTGGGATGTGTTAATACCATTTTTAAATAAATAAACTGTTGTCCATAAATGGCTACGTAAGCATCACTTATACTGTGGTTTTAACTAACGCAGTATGCCAAAAAAATTCTGATATATCTTAATTATTTATTATTTTTATTTCAACTTCCTTACTGAACTACATATTCTGGAAAAAAACCAAAACAAAACACTCTGGGCTTCACTCCCTGGGGCTGCAGTGGGAATACATTAAAAGAACTTTAATGGAAGTCATTAGGTAGGCAATAAAAAATATTGCCACATATCTACATTTAATACTATCATTACTAGTGTAACAAAAATGATAGCGCACTATAGGTTATTCCTTTACTCCAGAAATGTTTTCTTCAAATTGAGTTCAAGGCTACATTAATTATTTGTAGCTGTAAAGCACTTAACAAGCCTAGTCCAGTAGCAGTCTCTTCTCATCATATTCCCCAGCTGCAAATCCCATCAATTCTGTTCTAAACTTATTTTTAAAATGCTTTACTAGTGGATCCCTCTATTTGGGGAATAAATTGATTTGAATCTTCTATTGCTTATTTTAAAGAAAACTGTAGATGTACTCAAGCAAGGACACAGAGAGTACACGGTGCAATATCACTTAGTAAAGTCACAGGCTGCCTTTAGCTAAAAATCAAAGTATCATGTTGCCATTTTTATAAATAGAATAGAGTTGTAAAACATGAAGAAAAACTTAAATGCATCAGAGTAGTCAGAAGAAAAAATACAGCCAGTTAATGGTATATTAAATATGTGTATATTAATACTTAATAAATTATATTCAAATATCACAAAGTAGCTATATTGGTTTTAAGCCACTGTCAAAGCTTTTTTTTCCAGGACTGTTTGGGGCAGGGGGAGGATTTGTTTGTTTCATAGCTTCTTATATTTTTTTTTAAATATGGCAGTTTTGCTCCCTCTTCTGGTCATATGCCTGAAACATGTTAGAAACAAATGCAATACAGCTGGCCTGCTGGCCTATTGTGAATAGGCAGATTTTTATTATCTCAGAAGAAGAGTCGCCTGTTTAGATAAACACTGCAGGTTTATGTTGGCAGGACTGATTTCAGGCAGGAAAAAGGGTGCAGATAGCTTACGAGGAAGATGAAAACACCACATAAAGATAGTATTGATGTTTCTGCAGGTTCTAGAGGCATAAGTCATAGGAGACTGGGGACCTGGTATCCTGGATGAGCACTACTACACACTTCTGCTCATTTTCCATTCCCCAGCATCCACATCCAGTCTGCTGAGGACCAGACACTGGGCTAGACAGATTTTCAGTCAGACACGGTATGGCTATCCTCATAATGCTATGAAAGGTAAACATAAAGTCAAAATAGCTCCAGAGTGTAATGATTAATGAATTAAGTAAAGGAAATTACAAGCAATGGCCAACATAAATGCGGAGCAAAATGCAAGCTTCTGCTCTGCACCTCCCTCCCACAGTCTCTGCTCAGTTTTGCATTCCCATTCTTTGGGTGTCATTTAGAGCTCTGTGCATGCAAGGAAATGTGAACAGCCTACAAATCCACTCTGCAGAATGCAGGATGTAAGGTTTAACTTGGCATAGGGTGGGGTTTTTTTCAGTTTGTATTTTTTTCTTTACTAAAAAGGTGCAATCTTATAGCAAGCCTTCAACTATTTTCTATGCAGAAAGGTAATTTATTATTACATGACCATACATTTCTCTCTCACACACACACACACACACAAAAAGCTCCGAAAGCAACCACAGGTTTTCTCTTTTTAAGTGCAGTTAAGATTGAAGTTTATGGCACAATTCTAAAATGTTAAAGAATTATTCAGGTCAAAAAATGGTTCTGAAAATAAGCCAGCCATTTTAAGCACTAATAAAGGCTAATAAAGAAAATGTAATAAACGGCTTACAGAAAGATGAAAAATAAAGCTCTAAGTTCTTCAGAATATCAACTACTACAAATTAATAATACATAAGTTTTCTTATTGTTCAAATTTACATACGCATTTTACATGCATCTTTACATGCAATTGATGTCCACAGCAAAAAACCTGTGCTATTTCTCAGCATTACTTATAAAATGTTGGATTAGCAACCAAACAAACTATGTTTGACTAACAGACAAAATGGCACTACATTTTCACATACCAGTCTTAGCAATGCTACTTTATAGTGTGGTGTAGTTTTGGAAGATGTCACCTCAAATTTTGTATAAATAAGTCAAATTTGAAGCTATTTATGGACAACTTAGTAGTTAGACTCTTTCTCATCTGCCGTATTTCCGTGGTAGTTTTAGAGCTAAATTTGTTAAATAGTCACCTACATAATAAGGAATTTCAGTAGAATATAGGTTCTTTAATCTGGAGAATTTGCATCTCATGGGTACTTTAATTCTACTGTTTTGTGGTGTTGTGTTCTTGCATTTTTTTATTTCACCATTTTCCCAGAGCGCAGTTTGCAATTAAGTGCCTGCCTACAACTACCACATTCTCAACAGGTCTCTATCTTACTTAAACTTTACTTTGCTTGAACTAGAATTTAATTACAATGTAGTATTACTCTAGGTATTCATAATATGATGTTGTATGATCTATGATGTTGTAACTGGTTGGTTAGATGAAGGGAGAGCCGCAGATGTCATCTACCTTGACTTCAGCAAAGCTTTTGACACTGTCTCCCATAACATCCTCATTAGAAAATTAAGGAAGTGTGGGATAGAGAAGGGGGCAGTGAGGTGGATTGAGTCCTGGTTGTGTGACAGGACTCAGAGGGTTCTAATTAATAGAGTGGAGTCAAGTTGGAGGCCTGTGACCAGTGGTGTCCCTCGGGGGTCAATACTAGGCCCAGTCCTGTTCAACATATTCATCAATGACCTGGGCAAGGGGACAGAGTGTATTCTCAGCAACTTTGCTGATGATACCAAATTAGGAGGGCTGGCCAACACTCCAGAGGGTTGTGTGCGACCTGAACAGGTTGGAGAGCTGGGCAAAGAAGAACCTAATGAGGTTCAACAAGGGCAAATGTAGGGTCCTACACCTGGGGAGGAAAAACCCCAGGCACCAATACAGGTTAGGGATGGATCTTCTTGGAAGCACTAGTGAGGAGAAGGATCTGGGAGTCCTGGTAGATAGCACACTTTCCATGTGCCAGCAGTGTACCCTTGTTGCCAAGAGGGCCTGGATGCAGCCCTGAGTGATGTGCTCTAGGCATTCCTGCTTTAGCAGGGGAGTTGGACTAGATGACCTCTAGAGGTCCCTTCCAACTCCAACAATTCCATGATTCCATGAATACATATCGATATCTTAAGCAGTGTCACAGTACACATAAAACACATTTTCAGAATAATTTTTCATGCAAAATTCAGAAGCTGTCATCATTTCTTAGCAAAGTCTAGAGTCAGTGGGGAAGGGAATAGAGAACACACAAGAGATTCACGGCAACCATTTTCAGTAGTTCAGGCAAAATGTAGGACCCATTTCCAGGAATCCCAAATGGTCTTAGACAGAAGATCACAGAATCACAGAATCACAGAGTCTTAGTGGTTGGAAGGGACCTTTGAGATCATCGAGTCCAACCACATTAAACAAACAAACAAACAAACAAAAAACCCACAAAAACAAACAAACAACAAAAAAACCCCACAAAAAACAAACAAACAAACAAAAAAGCCACCCACCAACTAAACCCCACACCATGCTCAGGTCAGCCAGCAGGGTAAGTGTTCCCTCTGGCATGACAGCCCCATGCTTGTTTTTCAAAAAAGGTATAAGTATACAATATTTCTGCAAGTCAGTTAAGCAGGTTGATCTGTCATCACTTCTTTGACTGGGGTCCCTTTATCCTGCCTAGTTTGCACTTCAGCCTCTTGAACTCTTTAGATGGCCTCTGAACTCTGCAGCAAGTCTGGAATATGGCATACTTTCCATTCCAGGCATCCAGACTGCTCAGGGTTTGGTGGGGCTCCCATTCAGGCAGAAACCAGAGTGCACAGAAAGGGCAAGGGGAGGACTTGGAGACTGGGGTCTTGTCTTTGTACAGACTCAAGGTACGAATAGGCTCCAGACACTTCTCAGCCTGGGAGATGAGAACTGTTAAGCATTCCTGTTTCCCATAATATAGACAAAGCTGTTATGCAATCATATACAAAACTCTAATGAGAGAGGGTACTGATAACCTGAAAAGCATAAATTTCTACTTCAGTAACTATATCATCTTTTATGCACCCTAAATTAAGACAGTAAAGGATAGAATTACCAGGAGCTTTTTCTCACAAACCCAAATGATCAAACGGTGTCATACAAAATACATGAAGGAGAAAAGATCTGAAGAAAAAATGAAAGGGATAATGTTTTTGGTAATAAATATTCGAAAATAACCATTCTTTTGCAGTAAAAGAACTCTGCAAAAGTACCTTCTAAAACACAAAATGGAGACTCTCGGGAAAATAATAAATACATGAAAACATGGTATTTTAAATACAGGTTAGTAGTGTTAATTTCTTGTGCAAGGTACATCTTTCAGGCTCTATAATTAAGCATAAAAAATATCGGTTCTGTTGGAAGAGTGGAAGATAAACTGAGAACAAGAACAGCTTTAGCCTGATTTAATCACTGATTATTATTTTGTTAACCTCGTCAAGTCAGTGGCAAAAGCCTCCAACTTTACCAGGATTGGAATTTGGATCTTAAAAGTATAAAGCACTGAGTTAGCTGGTAATTAGCATGCATTACAGCCACAGCAGCAGGCTTCTGGCATTTGAATTCACTCGGGACTGTGCTGGCACAGCCACTAGAGTCAGGGAGGTCTGACAGCACAGCCCCCTCTCTGCAAAGGCCCTCTACATCGGATATTAAGTGGCAATTTACAAACTGTGGTTTTCCCTGCAAGGCAATGAATTAGCATAGGCAAAACCGAATCCCTACTCTCCTGATACCTGTATTCCTTCTGCTAAGTTATTCTAGGGAAGAGAAAACTAGGAATAGCACATAATAGTGTAACTGGGGCTAACCCTCGTGTGCTCCTGGGAGAGAGGGAAGTGTAAGACTGAATATCCAAATTTTAATGAAGCCAAGGTACTATCTATGTGATATTTCATCCACTGGCAAAAGATATTGATGAGACAAAGTCTAAATGTAATATGGCTTTAGAAGAACATGGAAAAATAATAACAGATTTATTCAAAATTATCAAAGCAATTTAGAAGCATGAACTTGGATGTAACTTCAAAGTAAGCTGTGGTTGTTCATTGCAACACTCCTGTTGTATTTTTAGATAATAAACCTAAATTTCCATGTTAACATTTCAGTGCTTTGAATTAAACTTATTTCTACAGCATTTGAAAAACAAGAGAATATCAATCATAGTAAGACCTAAACAATAGAGATAATTTCTAATAACATAAGCCTTTCTCTCTCAGTATATGCTAATTAAAATCGTCCAGCTCTCTTGTGACTAGCAAAAATGTGCCAAGCTTGTAAAATACATAACCAAGTGGCATGCAAGTATATAGATCTGGTAAAAAGTGGAAGACAATACAAAAGATGTCTGCAAAGTGTACTTGGTCTCTTAGAGCAAGGCAGACTGAGACTAAATGAACAAAAGTAAAAAAATATCCCACAAGTTCTAGGTGGTGAAAACTACATCTTCAATAATACAGTTAGCTGTAAAAAAAAAATAATCTAGAGCTTTTGATTCCAACAAAGGTTTAAAAACCATAGTTGAAAATAATTATTTTAACTGCAAGAAATAAAACAACACATTAAAACTAAACATACATGAATTTACTAATTTTGAACTAGTAGAACTAAGGACCACACACATGCAGCAAAAAGCAAGTATTTCTCGAACACCCACAATTCACAAGCTATATCATCATCAACTTGCCTTTTCGCCCATTAACAGGTGGGGTTTGATGTTTTTCCTCATAATCTTTATAACATTAAAAACAGACAATGGTGATTAACAATTGGAACAGCTAGTACAACAATCAACACAACTATAACACAGACAAATATTTTGCAAACTAGGTCAGCACAGTTGCATGCACTACGCTGGAGTTACCACAAAACACAAAGAGTGAACAGTACACAATACACACACCAGTGAACAGCACACACAGAGAGACAGAACTGTAACAAAACCAAGAAAAATGTAAGGTGTATTATAAGGAAAAATGCAAATATCTTTAAGGACAGTTTGGATGGTTAAGTAAAAATTACAATTAAAAAAGAATAATAAACCTGCTTTCCATCTGCCAAGTCTTGAAATTACTCTAGCATCCAGACTTCTGAACAGATAATAAGCCCTACTATAGTAATTATTCCTTACTTTATTTTAAGTAATTATTTAAATTTATTTTAAATTTAAATTTAATTTAAATTATTTAATTATTCTCTGAAATGACAATGGTAGCAGGGTCCAAGGCATGGGATTTGGAAAAAACTGTGAATACAAGCACTTGAATTTTTAAGCAGGGATGGCATTTTAGGCATGCTTATTCTTAGCTAGAAATTGTTACTACCAGCTAGTACTGGATGTATTTCTTGCTCAGCTTGCCATTTTTGTGAGTCACCCTTCTGGAGCACCTAATTCTCTCCACATAACTGCAGTGACACCCTCAGCACATTACCCTTCTCTTCCATGGGCCATGAGGTATGTCCCACGCTGCCTACTTGTAGGCAGTTAAGTTTAGCATTGGTCTGGCCACAGATATTTATAACCAGAAAAGCTTATCTGTGCTGCTCTTCCACATCCACCACAGTTGATGTATTGTCAATTATTAACAGGGATAACAAATTGTTTTTGAGAAAAGATTTAATTTGAAGAGTTAACAGAATGTAACTTATTAACAGTGCATGTAAATGCACATTTATGCTTTTTTTGTTCTTCCTTTGACAAAGAAGAACAGAAAAACGACGGTTGAAAAAAGTCTTTTGATCTCTGCATGTCTTTGAACCTGTACAGTGTGTGTTTTCTGAAGTTAGAAGGTAGTTATAGATTTTAATCACATGGTATTTGAGTTGAAAAAATACTTGCATTTATTTGATTTTATCATCATCTATCATTACACTAACTTTCTTTTTCTTGCAACTGAACTGTCTTCTAAGCAGGATGAGGGACATGACACAAAATATTCAAAGTATTTTAATGTAACGCAGTTTCCTGCTATTTTTGTTCAGCATTATCAGTCACCTATGCAAACTAGTGAAGAAGTGTCATGATACGCTGATGTTTACTTCCCTGCCAGTAAAACATATCACTGCAAAGTAGAGAGTACCATATCTAAAAAGTGTCCACTCAGATCTGATAAAACTGTAACTTGATCAGAGTGACAGAGCACTTTCACAAAGAGGGATTAAAAAAAGTTAGAAATGTATTTTTGCAGGTGGAATATTTTTAAGCAATCACAAACTGGTAAATAAACTATGCTTTATTGAACTTGTCAGTGTTTTTCTTACATAAAATGTAGTAATTATTGTCTGGATTTTGACTTTTAATATATTTACAAGCTGTCTGGAAAAGCCTCCCTACGTGCTCAGGGGAAAATGTTTCTAAAGGAGATAGGCACTTGTCAGACAGACCTGCCTCGACCTCTGATTCCTGAACTCCAATACGCTTGTTTTTTTCATCTCCTGCTGCATTTGTATAAGCAAGGTATGACACGGGGGGAAAAGCAAGACAAAAACATGCACGCTTTGTTACAAGCTGTTCAAATACAAGATAAACAGCAAACAAAAGACAGTCACAATAACATACAAACCCTCAGTCTGTGGCATAAATTATTTTTTGAGTGAATCAAAGATTAAATAAATCCTTGCATTATTTTTCATTAATATCTTTGGTTTACTCCAATAAGATCCTTCTGCAAGTAATGATGGTCATATGCAGCCCTTAATATCCCTTGTTGTCAAATTCTTATTAAATAATTGACGCACTGGAAAGCAGACAATATGTACCAAAGCAGAGAAAGCAGACATATATTGGTATATAATTGATCTAAAAGCATCTTCTGCTTGGCTTTGCTTTAGTTTTTCCAGAAATAAAAGTTCAAGTCTCTGTTCTCAAAGAGCATATTTAAAATCGTGTATAAATTGTAAGCAAGTGGGCATACCCAGTACAGAAGTGTAGAAGAAAGAATACAAATGTTTTTCCAGCTTGGGAAAAAAAAATATCCTCAATTTGCCAGATAATATGCTTTTTACCTGGATTTCAGAGTAGTTAAAATTCAGAAAGAAAGACACCTTTCCATCAGTAACTATAGCTGCCTAAAGCATATCTAAAACATCATAGAACACTGAAATAGTTGGAAACAATGGTGAAAATACAGTTAGTGATGAGCAACACAAATATATTTCCTTTATGTCATTAATAAAGAATCATAATTTTCCTTTGTGAAAATCCTCGTCTAGTACCAGGGTAACAACAGTAATCATAAAGAAGAGTGTTGAGCTGAATAACTGGTGCACCCTACGTCTACTTTAATTTAAATGTTAGTTATCCATTAAACACTGTTTTGATGTGATGTAATAAACTGTAGTTTTTCAAGCTTCAGATTTTGATTACTTATTGATTTTTTTGTGTTCTGCTCCCAGATTTTTTTTTCCAGTTCCTTCATTACTTGTATGGGTTTATGTGCAACTAAATATCTCGTTGAATTATTTGACATCAGGTTTAGCTAGCATGTAATAATAATTTAAAAACTACTTGTTCTAGCAGGTCACTGTTACTAGGGAAAGACATTTAGGTTATAATCAAAACCAATGCAACAGAAGCTAGTCTCCACATATATTTCTTCTCTATAGTTCTGCAATAAAATCATTACATTGAAAATTCCAATTAAAATATTCAGCAGGGACACCATCTATACACTTAATCTTCTTTCATAGAAAATCATGTATAGGAGGTATGCAAAAGACTTTAAAAAATTGATTCTAGCAGAATTGAACTAAAATGTTTTTGGCATGTTGGTACCCTGAAACATGAATAAACAACAACTGTTATAAGCAGTCTTATGACTTCTTACTCATTTTTCTTTATGCCCTTCAGACCTAGATGGTAAGACTTTCAACTGGCATATAGAAAGATACCTTTAATTCCTCCTTTTGCCATTCCAAGAAAAAATTATGAACTATTATTACTAAAAATTATGAACTCGCCTGGCTGCAGTCCTGAGTGATGTGCTCTAGGCAATCCTGCTTTAGCAGGGGAGTTGGACTAGATGATCTCTAGAGGTCCCTTCCAACTCTGACAATTCCCTGATTTCATGATTACTTCCCTTGACAGGTTGGAACCTTTCAGTTGAGCACTTTAAGCCCTGTATTATAGGCAACATTGTTTCAAGTTTTTCTATGGAAATTGTACTAATGCAAATACAGTGTTTTAATATTCTTCACTGGCTGAGGACTTTGCCACCTCTCAGGAGAGTGAACTAAGCACCCACAAGCAAAACCCAAAGGTATATTCTTGCACATTCCTAACTGAAATAAAAAACCCAAAGTAGATTCATGCATTATCCTAAGGCAGCCTTGCTAATAACGTTAACTAAGCTATTCTCTTTGCTTTCCTGTCAAGCGCACATAACAGAAGCTGCCCCTTGCCAGCACAAAGGTGACTAACATCAGACAGTCAGTACCACAGAAATATCCACAAAGGCTGTTCTGTTTGACTAAGTCATCAAATTCCCAGCTAAGCTGAAGGTAGTCCAAGTTCCTATCCTATATTATATGCATGTGATCAATCAGCTTTTATAAAACAATCCACCTGTATGCCATGTATATTTAAGAACCTGTGAAATCACAACTGATAGAGTATGATACAGTTACGACCAGTATGAATACAGGTGCTCTGCAATTGCATTATAATAGTCTTTGTCTCCCATCAAACTATGACAGGGCTCTGGAAAACACACAGTAAAACTTCTTCTCATTTTGAATAATTATGTCTCATTTAAGAAAGAAATTTTGTTCCAAAAGAGACAAAACCCCTTAAAATAAACAGCATGCCTTTCTACCTGTCAATAGTATCTGTGTTTTCCTAACCATGAGACTGTCTCAGTAACTTGCACTCCACACCGCATGAGTTGCAACAACAATACAATTGACACTATACTCATTTCCTTTTTAAAGATTTGAAATTGTACCTGACAGGTAAAAAACTGGAATTATGGCTGATGGTTATCCCTGATTAAATCTAATCAACTATCCCTGTTAATTCCATTCATAGATAATTTTATTCTGGAATAAGATCACCCATACCAGAAGTTGAGGAGACAGTTAATCAACATTTTTATCAGCTTTTGCAGACTCTGAAATAACTTTCCCAAGACACAAGATTACTATGATATCATGTAATTAAAGTTTGTACAAAAGGGCATAAATAGAAAGGAAATCCTCACTGAGCTCTACTATTTCCTACATTTCCTAGTACTTCATTTTTATATTTAAAGGTTTTATTACATTTGTTTTTCCTGACATAATTTTCTAGGTTTTTTTGATTGGATGGATGATTGAGGGTTTTTTTGTAGGGATAAAGAAAGAAAGGGCTATGTTTATTTTTAAGAGGAATAGGAAAAATCTGTATTTGGAAAAAATGGTATCTCACTGATTAGTAATCAAGAACAAATTGAAAGGGCTAATACAGAGTACTTTCAAGAGCACTTTATGTTGTTCCATTTTAAGTAGCAGCAAGCAGTCATTGAGTTCATCCTCCTACCAAGGTGAGTAAGAACAAAGAAATGCACTGTATCCACATATAAATGAAAAAAATCATTACACCTTTAAAAATGAAAATATTTCATTATTCACTTATTCTTGTAGAAAATATAAGAGTACAAAATGGTTTCATTGCTAAAACCAAGCTCAATTTAACACTACTGTTTTTCTACACATTTTCATTAAAAACAAGGTATCTTTATCCCAGCATAAGTTAAAAATATACAAGCAAAAGTTCAGCTAAAAAAAAAAAGTCTCTTTGCATTACAGCAGTGAAAATCTGGTAAAATCTTAAGTGGTCCCAGACTTCTTTTAGAACTATTTTCCAGCCATCTAACAGGAAAATTTACTAAACTAACAAAGTCTAAAGCAAAATCCAAACTGCCTAGATGCTTATGGTATGTTATGGCTAAATAAAATAATGGCATCCATTTCAGAGATGACTTCTGATTTCTTTTTGTCTTCACAACTTCACAAAGGGTAAAATTGTGCCTGACAAATTCGGTGGCCTTCTACAAATGTGCTACAGCATTGGTAGAAAAGGGGAGAGTAACAAACATCATCTACCTGGACTTATGCAAAGTGTTTGACACTGTCCCTCATGACATCCTTGTCTCTAAACTGAAGGGACATGGATCTGATGGGTGGACTGTTTGGTGGATCAGGAACTGGCTACATGGCCACAGTCAAAGGGTTGTGGTCAATGGCTCAATGTCCAAGTGGAAGCCAGTGGTGAGTGGCATTCCTCAGGGGTCAGTACTGGAACCAGTGCTGTTCAACATGTTTTTCGGAGACATGGGCAGTGGGATAGAGTGCACCCTCAGCAAGTTTGCCAACACCAAACTGTGTGATGCAGTCGACATACTGGAGGGAAGGGATGCCATCCAGAGGGACCTGGAGAGGCTTGAGGAGTGGGCTCGTGTAAACCTCATAAAGTTCAACCAAGCCAAGTGCAATGTCCTGCCCCTGGGTCACAGCAATCCTATGCACAACTACAGCTTGGGCAGAGAATTAATTGAGAGCAGCCCTGCGGAGAAGGACTTGGGAGTGCTTGTAGATGAGAAGCTCAACATGAGTTGGCAATGTACACTGGCAGCCCAGAAAGCCAACCATATCCTGGGCTGCATCAAAAGAAGTGTGGTGAGCAGGTCAAGGGAGGCAATTTTGCCCCTCTGCTCTCATTGAGACCCCACCTGGAGTACTGTGTCCAGCTTTCGAGTTTTCAGCACAAGAAGGACATGGACCTGTTGCAACAAGTCCAGAGGAGGGCTGCGAAGATGATCAGAGGAGCACCTCTCCTATGAAGACAGACTGAGAGAGTTGGGGTTGTTCAGCCTGGAGAAGAGAAGGCTCCAGGGAGACCTTATGATGGCCTTCCAGTACCTGAAGGGGGTCTACAGGAGAGATGGGGAGGGACTCTTTATCGGTGAGTGTAGTGATAGGACAAGGGGTAATGGTTTTAAAGTGAAAGAGGGTAGATTTAGATTAGATCTTAGGAAGAAGTTCTTGACTGTGAGGGTGGCGAGGCACTGGAACAGGTTGCTCAGAGAAGCTGGGGAAGCCCCGTCCCTGGAGGTGTTCAAGGCCAGGGTGGATGGGGCTTTGAGCAACCTGGTCTCGTGGGAGGTGTCCCTGCCCATGGCAGGGGGGTTGGAACTAGATGATCTTTAAGGTCTCTTCCAACCCAAATCATTCCATGATTTGATTCTAATATAAAAATCTTCTTTCTCATTTAAGGCAAGTATATGCTTCTGTAAGAACAGAAAGGACTAGCCTGTGACAATGAGATTTTCTATTTTTCATACAGACTTCCCAACAACAGACAACTGTTTTGTTTATCACCAGGGGCATATAAGAACACATAAAAATCTACTCAAATGTCACTAAAGTGTTCAGGTTTACATGGTGTTCTATTTGTTATATAACAACATATCACCACCTACTACAGTCAGCATTTTTGATTCTACTGAATTTCAGTTTTTATCACTGGTACTTCATTTGCTTAAAATAACTTTTTGTAAAATTCAATTCTCCACAGTAAAAAACTGCTATTAATCTTAATTAGGTTCTGTCACTGACAGAAGTTAAGTAATCTGCTGTTCTTGTAGAGCGTTATTCCTTTTAAAGAACATCATTATTCCCTTTAAAGAAAAGGATTAGAAAATCCTAAAAAAGGACAGAGAAAGCCTCAAAGTAGAACCATGTTCTTACTAGAATATAAGCTCTTAATTATGACAGACAATTATACACAATGATATGTGAAAGCTGTATCTATCGATTATATTTTTAACTACAGCATTTACCACCTTTATACATGTAAAATCCAACATGAAATGTGTCTAGGTACTGTATCTTGACTTACTGATGATGCTTTGATCATGTATTAAAACTCTAGTATCTGTGGATTTGACAATTTTCCATAATTTGATAATTTTCCAAAAGACTGTTTTAGACGGAGGTACAGGAAAATATTACTCAGTCTTCAAGTAAAAACAAATTGAGCTCCTCAAGTTCCAGCAGTACTTACAAGAACAAACAATTCTAGCACTCCTATAAAAAATAATTATTTTATTGTATTTATCATATATCTCTCTGCAGAACCTATGAGTAGGTAAGACTGCTACCCTCTCTAATCAAACACAGGAAAAATATGCAGTACTTCACAACTGATGCCCTAAAGAGCTCACAGTCTAAATAGATATACTAAGCAAAGAGCAGGGAAGAGTGGTAAAACATGAAAGCATATACAGCAATGACAGCAAATGTCATGTGATTACATGTGATTATTCCCTGGCATATCTAGACACTATTTGATATAAGCATTTCACAACACATAAGACGACAAAGAAATGAATACACTGGGATGATGATCTGAGAAAACAGAGTTCTCATATCATGAAACTTTGCTTCCAAAATGGAAATAAACACTGTAAACACTAAATTAAAAAGTCTGATGAGACAGATACAGTAACACTACATACAGACCCTCAGTGGTATAACCAAGGACTGCAATTGATATCTTGTGGCTTGCTATTAAGGAAATTAAATGGCTTTAATGGTGTAAAATATAAGGGGATTTAATTTTAAGCAAAATAATTATAACTTTTTGAAAGACTATCCTCATTCAATTAATTTTTGCTCCTTTATTATTTAAAAATTACTTAGTAATACCTAGTACTTGGATAACATTACAACATATTTGAAATTGTTCTGATTAAATGCATGGTTAACATTAAACACGTCAAATAGCTTCAAATGCTTAAACTTAAATATGTGCCTGAAGTGTTAATCCTGAAAAGGTACATACCTATGTAGGTTAACTGAGATACTTTAATTAGCTGCAATGTAAACCTTTGGTATTTAAAATCGGGTACATATCTAGGTACTTTTCTAATGATGATCATATTTATATAGTATCATTTATGCTGTCTTTTTTTTCATGTAGACCCTGTTTAATTTATGAGCCACAGGTCTAAATATAAAAAAGACTAAATAATTATGACAATAATTCTGACTGTGTCTGTGCAATCAAGTAACATCAATTGCAGTTGGGTTTATTTTTCCCTATATAGCCTCTCAAAAAGGCTTTCAGGTGAAAAACAAACCCTCCTTTATGTACAGACCTTCATAAGATTCTATCTCCTTGTCTCCATTGTCTAGGGAAAGTAACAAACACAAAACAAACAAACAAAAAAAAGGGAACCAAAGGACAGGGGTTAAAAACAACAGAAGTTTTATAAAAGATACAATATACGTGTTAAGAAGGATTAAAAAAAAAAAGAGTGTATATGGCCATTTAGACTGATTTTGCACAGCACATCTAGTTATCACAAGGATGAATATGTATTTGCTATCAAAAATGTGTTTATATCTCTGTTTGTAAACATTTTGGAAAATGTCTCCATTGACCAGTGCTTTTATAAGACACTAACGATAAGCACAATTACAGTACCAGTAAAACGTGAATCACGAAATATCTTGCTGACCTCTCCTATTTTTAACATTATTACCTGTCTTCTTCCCTCCCCTGTTTCAAGATGCAGAGGTTTTATATTAGCAATGTGTAACACACTCCAGATGAACCCACAAGTGATCAGCTCTTCTCCTAACTCCCAAAAGAGCTAGTTTTACCACTAAACAACATACAGAAGATCATTTCCTGTGCCTGTTGAAGTCAATGACAAAGCACCTATTGAGTTCAAAAGGAACAGGATCACGTTAATAATTAGTCCATCTTGGTTTATATGTATTGCACTGTTAATGATTATTGTACTGCTGATGATCCATTTCATTCAAGAGCATTGTAAATATTAAAAGATAGTACAAGAAAATACAAAATACAATATTACTATCAGATCCTAATTCTGTACAGAAAAACTCAAGAGATTTCAACCGTAGTGCCAGAAGAAAAATAATAAATAAAATCGACCTTCATGAGCAATTTTGCAACATCATTAAGGAGAAAACCATACACTTACTTCTCTCCAACGTCCCCTTTGGTGGCAGCTGCGGCAACTGCCTTCCCCTTCGCCCTGCTACTGGAGTACTTGATGGACTTGTCTGAACAGACCCAGTTCGAGGATGTGACCTATGAGAGACATATCAAAACAAACCATTGCCATTAAATGACAAATTCATTCTAAACACCATCAAGAACTGATAACATGACTAAGCAGGCTTTAGATCACTTGGGACCCTTGCAGTCCTGTGGTGAAACTATTATCTCTTTTCAGAAAAAGATATGATTAAAAAGAGAAATCTCTCTGTGAAAAAGAGGAAAAGAAAGCCAAACTAAGGCTGAACATCCACAAGATGCTTGTTTACACAATCAAGACAGAAAATGTATTGTGTGTATATTCATGTGCATATAGATATAATACCCACATACACATAAATTTATCCACAGGTTGAATTCACTGATCTTTACTCAGCTTGTATTTGGTTGAATTACCATTGAGTGTCAATGACAGTACAGGGATTTGTCTAAACAAAGTAATAAACTGAGAAAGATGCTGGTATTTGACCCTCTCACTGGTGATTTGATGTTAATAACTAACTTTCATGACAACAAAAAATGTATTCTGCAGTTCTAAAATAAGGAGAGGCTTTACTGAACATCAACAAGACTAAAATGTACTCATGTTTTTATTGTATTTTGTTTATTTAAGCTAAAAGTAATGTATGGACATCTTTAAAATGTCAATCAGTAAAGTATAGCACTCAAACAGGAACAATACAGACTATGGCACAGTAAAATGTAGTCAGAGAAAATGGTGGTTAAAATGATAATTGATAGACAAAGCTAGTACAGTTCATTAAAAGAAACATTTTTTTTTAAAAAAAAATAGTTTCATTTGATGTTATGATGGTTGTTCCATAAGCGATGTCTGATGAACACAAACAATTTCTCATTCTGTAAGAGAAAAATACGATAATTATGAGGTGCTTTAGGTGGGAAACCTTCCAGGATTCCCGATAAATGAGAAATCACAAACAAATGTAGTTAAATACTGTTAGCAAACAATTTGCAATGGCAGCCACACCATTATATCCAGAGCAGAATATAAATAGTGTGTTGGCACTGAAAGGGTTAGTATCTATTGCTACGAGTGATCAGCTAAGGATGAGGCGATACCAATTAGCTACTGGGAAAATAAAATGGTGAGCTGGTGGGGCAGAAGGGGATTAGTCTGATTGATTTGTCTGTTTCACCTCGGTAAGGCAGGTGAAGGAGGGGCAGATCTTCCAGTCATTAATGAAGGCATCGACCTGATGATGTTTGAGTCAGGACGCTCTGTGGATCGGGAGCGGGAGTTGGTCCGCTCTAGCATAGGACGTTGCTCTGTTGATCTGGATCTTTGATATGGCTGTCTATCTGCTGCTTCACAATTCCTGTAATGTTAGTCAAAAAGCAGCTCAGTTGACCTTTGATTTTTCTATTAATTATAAAATATGCTGCATGATACTGGTTTGGAGCAAGGCATTTTGTTACATACATTTTTTTTGGGGGGGGTAAGTTTTCTGAGTTTCATTCTTAATAACATACAGGTTTTTTATATATGTATGATTTGGCTTGCTCCATACTCTTGACAAATGGGCTGAAATGTTTCCAATGTCTCAATAATGACTACCCATGCAATAGTCTGTTTCCTGACAATTTATGAGTAAAAATATTGCTATTCTGTTAATTTATATATCAACCTTGGAGGAAAAGAACAGCTGACAAAATATTTAGTCTCACTAATACTAAGGACTCATTTAATTATGCAGTTTAATTGAGCAGTTTTACTCATGATTAGTGTTTTACAGACTGCTTTATCTTTAGAGGTAGCACTCTTGACTGTCGAAAAGTCCACATTCCAGCTGTTTCAACTACCATGTAGCACTGTTAACTGTTATTAGACTCAGGATGTCTGTCCAAATAGAGGCTAGGGCTATAGTGATAGACTCATACATGATGCTCGGACTGCAGTCAGGTGAAAATCTATGACACCATTAGTACTTGCAGAGGTTCCACCAACTAGACAATGTTTGATTCGTAATAAAAAAAAAAAACAATCTTCTAACCCTCAGCCTGAAGAACTGTGCCAAAACAGCAATGGAAAATGTTACCATTAGAGATACAACAGAAGAAAGTAGATTGAGTAAAAGATAATTTCTTGATCAAGCACTCTGGTCTTCTACCATCTTATGCAACTTATTATGCCATTACTTTCAGAAATTAATCAAGTCCAATCTTTTTTCACAATGGAATTGGTCTGTTTGCAAGGAGTAATATTTGCTAGTAACATCCTAGAATACATAAAATCAAGTTAGTTTTAAAAGTAAAACCCATACCCTGACAGAGCTACTTAATTCACACTCCTCCCAGCTTTCCTTGAGTAACTCAACGGCTATAGAATACAAATGGGGAAACACATACCCTTCAGGACTTTTCCCTGAGCAAAGTCATGTATTTTACAATGAAGTCAGTTAATACAAAGAGTGACTGGATGGTGATTAACTATAACAAGAAGCTGAATTTTAATTAGTATCAAAAAAGAGACACACCACAACCTCATTAAGAAGAGTCTTGTGTTATTAACAGCATTTTATTTCTAAAAGACCATATTGAGACAGAGTATAGTTTTCTCCAGGGTGGCCAACTTTGCTGAATGGGTTGATAAAAGGTTCATTAAAATTAATGTCTTTTCAAGACTTCCATGAGGTAATTATTGGACCCAAAGAGCATAAGAAGGAATTGCCACAGACAGGTTCAGAATAATACCATTCACCATGAACCTACATCTATAAGCTCCTAACAAGCAAACACACCACAGTGAGACACATAATGGCAATTATAAGCTAAGGCACTAAAGACTGAAGGAAAAGTACAATGAGCCTGCAACAAAAGCACAATAAAATTACCTCACTTCTTCTATCAGCTCTGTTTCTGAACGGGAAGCTTCATCAGCAAAAACATCCACTGTTTCGCTTCTTTTATATTGTGGATAGACAAAGAAACACAACCTTAGCTTTGATATGAATGTTGCTTACTTTAGGTAACTGTTCAAGAGAGGTTTCAGTGCTATGGAAGGTGAGAAAGGTGTCAGCCATCTACATGGTGGTTAAAAATATGACCGTGGGAACAAAATCTTAAACTATAGGAATAAATTCTAAAAAAAAATACAAAAAAAAATCCTAAATTCATCAAAATTACAAAAGAGAATACAATCATAATCCAGACAGCCGACCCCTACTTTGTGTACCCACATGTTTAAGAACATTAGTGAGCCCACAGAGACTTTCTTCTTTGGGTCTGTCACACACAGAGAGCTAGAACAACCCTTCTCCTGCCAGTGAGTGGTGGGGCTGGAGCACACTGCAGCACTAGCTGGACGGTATGGTGAGAGGTATCATCCCATTTTCTACTTCTCTCTCCTTCCAACAGCAAGTACGACACACAGAGAGACAGGTGAGTAGCAACCACATGATTCTCATGAACACTTCATGAGGAGTTAAGCCTCTTTCACTTGTTACTCCTAAGGCCTCATTCTCTTTAGCTGTTGTATAAGAAGAACTTTTTAGGATGTTAGGGATCTGACCCATTGCCTGTATTAAAAGGCAGAAAGGTATTTTTACTGTTAGGAACAATACAAATGGCTTAGTGGGCAGGTTTTGAATTCTGCACAGCATCATGGAGCCACTATAGCTACCCACTATGCTGACAGATAAAGGCCACGGAAAATTCATATTCAATAGTTAATATAAATATCCAGTTTTCCACAATCTGCAACTGATATTTACTTCTGGTGGAAAAACAACCATGAGTTCCCCAAACTGAAGGAGAACATGGATTTTGGAAGTGAACCTTTTGCTTTTAGGTGAAGCTTTTGCACCACTGCTGTTTTATAGACCAAAGGATTCAAAGATTAAGGTGAATCCTGACACGAAACTGAGTTGTTACACTCAAGTTAAAGGCTACATGCTGCAAACCTTTCAGTACCCACAGCAGCAAATGGAAGGCTATATAAGCATACTGACAGTCTTCCACTTGAAAGCTTCACGGGGTGGTTTTAGATAATATACATATAAAGAACAATGCAACAGACAGCTTTACTGTCTGGGGTGAAGCAGGCATGTTCTTTGTCCTCATATATGTTTTGTCCTTTTAACAGAAAACACATGTGCTATATGGTCCAGGTCTTCAGGAATGAATTGTCATTTTCATAGAAAAATACCACTCCAATAACCTGCTTGGGCAGTGAAACTCCTCACCTACCACAGTATACAACACTGCATTAATATCACAATCCAGCCATAAGTGCAGAGGTGGAGTTTTTCAAACACCTCAGTGAATTAAAAACAGAAATTCCCAACTTTTCAGATAACATTTGTGAGGGTTTATGCTCCCAAGTTATCTACATGAAAGTTTCCCCTTTTCTCATTATAATTCATATCATATGAATTACTGATTTTTAAAGAGGGAAATATAATTCTAAGTATTCAACATCCCTATATTTTAATGTATGCTAGAGCTGTTTATCTTTGCTAACAGATTCTTCACTATGAAAAACACAGTTAATGAAATGTCAAATAGTCACCTCCTCCATTTAGTATTGCCCACCATAGCATCCTTCTACCTTTGCTAAGGAAAACATGCATAATGCGTGGCCTGTTCCCCTGCCAAAGCCTACAAGACTCGTGAGTGTAACTCTTCCCTAGACTGATGAAAGAGTACAGTAGTGTCTGCTTCTTAACGAAGCACACCGATCACTCTGAAACTGTTTGAGCTCTCTGTAA
This sequence comes from Gallinago undulata, assembly GCA_026546715.1. Taxonomy (NCBI): domain Eukaryota; kingdom Metazoa; phylum Chordata; class Aves; order Charadriiformes; family Scolopacidae; genus Gallinago; species Gallinago undulata. The sequence goes on along the minus strand of JAOTQQ010000012.1, from coordinate 132,510,558 downwards.
GCCACCAAGCTCTGTGAGTATTCACAATCTAGTTTTATATTCCAAACCCATCAAAAATTCGAATTAAAATCCCAGACTATTTAGGTACCACTGTAAATTCTAGTAACTACGATATCTAACCAAAGGTGCTATGACATTTTGTTTTAACTACTGATTTATCTGCATTGTTCTATATTCAGATTCTGGAAATTTCAAAAGCTAACTCTTTTCTCAATGCAGAAAATAACCATTTCTAATTTTTAATTTTTCAGATTTGTTACTTTTCTTAACAAATATGAAGGAGAATTTTCAACAAATGAATACATTCATTGATCTAAACTGGTGTATAGAGAAATCCTTATAAAAGATGGACATTTTTCAACAGTAAGCCACCATTAAAGCTTACAAAAGAAATCAAAATTATTTATTCCCCAAAATAACTGAAAGCAGTTTATTAGAAAGCCTGTGTTAAATTCTTTTACTGTGTGCAAGACTGAAGAAACAAGCTATGAGATCAGGCCAATCATAATTTTAGTACAAGGTTGTTCTTGTAACAAAAAACTGAAGAAATAAAAATAGAATTGCTGTAGGATTACAGTATACTACAATTCAGCTCCTAGTGCATCTTTTTCATCTAGAAACACTGAGCACAGAACAAGAAAAATACAGTGACACATTTTCTAACAATCGTAACTTGAAACTCCAGCTAATATACAATGGTAATACCTGTCAGTGTCTGTGGATGGCTGCTGGATTTCAATCCTTGGACATGTTACTCTTCTACTAGCTATAGGAACTTTGCTGTTTAGTCACAGACACAAGATCCTCTGTTAGCATAACACAGATAAGCATGTCTACAAACAACTGAGATTTCTAATACCAAGCAAACTTAAATTTGAGTCATAAGTATTGTAATGGAAAATGAGAAAATGGGAAGGAGCGGTATACTGCCAAAAAGCTACATAAACTGGTGACTGGATATTTCACCAAATCACTAATTCATACCTATAAAGAAACATGATATAAAATTATGTGGTGCTATAGCTTTTAAAAGCCAGGAACATCATGCTTTTAGGTACTCTTGCAAAATAAACAAAAATAGGAAGCAAAGCAAGATGGTTTTGCTGCAGTAATATTCTATCACACTTTATTTATATGTAGTCTACATATCTTTATACACATACATGCACACACTCACATGACCTATTGACACGCACATTACACTGTGATGTATGTAACAACTACAGGTATATCTACGTGACAGTCACAGGCATGACGAAACTATAACACAGCAGTATCCAAACTACTTTCCCAGTCACTGCCCCCACTAAGCAGATAAAGCAGAGCTCAGCCGCAATCCCAGGCACGTTGTGCTCCCCATTGCAATGCGCAGACCCCTATGGCTACAGAAACTCAGTTGCTTACAGATTGCTTAGGCAATTGGCATTGCAGTCACTTTGGTGATGCTGTTCTAGACATGCCTCATCATGCTAACACATGATAGCATGGTACAATTATAAAAACGCTTAAAGAAAGCACACATATCAGTATCTACACAGAGATTCAAAATGTGTTTCATCATCAATAGATTATAAGGTTGTTAAATTATTGAGGAATAGCAAAGCCCTGCATTATATATGGAGTTAGACCAGATAGCTTTTTCAAGGTTCTTTCTAACACAAATTAGTTTCTAATTCTATGGATGCAGTCAGAGGTTTATGCTAGCTATTAAAAACAAATATCAATAAAACCAATATGTGGTGTCAATCCTGGAACAATGAAGACTGAAATGATGTGCTCAAAATATTTCATATCCTCTCTGCCTGTAAAATCAGACCAAATTAATTTTGTGTATTTTGGAGGAACAGAAACATAACATGCATCTGAAGGGAATATAGTAAAAAAATTTTAATCAATTTCTTCTTCATAGAAGATCTCAACATTAATTAAAAGGAAGTGGTGAATGCTTTTGAGAAAGAGGCTTTTTAGCTTTCAGTTAATACTACTCATAACTGAATTCAATGAAAGCACAGCAAACAAAGCAAATAACAGTACCACTAATTTCACTTAACTAGTTAACTTCAACTAGTTTAAGAATCAGTTTCCAGTATTTTACTCAAAGGCAATTTCTCAAAAAATGAACTTTGCTACCATTTCCTTAAGCAGAGGTGAACCAATGAATGCAAGAAACATATGTGTTGCCTTTTATCTTAGCAATTTATTTAGCTTGCAGTGACTTTATATTATTAACATTTATTCCTATTTTTATTCTTTGCCTACAATATGAAACAGAATCACAGAATCACAGAATCTTAGTGGTTGGAAGGGAACTTTGAGATCATCAAGTCCAACCACATTAAAAAAAAACAACAAACAAACAAACACAACAACAAAACAAAAACAAACCACAAAAACAACAAACAACAACAACAAAAAAAAACCACAAAAACAAACAAACAAAAAAACCCCCCACCACCCACCAACTAAACCCCACACACAACACCCCAGCACAAACCAATGACCTTGGCCACTAGAGCATGCCCTGAAGAGCCACGTCTACACGTTTCTTAAATACCTTCTCAAATGACTCCACCACCTCCCTGGGCAGGCTGTTCCAGTGCCTGACCACTCTTTCAGTAAAGTAATTCTTCCTAATATCTA
>JAOTQQ010000012.1:132346617-132507818 GCA_026546715.1 Gallinago undulata | reverse complement strand
CTCCCACCTAGTTTGGTGTCATCCGCAAACTTACTGAGGGTGCATTCAATCCCCCTGTCCAGATCATCAATAAAGATGTTGAACAAGACCGGCCCCAAAACTGAGCCCTGAGGGACACCACTGGTGACCGGCCGCCAACCAGATTTTGCTCCATTAATCACAACTCGCTGGGCACGGCCACGTTTGGAAGTATTCTTTCACTACTAATTTATAAGTCTGAGAGACTGAGGCTTATTTTTGTTATAATATGTTAAGTGTTTATTTTTACCTTATTTTTTCTAGTACTTGTAACATACAGTTTCATTTATATAGCCAGTTGCATTTTGTAGTATTGTAGCACCTTGTATTTTGCCAACTACTTCGAACTTCCAGCATCTTTAACGTAGACTCTCAATTGACACATATTACAAAATCACCTGCAGGAAGACATATCTCTGTCTTCATGAGATGACTCACTGAAGATCGTAATAAAACTGATTAGCATTCAAAACCCAGGAACTTAAAATTCTCGAAGAAGAGAGCTGAAGCCCTCCACCTCAGCTCAATTTTATAACTGAATATATTGCTACAATTCTCTTCCAATAATAATCTAAATTTTAATAAAAGTATCAGAAATATTCCAAAGTATTTCAGCTTTATACTATAACTTTATTATACATTTTTTTCCTATTTCAGAATACCATATTTCACCCACTCAAATTTAATGTTGTGTGATAATGTATGAGAAATGACAGGAATATTCAAGGGCTTTAATGACCATGCGTTTCATGACTGAAGAGTAAGTGGTATTTATGACAATGCATAGAGAAGCTTGAGACAAAGCAATGAGCGAACAGCATTTCCTAGTAGAACTTGAATGTTCAAATGCAGTTCCGCAGAGCACTTAGACTATAGATTAATCAAGTGAATTAGTTTTAGGCTTAAAATTAAGCATCTACCTAAGTATGCCCTTGCACAGTGCAGGACTAAATGCACTGAAAAGTACTAGTTCTTGGTGGGTTTTGTGGTTTTTTTCCCCAGATCTTAAATAGAATTTTATTTGCGCATGGCACACTGTATTTAGTGGGACTCTTCTTTATTTTCAGTAACATTTTAAAAGACCAATAATATGATGGACATTTAATTAGAAAAGTATCATAAACAGAGCTTAATAGTGCAAATACATGTTCCTCTGTCTTCTTAACTTTTGGCAACAGTCCTGCAATTCTGACCTCACTGAAGAGGTCAACAAGAACAACAAGAGGTCAACAAGGGAACAACAAGAGTTCCATCACTTAATGAGTCCAGGATTTCAATCAGATCATTGCAAGATAAGCAGTTATGTAAGACTATAATATTATGTTTTAAGCTCTTAAATTAAGAATGTGCAAAACAGCATACTGTTTCTGATAAAGGCATTCTGTAAATCCATTGATCTTTACAGAATCAGATCCATTTCAGTAGTCTTCATCCTATTAAAGTATGTTCTATGCCTTACGGTATACCTAAAAGTCATATTAGTTCAGAAAAATTTTCTCATCTTTCATTTCTTTTTCCACAGCTTTTAGGAGCTGAATTTAAATGGGGACAGAAAGTACTAAGAAGTAAGTTTCTTCTCTAAGTTAAAAATCTGATATTTTTTCCCCCAATATTTACCTACTGTAGCATCTGTACAGTACTATATCTAAGACAAATGAAGTAAACCAAAACTATTTAATGTGACTATCAAAAGCAAATACAAAAGCTTTGTCTACAGTAAGCACTTTCCAGCCTACCAAATGCTGTCCATTTTCACTGTGCTTGTGCACTTTCCCTGGAAGAACTAATAAGCATGGCTCTTGCAGTAACCACAAATTAAGTGTATACTTCAAACACTTAAAAACAAAGAACCAGCAAACAGTGGCACTATGGTTCAAAAAGCTAGGGAAAAAATATGGTCTCAAGTAACTCTGTGGCTGCACTAATGTTGAGCCAAAAGACAATCACAAACTTCTCCTCTCTAGAGAAGAAATTAGCATCAAAATGTTGAAGGATTAATTCTGGGTTTTACCAGGTTTCTTTAGTTTCAAGTTGACAAAGTCACTTATGTTCTCCTTCAGTCTCTGAATTCCTTATGCAGAATTCCTGTTTTAATCAACATATACAGGATGAGTACAAATCATAATTTTATTTAAATAGCCTTAGGACCGCAGGGGAACTGTCACTAAACCCTTTTATATATACTGTGTGTACATATATATGCATACGTATACACAAATCCCTTTCAATATATAGTAACATTTTGCATGGGTTTTTATATTCAACTGAATATAGTCTAATAGTCTTCAAGTGATCTGGTTTTGGTACATAACTATTTCTCCAGAGAGATATATTGACTTGTATCACCCCAAAAGAATAAATAGAAACATAAAATTTAAAATATGGCCAGTAATTAACTTACTAATAAGTAATTAATTCAATATTCATTCACAAAGTAAGTAAAAATAAATAAGAAAAATGTTATAAGAACAAGAAGAAAATGAGGGAGAAGCAGTAAATTCAAAAAACTAATGGCAAGGAAAGTCTGTGCACTCCCTTGAGCAGGAGCCAGCTGCAGTTGGGAAGAACTGAAGATTGTAAGGTACACAGCGCTTCACAAGGGTTATGCATCAATCACACAGGAATATAGGTTAGACAGTTAGAACTGAGATCATTTCTAAAACTAAAAGATTAGGTCTCAAAGACACGTTCCCCAACACTGTGAATGTAGGCAGGTATTATCAGTCAAAAAGCCCTTTTTCATTAAAGTGTCCCTGAACAGTGAGAACACGATTTAAAAATAGTTCAAGCATAATTAATATTTTCTATTTATAACTGAATAAAACAGCTTGATCTTGGAAAAAAAAGAGTAGCACATAAATGTGCCTTAGTTCTTAGTCAAGAAAGAAAGACATCAAGAAAAATATATTTATTAGGTACAATTTTTGGTACACTTATAAATGACCTCTTATTATAAAGATTAGAAATATATTTCAGCTATATCTGTAACACTACACTCTTTACTTACCCATAATTTTCAGCTGAACCATTGACTACATGATCTGCCCATAAACTTGCACCATTGTACCACCTTTACAACGCAGTTAAAATAAAGAAATGTTACAAAGAAACATGTTTTATTAATAACACTCTAATTCATATGACATGACCACTTCTCAATAAAATGGGAAGCTTTTCAAATGTTCCAAATAAATTTGTACATTACCCACTTTCTCTTAGGTAGGAATAAAATGGATTCTTTTAAAATTAAAAACCAAACAAATTATGCTTATTTTTTCCATATATAATTCTTAATAGTTTTCCATATATAATTCTTAATACATTTCACCTTTACTCTTTTCAGCAGTTTAGCCATGTTTCATAACGACTAATTCATCTGATATCTTTTCTTACACAAAAGTTTTCACATCTTCAATGGTTATTGAGTTTGTGGAATAACTGAAAAATAATTACCGAGATATAACATGAAGAAAAATAACATTCTATATAGCAATAGTTTAAAATACTGCTTTTAGCATCAAATATCTAACTTTTAAAAATTTGTTTTACTGTTTGATAGGCTGCTTTATTTTTACACTTATTTAAGAAGCAGAAGATAACTCACTTCACTCAGATTAAACAATGAAAACTCGTTAAATTTTACACCTATGTTTACACCATGTCAGCTACTGAACCTGGGCTACACAAAAATCTGCAGCATCATTTCAGCAAATCAGTTGAAGACAACATGTAGAAATATTTTATCTTAAGTAGAACCATGGAGAAAAGAAGTAATGGGACAAAAAAGCTGCTTTCATTTCAGAAATCAGGGGATAAACTGTTTATGTGCCATTATTTCAGTATATGAAGAGTACAGGCAAATCATGCAATATTTGGTTAATGAGTTTCAACCGGATGCTTGGAGTTACAGATTTTCAGGATCCTGCATGAGTAAAGCCTTCGAACTGCAATAATCCCACTACTTAATGATTTCCACAAAACAATGAGTGAGAAGCAGGGCTGGGATTTTCAGAAAAGTTCAAGGAACTACCATATTATCAACCTGGACATAAATCTTCCTTTGTCTGTACTGAAAATCCTAGCCAAAATTCTACAGGATGAACTTTTTAATGGATTGAATACACTTATCCAAGGGTTTTAATGAATTTGTTCCCATCAACCACAGCAGGATACATGAAATATTTTTTGCATGACTCCATTTTTTCCCCAGCTTCTCAGAATTCAGAATCTGATGTTCTACAATATGTTTACAAACTGAATGACCCTGTACCTTCTGATCACTATGTTGAGGAAAGACAGTATGGAGTGCAGTATACGCTAATGTCACTCAGCTGCTCTTGTGTCTTCTATATCAAATTGGATACTATTGGGAATGACATTTTTTTGCATGGTGTGTAGCCAGATCAATGACTGGATGAAAGTTATTTAATTTAATTTTAAATTAGATTTAGTTCAATCTAAATTAGAATACATATGGAGAATGACAGGTATGTATTTACACTCTCCGTGACGGTGCGTATCTTTAAAACTGAAGCCAGTCTCTTCATTTAGCCAGTATTTTAGGTAAGATTCTTCTATAAAAGTACTTTATTATAGACACCATAAAAATATAAGCATGGCTTTAAAATTGCAGTGCAGTTTATTTTTTTGTTAAATATGACTGTATTTATTCATAGCAATGAAATAAAACCCAAAAATTCTTACTATTAGTTATCCCTGCTTTACCCGCTCCAGAGCTGTAGAGAAAAATCATATGCTGACTAAAAACTAAACAGAGAAATATAAAAAGTCTATGTGTGCAAAGGGAGAGGAACATCAGCTTGCTTCTTTCTTCAGATTTCCTTCTTTTTGGACTTTGCCTGGCTCTTTAAACATGTTATCAAATAACTATTTCCAGAGACACTCTAAAAGTTTCCAGATGATGCATCAGATTGTAGTTACATTATGTTCACTGCAATACACTATAAGCATACCAAAATTTATAAAGAACAATACTACTTTTGGTCCCAGCACAGCAAGCATGCAACACCAATTTGAAGGCATTTAATTAATCATCTTAAAGTCAATATAGGTCATAACATTTCAAAGGCTGAGGACCTTCTTAAGTGACTCGGGATATTAAAGAATGAAATTGGGTATTCCACATTGTCCTATAATCACCCCTAATGACTGAAAAAGCTAGCCACTAGGAATACACTGCAGTTAAGTGGGGGAAAAATTGTCGGTTGTACCTCAAAGAAAAAGATTTTCAAGTTAAGGATCATGCTTTAAAGAAATCTGAAGTCAAGTTAATGGAGAGCTAAAAGAAAATGAGGTACTTAAAACTGTGGAGATTAGTTGTTCTGTATTTAGAGAAATACTGCATAAAGTGCTCTGTAAATTTAATTATTATTCTAGGTCAATTAAAAATTTTAGACTACACTTCAGAAAAAAAGTATTATTCAACTTTATCTACTTTTACTATATACAATAAAATACCTTTCAGGAGCATAGGTTGTGTCGTCATAATATGAATTAGGCACTCTTCTCTCCTGCCTAGTCCTCCTGAATATGGAATAAACAGCACAGATATTTCAGAAATTTTACAGGGTGCTTCTTGCATGTTTTCCTTCACTGTATTACTAAGATAGTGATGAATATAGAGCATATTTATCTACAGTTCAGCAGTATCTTCTGAACATGTACTTTCATATATATGTCATTTTATACTTCTACTTTCAAATTATATTCAGAACATAATAAGAACACTTGATCAATACACACATACTTCTTAGGAGCAAAAAGTTACATCAACAGCAAAACAGCATTTGAGCAACTGAGAAATTTCAGCAAAAGTAGGATATGGATGTTGGAAAATTTCTGACTGGTAAAATGAAAGCCAGAAAACAAAACGGAAGCAAATGTTTGTTTACAACAGCAATTCTGCCTGAAACAAACCTCACAACCTGCACAAAAAGTGCACAAACGATCTTTCATTGCCTTCCAAACACTAACCTCACAGACTAAGCAAGAAAAATAAAAAAAGCACATAGTGTGGTGATCTCAGTCACTAAGTTGAGTTCTGAGACAGGTACATTGAGAAAGAATTTCATACAGTACAGTTTTCAGAAGACTTTTATTTGGGATGAGCTACTAATTTTTTAATTTTAAAAACAATTGGGATAAAAATCTTGAGAACATTGATCTGTAATTAAGCTCATGTCTATGTCAGCCAATTTAAAATGGGTGAAATGTTAAATTATGCACTAGCCTGTGTAACTCTATAGGATTGTGAATTGGGAGATATAAATAAAAGCCTAAGTAAAACTTTTCACGTCCAGCCATGATGTCTTATTTATGTTCAACCTGAGTAGCTGCCACAGTGGAGCTCATACCAGCCAGCGCTACCATGTCAACTATCACATTAAAGAGTCAAGGAAAATTGGAGTTGGGTACTGAGTATTGAGCAGCAGAATGTTCTTGAGAAAGCACTGAGTCCAAAGGCACTTGAAGTCACTGAAGCTGTACATGGTTATTGCCTATTTTAGGCATATGCTGGACTATTTTGTCAATGCCAGCACTGCTTATTTTGGGAGGCAAACAGTTGGACTTCTTCAAAAGGGGGGAATTACCACAAAGCCAAAATGAGGAGTACCATAGCCTAGGAAGGAACTCAGAAATTAAGGGTTTTGATAATGAATATGTGTCCTAGAGCTAATGAACTAAAGACTATCAAATCTGATAAAGAGTAAATGAAACAAAGTTCAGCAGAGTAAAGATGAAAAAGAACCAAGTGACCAAGTAGTCACTCTGTGGGGAAAATAAAGAAAAATCTGCTAGAAGAGACCACAAGAGTTAATGGGCTGTCTGGAGCCATTATCTTGGAGTGAATGACTCCAAGATAAGCAATGAAAGGAGCCACAAATAACAAAGGTGGCTAGTAACTCTGACTGATGTATCTGTATGGCATATTTGCCTACAGGACACCCACACTGGTGGATTCACAGCGGCAAAATATACAAAACTCTCTGTCCCAGATGCGAGACTCTTCCCTGAATGCTGGACTATGCAGAACATTGATTGCTATTTTGACAAATAGTGGAAACTGGAGTTATTTCACATGCTTAATGAAGTGAAAGTAAAAAACAGGAAGTGAAGTGGTTGCTTGATATCAACATGACATTGATTAAGCAGATGGAACTAAGAAGACAAGACTAATACCTTGACCTACATTTAACTAGGGAAAAGTGTAAAGATAAATGAGGAAATACAATTTGGAAAGTAATTTTTCCTATATTTCCAAAAACTAAAATAAGGAAGAGGAAATGACTTCACTTTTTCAATGGATAAGGAGGAACTGGATACAGATTATTCTTATTGGTCCTAAAATACTTAGAGAACTGCTTGTGAGAACATGGAAAGGCAAAAAGGATGAAAAACTAGGAAAAATGACAGTCACTATAAGGTACTTAGAGCAGTTCCTATCTGGTAAGATCACTCAGGTAACTTGAATACTAATGTTACCCACAGGCAGTCTGCTCTAACAGTGAGCTGGAGATATTTCACTTGATGTTGCATTTTCCTTTCTGACTCCATGAGGAATTAGCATTAATAGCCTTCTCTTCCATAAAGCCTTGGAAAAGATTTACTCCATCTCACTGCATAAACCCCAGCTTTTTAATCTTTCTGTAGTACTATCACTTTTTCCCTTTATTTTCATCGATTTTACTTTATTTGCAATAAATTAATTTCTATAAAAACAAAGATGAAGATTTGCAGGTCAAGATCCTCAAACTACGACAATTTGATAATAGCTCCAACTTTCAGCAATATCTGAACAGTCACAGACACAGCCAGCAATCTGAAACAGGTTCAGACAAACTAATGCAAATGTAAGTATATAACTAAGGCCAAAAAAAAATTTATAAAAATTAACTATTGAAATAGCACAAGAATGAGCACACTTCATCACATATTTTCAGAAAACAAATGAAAAATCCCTCCCTCTCCTTATTAAAGTTTCTACAGGGAGACTGAACTATATATACACTTTCTTTAGATTAGATTTAATGTAAAATAGCATCATTTCAAACCAAATCTTTAACTGAGTTCTAAAGTTTATACTGCCAATTATACTATAGCTTTGGACAATTTTTAAAAAGCAGTATTTCCTTGGAGAGGATATTTCTATGATACTGTAAAAGTTTCAGATTCTATTTTGTTTCTGCAACCAAAAGTAGTTTTACACTTACTAACAACATGGTTATATATGATCTGAATTCAAAGCAAACCTTAATGAACTTCTCAGAGGAAATTATAGCCAGAGTGAAGCCATGAAGTGAATATATCAAGAGTTCTTTAGTTCTTGCTACGGAAATGTTTATATGGCCCCTTTTGTAAAGCAATCGCCATATCAACCATTATATCTGCTATTTGAGATCTAAAGCCACCAATTCCTTTTTATTGGCTCACAGCTTCTCAGATTTACATCCTTATTTCTATTCACACACAGCCATGTAGACTTTTTCCTGTTTTGCAGTATTTTCTGAAAATATCGTAATCACGGTAGTACACCACCATGCCTTATTGTATCTCTATTATTTCATAGAAATTATTAGGGGCTCAACTTCTCTCTGCCATATAGTTCATATATAAATAAGAACTCTGATGATCTGTAATCACACACGGGTTTACGGGTATTACGAATTTATAGAAGTACTCATAAATTACAGAATAAGTACTATACAAACATCTACAACGTAAGCTCATACTTCTACTTTTCTCTCTATTTTTCAGAATAGCAAAGTATGAGATTTCAGAAAATCTCTATTTCTGTGTGCTTTGAAGTAGATAGGCATTTCCTCATTATTTGAAAGAGAATAGTAAGTACTATAAGCACTTTGGAAAATTCCAGCAAAAATAAGGGTTAAACAACTACACATATATAATATCCATATAACCTAATTTATGAAACTGATGTCTATAAAGCTATTCAGCTTCTCTTGGGATTTACCCATAGTCCTGAGTAGTCAGTTTTAGATACATACATAGTCAGAGAGTATTAAAAAACATCTTCACTGTATGTGTTCATCACCTAAAACATACATCACATTCTCAGTTTGGAAACCAACCACAGTATTGTTGAAGTCTAAATGGCAGAGCTAACGATATGCTCCACATCAGTTATACCTCTCAAGATCACAGTAAGCACCCTCAGAATAGGTACGGCACATCTTACGGGAGTGAAGTAATCTGATTGCATCTTCACAAAATAGAGGATACATTGTATGATCCTGGCTGCCAAAACATAAAGGTGAACACAATGAAAAGCAACACAAAGATGAAATGAGGACAAACCAACATGAAAAGCAAGCAATGTCAGCTACAGAACAAAACACTGGAACAAAACTCAGCTGGAACTTCAGTGAATTTTGCAAAACTACTTTTAAAAATTAAGGTATATTGGCCTTCAGCTAAGACTACAAGAAAAGTATCACACTCCAGTTTTATCTACTTTAACATTTAACACAGCCATACGTGTACGATGTTCTGTATATGAAAATCACAGTATTAACAGATATTTATGTTTGTTGATTTAAATAATTTTATTGACTTTTTAAAAGACAATGAATGATGTAAATATAGCACCACCTTCATGGACCACCAACTGTAGACCATAGGCTGTGAAAATATGTTTTAAAATTGAAACATGAAGATTGCCCAGTGTTTCTCTACACACTATATTAAGAAAGCTAATGCTGATATTAACTCAACACTTCTAAGTTTTCTACCACTCTACAAAGACTAATGAAAACAGAAGTGGACATGTAGGTACATAAAAGTACATGCATTATCCACACAGAGTCACACAGATGAAAACATATACCTGGCATTTCTGTAATGGTGATCTGTGGACTGGGTGTACCGGGAACGAGGCAAAGTAACATAATGACTGAGTAGATGGCAGAAAGAAAAATGCAAATATGAGACTATAATGTGGAAAAGGAATGATATACATATATCATACAACAGAACACACAAAAATCTGAGAACACAGGAGCTACAAAAGCACTGTAGAGGGCACCGAAATTATTAACAAAATTAGAAATCTGATACACAGTTCTAAAGGTAAAATTATCTAGATAATTCACACATTTATTCTGAGAAGCCAGTGGGAGACAATGGACCAAGCAGGTAGCAAAAATTTGGGATTTTCTATATTATTTCAGGTAGGAGGAAAAAATGTACAAAGATCTGTCTGAAAGCAATCTCAAGAAGTCATATTGCCTGTTCCTTTGCTTGAAGGCAGTGGTAACTTCAGGATGAATAATATCTTTGGCAGGAGTTTATCTAGTCTGTGTGAAAGGCTACCACCATCAGAAAATCTGTCCCCACCTCTGACTGTAAGTTTTCCTAATATTTATCCTATGGTGATAAAAGATGAATTTAAATAAAAGCCCTGTTATTATTTAAATAATTAACGAAGAGCTATAACATCTGTAACAGAATATGCTAAAAAAATAATGCATGCATTACAAAATTTTTTCAAAGTATTTATATTTTGTTTGTATTTTGAAAATATGTCAAAATTTATATATTTTAAATATATTTATAATTGTTACAGCACTAGATATTTTCCCGTTATCAAAAATAGAAGAATATTATTTCTCTTTTGGCATAAATATATATACACAGTACAGGAACAATGGTTTTGAAAATAATTTTTCCGTCTAATTTACAAGGAATTATTAGAATGCAAATGAGTTCCTAGTCTACAGCTCCTCTGAAGCTGAAATATTTTAAAGCAATGTCTAAACACAAAAGTCCATATTGGAAGTGTAAACTGCTTTCACAAGAAACATGGAAAACCTCATGTCTATCCTCCACTTTTATTTCTCGTATCTTAATTTGCTTATAATCAATGATTTTGTAGTAATCAAACACATTGTTACATGTAGCTATATTACCTACACTTGATATCTTTGCCTCTTTTGCATGTAGATAAAATGCATCATCAGCCATATTTAAATATTCTGTATAAGCATATTAGTTTAATTATGTATAGTAAAAGAGATGCTTGTGCTCACTTTTTGTCAAATAAATGCAAAAGCAGAGTCACGTCTATAAAAAGCTTCTAACTTAAGTTCCCGATTATGCAATTTAAACTTTGCAGTTCGTTACAAGAATGAGGAGTCATACACAATTCAGCATGGTACACTAAAAATTTGAAGATGAGATCCTAAGAAGGCCTAACAATAAAGAAAATAACCGTAGAGCTACACTGCAGGCTGTAAAAAGTATTAGGGTTCCTAAACTAACACAAGCACAAAAGCAGTCTACCCATAAGATCCTGGCAGTCAACATGGCGCTAATAAGCATTAAAAAATAATACCATCATGTAACACCCACATATAGAACAATCAAATAAAAACATAGGAGTCTACCCGACAGCAGCTATGATATGTGTGATGATGACAAACACCTGCATACCAGCTTATTTTCACCACTATGTAGTGACAATCCCAGGCTATATCCATATGAATTTTCCCTTAAATTATTCAGATGCAACCCTGAAATTAACACCACAAAACTGTTGCAAATATTACATTAGTATTAGTAAGTAATTAAGTGTTTCCAGCTGGTAGATGATATTTTCATGTTAACAATACACTCCTACTTCCTCTTTTATCTCTCCGGTGAACTGCTGACATGCCTTCTTGATAGTTGTGCAAAGATATGACAACAATAAGTATAATATATTCAACCATTTTTTTAAGAGCAAAGCTTTAAACAAAAGTGGGACTTCAAGCAGATAACATGTTGCAGAACATGAATTTCCCAGGCATGTAATTGTTATTTGCAAGCAGCTTAGCTTATTGCCCACAAGAAGGCACACCCCAGACCGCTCCCTTCTCTTACTTGTATGTGAATGAAATATCCTTACAGTTAATGCTCTGCTCAGGATTTGAGTCCAAACTACTTTTCAAATCCTTACCAAACTATTTTAAGTGCCCAACTTCTGGCATCAATTTTTGTATTAATACGTCTAGAAACCTAGAGCTTTAATGTTCCTAGCAAGTTCTGAGACTTTTGCTTGTGAATATACAGCAGTTCAACCTTTTTTCTATTTTTTTTTAATTCAGAAATTCAGAATCAGAGAAAGTTGGCATTTAGATACAACCACTTACACATTTTGATATGTAATAACTTTTAACAAGTTTGAAACATGCTTCCTCACCACCCAGAACTCTGCTTCTCCATATAGCAAAGTGACATAAGCCTTAACTTAGACATGACCTGATCCTCTACCAGATACAAATTACTGGCTATTTATACTTTTCCCTACTCTTTAGAGCCCATGTTATCCAAGCTATTTAACTCATAATAGATAATAACTCACTATAAAATAGTTTTACAAGTGCAATGTAAAAAATGAGATCATGTCTGAATTCATTAAGAAGATAAATCAGTTTTATACAGGAATTAACATGGTAACTTTAGTAATATAGTACAGAGCATTCATCATAAATCAAAAATATATAACCTAATGAAGTTTGAGCGTTTTCATATCTCTAGCTATAACAATAATAATAATTATAGAGATACTGTTCATGTAAGCATGTGTGCCTGCCTAGAAATGGTTTCTGTTGAAGTAATGTTTTTAATAAAATATGCATGGTTAGTGGAAAAGAAAGGAAAGATGCATGCCATATCTGTATTGAAGAGAGAATGATTGACATCACATAGGTCAAAAATGCCTATGACGTACCTAATTCTCACTGTCCAAAACTGAAAACATGCGCAACTTTCATTTGGCTAATATCTAGTCTAAAACACTTAAAATTACAGTATAAATAAATAATAATTTAGTAAAATCACTAAATTGCACTGCCTAAATGGAAAAAGAATGCCAGAAATGTTCTAGATCTGCATCTAAAATATATACGTCTTTTCAGTCATTCATGAAAATCATGATCTCATATGTATATATAGGAGGAATACTTGGAAGACGCTGGAGACATGGACAAGATTTAGGCACAGCAGATTTTTAAAAAGAACTTTTTAAAAAGAACTTCAAGATACTTTTGGCAACCTTCATTTAGACTTACTGCCTTTTACCACATATAACTTATTTGCTACATTTATAGTAGAAAATGGCAGAAGTATATAAAATGATGGTATGGCAAAATGAAAATATTAGTCTGCATCCTCACAGATTTCTGAAACATTATGTATTTTGTTACAGATAGCATAGACAGAAAATTTGCAGCAGCAACTCATGTCACCTGTCAAAATAATGAAAGTAGTCTGACAAGGTTTTGCCATATGACCATTAATATACACACACATCCTAGCCATACACAGACACACTCCTGCATCAAATGAAAACAGACTTCCACTATTCTGACAAGAAGACTCCAGACATGTAGGCGAACACGTCAACTTTCCTTTTTTAAAGTGAACAGAAAATGATGACTTAAAATTTTCTGCTAGTTCCCACCTATTTGCCCCTTTCTTTACACCTTCCTAGAAATGCAGTGAACCATGAGGGTAAAAAACCAGAGATTCAGTGAGCAATCAGATTGCCTAACTGGAAGTACTTAGTTTCCAGGAACGGGTTTGACATACCAGAGCAGTCTCAGAAGCACACTTGAACACACACATACACACACACACGCTGAGTGCCTCTCTGAACCACCCACAGCAAACCTTTCTGTTCTTACTGTGCAAGAGCAGTTTAACCTGCTCTATACTGCTTGGGGTATTATACTCAACAGTAAAGATGAGGCATTAGAAGACTACCTATTCTTTTCAAGTTTCATTCTCTATGACGGGGTCTTAGGATTTGATTAATATTCCAGCTTCCCTGTTAGAGTGGGAAGTTGACTCCCAAGTACTTCTGTGGAAAGGAGGAAGTACTGGGGCCGTGACAATCTTGTGCTTATTGGAATATCCATAATAATTCTGAATACAAAAAAAGACTTTCTGTTCTACTGCTGGAACTTGTATGAATCAAGCCCAGCTGACACAAGGAATTTCTATCAATTACTATTTATCCATTCTGATAGTCACCTTTTCCAGTGTATTATCTGACTGTAATTTACTTTAAGTGATACTTTGTATCATTGGCAACACTACTATCCTCCATTTTTAGTAATGCTCTTATATACTTTTCCACTTGAAATAGCAAATCAAAAGTATAACAAGTATGAAATTATTCACATTGCCTAAATAAATATGATTTTTTACTGGTATGAATTTTCCTTTAACCAAATACTCTCAAGCTTTTCAAGTTACAATTTTCTGCAAATCTTGCAATGGAAAAAAACAGAAAGTACCTTTATCAGACTGCAGAAAAAGACACAGGTGGTTCTTTGGGATAAACAGTTGGAAATTTCAGAATAAAAGAGCCATTGATAGTGGTAGAAGGGCAAAGAGAGAGGTCTGGCACATGAAATTTAGGATAAGCACTCTGGAAAGGAATGAGCTAAAAAAACTGGGCCTGGGATCCAGTTAAGACTGCAAGATTGAGCACAGAACTGTTCGAGGGAAGAGGAGGTTGAAACTAATAAAATTATGTAGCTTCAGGGAAAGGTAGAATCATAGAATTGTTTAGGTTGGAAGAGACCCTTATGATCATCGAGTCCATTAATGTAGCACTGCCAAGTTACCACTAAGCCACGTCCCCCAGCACCACACCTACATGCGTAGCCCACGTAGGAGTTCCACACTGCCTCATCGCAGCTTACTGATAGCAATGATGGTGACTACTACAATTAGTTTTCCCAAATAAGTGAGGCCATTGATACGGTTCTTAAAGTTCAGATTCTCAACTGAACAAAGCAAGAGTTAATGTTCTCTAGGGTACAATGTCTTTCATTTTGCTTCATAAACACCTGGGAAATCACTCCTAAAAACTACATAAATAAAATGTGAACTCTCAACCTCTCAAAAATGGCAAATGCCATTCAAGAATTAGTTATATAATTTTGCCCGCTACATTTCTTAGAAAAGATTAACAGTCAAGTTTTAGTTAATATTTTAGTTTTTTTAAACAAGATTACAGATTTTCTTTATATGTAAACATCAACAACTTTTCCACCCATTATGGTATCAATGCTGTTTGTCCCTTCAATTGTATAGAAATTCCTGCTTATCTCTGGGATAGATGAAATCCTAGAAATATTCCAACTAATCACAATTGAGAGTTTGAAAATTTTAGCTGTGAAACAATAGAAATTATGAGCAGAGAATTTGTGAACTGACACATATTCAATCAATATGATTTTCAACAAGAAAATCTGTATTACATGTATCAATTTGTCCCATAATGTATTTTAAGTCCTCACTCCAAAGGGCACAATGCTAAAGTCTTTTATCAGATCTTCATTATTTATTTATTTTGACATGGGTGCTTTGTACGTTTATTTTATTCTGGGGAATGTATCTATAAGTTTTTATTGTTGGTTGGTTTGTTTTTTAATTTGACTCAAATGTTCTGAATCATAAGTCCTTACAGATGTAGCTAAATCTGCCAGACTGCACTTCTCTTGCCACTTTCCTAATCCATCTCTCTGTTGGAAGTTGCCATCCTTCAGCAGACCAGGAGGGTGGTGCAGGTAATTGTGCAATTTAAGAGTGATTACACTGTGAAGGAACGTGCCCACTTTCAAGAACAGCAGCTAAAGAGAAAACACTCTCCTTGTCTGCCATCCTTATTGCAAGGCTAAGACATGGTAGTGTGTAGGACTGCAATCCCTTCAGCAATTAAATCCATTAGGGCTCAGGAGTGAGAGACCCAAGAGAAGAAATTGTAGTTGGCAAGATTATAAGTAACTGAAAAGAGAATCTGTTAATGGAAAGTGTAGGATAGTCTTATCTATAGGAACCTCTACTATGTTTTCAGTTGCAGTTGTAAGCATAGATGTATAAAGTAATTAGGAAGTGCAATATACTATTAATGCACATGGTAAAATTTTGAAAGGACAAAAAAAGAAATGCTGCAATCTACTGGACTTGTAATGAATACAGTTTACATTCTGAATGATGAATACTTGATTGCTTTTCAATATCTTAATTTTTTTGCCCATTTGACTCTTTCTGGCAAAATTAAATTACAAATCACTTGAATAGATATGTTGCTTTTTTTTTTTACTCTTTTTTCTAACTTACCTAATTAGGAACAATTAATTATGCATCTTTTTTCTTGAGAATTTTGTCTTACAATCATTGACCATCACATTAATTTTGGCATATTCAAGTTTTCTGTTCAATATAGCTACCAAAAGGCATTGATTTTTTAAATTCTTTGTATTAGTTAGCAGCACCCATTATGTTCTTTGATGTCACATGAGGAATAACCTGTAATAATTATCTGTAGAAGTATTAACTTCAAATACCAGTCACATAGCACTCAATAAGATTACAAAATACATCCATATTACTCCTTGCTATATGCAATTATGAAAAAGGACAATATCTAGCAATCATGGCCCTCTGATTCTAATGTGCAGGTTTTCAACTTGGTGTATAAAAGGTGGAAGATTTTAAAAATTAAAGCTAAGAAATGCTTTTTCTTTTGATTTTCTGGTCTGAAGACAATGAAGTTGGAAAGATCTTATAAATTATTTTTTTTAATGTTACAAAGGCACTACCACACTTAATTCAGCAATTTTAACTTCATTCACCAATTATTGCCTGTGGTTCTTTTTTACATCATCAAAATTCACAGAGGTTGCTCTACTTACTCTTTGGGAAGTTATATTAAGCAAAGCATTAGTCATGGTAAGATGTGCCTCTAAACACAAAGACCCTTATTTCATTCTCACACACATTTCCATAACTTCCCCCCCCCCAATGTCTCATAAAGTTGAGAAAAAACAAACACAGTGCTAGAATATAGATTTTTTTTGTCTGTGAATTGCATTGTATCCAATGGGAGCATTACATTGATACTTAACTGAAATTATGCATTTTTATGATTCTCCATTCAGCAGCAAAAATTACTAAATCTACTGATAATTTAAAAAAATATATTCAGTACTTAAAGACTCTTAATATTGTACATAAAAATATTTTTATAAAAAAAAAAGGAAAACTAATCAGTCTTTTATATTGCACAATTTCTCATAGGTTTTTCAGACTTCCTCTCGGCAAAAATACACTAACTTGACAGTTTTGCCAGCCTTGTGTGCACTATATTTTTTTCAATGTATATCATGTAAGCAGTGGATAAATGAGTAGGGAAATGCTCATCTGTGGGATTAGGTAAGTAATTTTGCTATTTAATTTAGTGAGCTATGATGCTGAAGCAGTTCTTGTGGATGAGTACAGGCTACAGCTGTTTCTAATTCCAGTCAGATATTTACCTCTCTCTGTCCGGGGAGTAGTGGTCATCTATTACACGGTGTCTATCCATTCGGTTCAGGGTATTGTAATGGGTAGGAGTAGATCGAGTCCCTCGTGGTCCCTGATCCACATTCCGACTAAGGATAAAAGACATCAGATTCTGAGTTCTGGCTGTGCCTGGACTACATCCCCTCACTAGTTTGTACAGACAATTATTAGCAAACATGATGGTAACAACATGTGCAAGCTGACCTATCTTTTGTGTACTTTTACTCTCATATGATTTTAAATTGCATGATAAAAAAAAATTCTCCTACAGAAAAAGATGCTAAATCCATCCTAGAGATATGGGTTGTTTTCATTTGTTTCAATGGTTTTTTGTTCTGGAAATGAGAGGAAAACTTTTTTTTTAAATTAGAAAGGTTAATTTCAGAAAAAATTTCATCAGTCTTTCCAGAGTAGTACCTTCAAGGAAAAATTCCTTTCTAGCGGAAACACACACTGTAAAGAATTTTCCATGAGTTTTTGAGTTTGACTATACCTCAAAGTTTTGCTAAACCTAGTCCCAAGACACAAACAGACTTCTGGCTGTTACAGTAGAGTGCGGCCTGCTGAAAACATTGTCATCTGAATTAAACAACCAATGTTTGTTGTGCACTGGAAAGTTTATTCTGTAATCTCACTAGCATAGAATCCGAAAAAGACAGGCTGTTTCAGTAGGTGTAAGTGGCACATATAGTGCAGACTTTGTTACAGAGCACCAATCACCTTTAGAGTTTTGTACAGTTTGAGACAAAAGCTTTGCCCACCAATGGCTTACTCAGTTTAACCATTAAGACCTGCTTATACACACTAACTTCCATTTTTCTGCTCTGTAAAACAAGTCCACAAGAATAGGAAGATAGAAAGACAACAATTAACTGTAAAAATTATTGGTAATTAAAACATAATTGTTTTGTATAGATTTGGAAATAACAGTTTGCATGCTTCCCTCCACACAAATTCATATTTTACACCAATAAATTCTTCTACCTCCTGTCCTTCCCCTTTAGCCTTCCCTAATGTGGCCCTCATTTTTTTTCAATTTATACTATTCAGTTCCTGTGTCCTTCCTTGTCACTTTGTCTATCCTTTAGGTACCTGTCAACCTTATCTTTTGTCATTTGCCAGTCCCCGGTCAGTGTTAACCTGTACATGTATCCTCCACTGCTGCTTCTATGCTATTGATTATTTCTGCATGTAAATGATATGAAGATGTTGCACTACACATGAACTTTTGCCTCCAGCTCTGCTTCATTTCTCATAAAGCATTTCTCCACTCCAGTTTTCATGAAGCCAAATACAAAGTTTACTCTGGCTAGTAAACTTTATATTTGCCATATTAAAAGTGAGATAATTCTTCTACCTTCCACTAGACAACTCTTTCCTGAAACTTCTTCGTATGTGTTTTCAGCAACTTATTTATACCAAAATGATAGAAAATCCAGTATGGCTTTTACCCCACCGTTGGGATCTTTCATGAATATTTGTACTCTAAAATGACCATTGACAGGGCTCCTCTGCTGTGCTTGTTAACTTTTTTACTTTTCCCAACAACCAATTCTTATTCCTCCTTTCTGAATTCTAGTTTCTGTCTGACCCTTTTCCTCAGGGTCTCTCTTTTTGTTCTGGTTTCAAATAAAATCCAAACTTTTTTTTTTTTTTCTGCCTATAGTATTATCATATTTTAATGCTTTTGAATTAAATATTTAAGCTTTCTCAAGCTGTCATTTTTTGCAAAACTTCTCAAAGATTTTACCTTTGCTGTCTGCCCACACAGTCAAAACTCCTGCCGAAACTCTGATTACAAGCCTTTGTCCTGAAAACTCAGTACCATCCTATCTGTTCAAATTACTTCCAGTAAGATTGTGTTATTGGCTTATAGCTCTAAATAAATAATTTCTTCTTAAATAATTACTTCTAAATAAATAATTTCTATATTATATCAGATTCTGACTTCATGCTGCTTTTTAACATCCCACACAACTGTATTTCTTGTACTTCAAAGTGTTACTACTATTTCAGTTCTGTTTCACTCTGCTAAGCATGCCTGGCAGACAGATTCAGTATTTAAAAGAAAATTACATACTTTCTCCAGTGAAAATTGTTCGATAAGAAAAGTTGGTTTCACAACATACTTCTTCAGTTCTTTGGAACTTTCTTGTAGTTGACAGGGCATGTACAGAGCAACCAGATAACAGGTAAGCAGGTGAAAAGGTCTAATTACAGCTGGTGATGGTAGAGAATAATGAGTCGTCCTACTAGATTTACCACACCACTTCAGCCCAGTCACTTTCGGCCTATTTCACTTTCTATAGTCACCCTCATCTTTCTTTTTCAAATGCACTCTTAGTAAAAGCTAAAATGATGTTGTCCAGTGTCTGCCACAGTCTAAACTCCATTCTAACCTTCAGAGAGAATAGCAGTCCATTAAATATATAGAGTGAAACATTACAAGAGGAGTAATGTTTTGTCAGCTATTATGCAATGTGGCTTTGGTGGAGTTTATTAATGAAGTCCAGTAGAAGGAATGAGGACTGCAAAATGGCTTCTGAGATGTAAAAGCAACTTGCACTTCTATGGCCCAAGAGCTCCTGCCTGCAGAGGCATCAATGAGTAACTGGGTGTGCAGCACACTCACTGCAGTTACAACATGTCTACATGTAAAACAGCACATGCAAACAAACTCAACTAAATATGAGGCAAACGTCATAACAATGCTCATAGTTTTGCTAAATACACCTGATTTCTCATTAGAACTAAAAAAAGGTATTTCAGTAACCCAAGGATTATGCTGCTTTTCTACAAACTCTCCAGTTCTGAGAACTCAATTCTCTGGGCTTGACCAGACCTCAAAGAAATGATTTAGTGTGCGGGCAGGGAAATATTACATAAACAATGCATCTGATTGTGAGATTGTAGGAAACAGATGAAACATTTTTCTCTGTAAATTCAAAATTATATTTTAAAATTTAGCTTTAGGAAAGTCAGGAAGCAATTCCATACATGTAAAGAAATGCAAAACTACAAGGAAATGAAAAGAAGGTTTTTCAATGGTGTTAGACAAGTGTTAATTACTAGCTTGGCTAAAAGTTCTGCCCAAAATGCACACAGCATGAATGCACACACACACAAAGAGATTTTGCTCACATTTATGTCTATATCCAAGACAAATAACCCCAGAAGATTTAGCACAGGCCATTACTTTGACTGAAATCAGTACAGTAGAAATTGGATTAGGCCCCTCTGTGCCTACTGTTTGTCTCATTTAAAGTCAGGATATATTTAGATACGGTTTTAGATTTCAAGTAGAAACTTATAGTTTCTGCCTGTGATGATATTGGGTAATTTGGGATACTAATACCTCATTAGCGCAAAAGCATATAATTTGGTCTGTATCTGTTAGAAGAAATAGTAAGTAAACACATAAGTAAGAGAATATGGAGTCAAGAGAATTTTAGGCTAAGAGAACAAAGATAAAAGAAAGGAAAGCAGAACACAAGAGAACGAGAATGGCTTTAGAGGAAAGGGATACACACATGTACCTGCCAGGAAATAGTGGATACCAGATCTTCAGTACTAAATGGGAACTGTGAACATTATGGGCAAAGAAAGTAACTTCCTCTTTTATTCCAGCTGAATTACACCAGCTAGAAACCTACCCACACGTAGTGACAAAAATGCTGGAAAACAGGCTTCATGTCCCTGTACATCTGTTCTTCTGCTTCCTTTATCCATGCAAGAAAATTCTTAATTCTGGCTTAAACAGTGTATTCAATCAAGTAGTAGTCAACCTTTAGAGTTGTAGTAGTACCTTTTACATAGCTTTGTTTCACAAGATAAATTGTTAGAAGAGGCTTTCTATGATCAAGACTTGATATTCAATATAAAATTGTACGTGTCAATTTATTCTTGATGTTTTAAAAGTTTGAAAAAAAAATATTAGAAAGAAAGCAACTACAGGCAAGAAGCATGTCTCTCCCAGGACCTTAATTCTGACAAATGAACACTAAGAAAGTGTCAAACCATCACATGCTATAAAACATGGCACCCTCTAAGTAGCTCCTGAAAATGAAAATCTGGAGAACTATTTTTCTTTCCTTAGATTGGAAAAATAAGACAAAATTCAGTGAGTTTTTGCACATCAGTATAATGTAAGAAAAAACATCATTGCCTTTACATAATTTCATGAGATCTAACTAATTCATTGCTATTTTGAAAGTCTGGAGATTCCTTCCGGTATTGCTACAGGATCAACACCACTTAAATCTACACAGTTAAATAACAGTTTACCTTTGTGGGGGAGGGACACTGGGAGACCACGATCTAGTCCGTCCTATACTATCTCCACGGTGAGGGGACCCTGATCGAGAGCAATGATTAGATGACATAACTTGTTCTGGCACTGATAGCGTTGAACTTTGAAGATCTCTGCCATTATGTCGATAATCTAAAAAGAAATGCAAATATTCAATGAATCTGAAATTGCACTTTTTAATTTCCTACATATCTGTAGTAGCTAGAAGCATGATAAAAGATGGAATTTGATCAAGAATGTTTTTATATCTGCCTTCAAAGAACATGTTATCACATTCTTTGAAGACTCTGGTCAAGATGTCACCAAGAGAAAAATTCTACAGCTGAGACACAAGCAACCAAAGGAATACAAGAGACCTGTCAGCAGCTTTGTAGGCCAGTATCTGCTACCCCAGAGAGCAAAAGAGCTATAAGCAATTCTGAGAGTTAAGCCCACAAGTAGTTATTTTTTATATTTTACTGATTTTAATTTATGATACTTATCACTAAGACAACAAGCTATGTGTTTCAGAGAACTGATTAAAAGTTATTGTGTACAGAGTATGAAATGTACTGAAACAATCAGTAGTTATTATGCTATGATATCATACCACATGCTAAAATAAAACCATACCTCAAAAATCCATATTTTCTGCAGAAAAGCCCAACTGAAATTGGGATAATTTAGGAAGGTTTGTTTTTTCCCTATGACAATAGGTGATTAATTGCAAACAGCATCCTTACAATGCAAATCACATCTTTTCTAATTTCATAGTCAACAGCTTATTCTGAGAATGTTTAATATCTTCAATAAAAAACTGAGAAATCTCGAAATGGCTTATCAGTTATTTTTGCAGATTACATTAATTGAAAAGTACTGTAAATAGCAACAAGAAAAAACCAGATTTCTAAAGATAGTCTTAAAGCGGCAGAAAGATTTTAATCTTTGAAAGACAAGTTGATACATTTGGGCAAAATAGAAAGTCATCTCTGGGAAGGAATAATCTGAAAGCACATTGTATTGGGTTTGAAACACAACATTTTTGTAGCTGGGGGGCTACAGGGGTGGTTTCTGTGAGAAGCTGCCCCATGTCTGACAGAGCCAATGCCAGCCAGCTCCAAGATGGACCTGCTGCTGGCCAAAGCCAAGCCCATCAGCAATGGTGGTAGTGCCTCCGGGATAAATGACCACAACCCCCATTCCCCATCTCCTTGTGCCACTGGCAGGAAGGAGACAGAGAAATCGGGAGTGAAGTTGAGCCCAGGAAGAAGGGAGGGTTCAGGGAAAGGTGTTTTAAGATTTAGGTTTTATTTCTCGTTACCATACTCTGATTTGATTGGCTATAAACTAAATTAATCTCCCCAAGCTGAGCCTGTTTTGCCCGTGACAGTAACTCGTGAGTGATCTCTCCCTGTCCTTATCTCGACCCAGGAGCCTTTTGTTATATTTTCTCTCCCCTGTCCAGCTGAGGAAGTGGAGGAATAGAGCAGCTTTGGAGGGCACCTGGTTTTCAGCCAGGGTCAAGCCACCACACACACAGGGGAAGAGCAAGTTATTACGAGCTTATATATAATGAAATAAACACCCCCCTTTATTGTACAAGTACACATGACAGAATGTTGTCTATTATTACCTTAATAATCTGTATCTACAGATATAAAAAGATGCAGAGATAGTTCTTAGTATTCTGCATACACAGAACACATCTATAGCATCGGGAGAGGAAAATAATGAAAAGCAGTAATATGAAGAAATAGAAAAATCCTTTAAAAAAAATCCAACATTTCAATCAGCAGTTTATAGAATATTTGTTATGTACATACACCAAAGTACAAGGGGAAACAGCAATAGCATAAGGTATTCTACCTGAACGGACATAGTGAAGGAATTCAAATAACAGAACACAAAAAAAACCCTACCTCGTCTAAAATATTCCCAGAAGCAAGAACTAGTAAATCAACACAATTAAATTTACTAAATCTGTATACATATACAAATTAATTACATTGAAACAAAAAGCCTCTTCCAGCTCTAATTTGTTGTTATAGTTGACCACTTGCACATTATTGTTGCAATAAATCAAAATTTAGGGCTATCTAATTGAATTGTCAAGTATAATCCTGATCAAAAAATTTTTTTACATTAAATTGGAAGCAGACATGCAATGCTTTCTGGTAAATAACACTGGTAGTGCTTCTTTATAACAATTTCAGAAGGCAGAAACTATCAGCACTTCTAATAATTTTTGCATCAACACAACTAGACATGTTAAGCCCTGTTTGAAGAAACAAATTAATATTCTATATGCATTGTAGCCAGAAAATAAACATTGACATTTATAATTAATTCACTCAAAACAAAACCTCCTATACTTATAAACTTCTCTTCTACCAAAAGCTCACACACTGAAAAGTAGCAGTTTCAGTAGGGCAACCCAGAAACCTGAGTTAATTCCTAAGTCACCTTTCAGTTTTGTAGAGTTAATGTAGCTCTCCACTTTATTTCACACTACTTATTTTCACAAGCTAGGAGTCAAAGCAACATACGATGCTATCTCAAAAAAAAAACTTATCAGATTTTCACAGAACACAACCTTCTGTGAACATCTGTAGAGATTAATACTTCTATTCAATTAAAAATTTCCATTCTATAAAGATGCAATACCATAAAATATTAACGTGCTTAATGTGGAGAGAAAGGAGTTTGGAATAGATCCAGTAAGGTTCTTAGGTTTCTTGAGCATAGTCATTATCATTCCAACACTTCAAAATCTCAGCTGCAAAGGAAAATATTTAAACTGTATGAATGCATAAGGAAAAACAGGTATTTCAGAAAAAAAGATCCCCAAACCTACATGTTATTAACACATCCACGTAGATACAGCTCACAAAAGATGCCACGTTTTGAACTCAGTTTCAAAAATCAAGGATGCAAGGAGGATGCTTCCATCCACTCAGGATCCAAAGCCCTGCATTTTCTCCTGACATAATATATCTTAGAATATTTTTTTTAAATAACTGATCAGGGATAAGATGAAAACTGTTTTTTCATTTCCTGAGAATCTAGAAAGCTGCTAGGCTTATGTAGGAGCTAGCCGACTAGTCACTCAGACTATGCCAGTTCTGAGAAACACATTCAGAGAAAAAAGTATAATCGTGTACAAAATTTTCAGATCCAAAACATAAGAGCTTAGCAAGTTGATTGATCCATTTTGACTTAAGCAAGTCCGTCTAAAGCCAGCTTTGGCAGATCAAGTTACAGAGTTACAGTATTTGTCTTGAAGGCACTTGGTCCTAGTAAATCACAGTTTAATGATTCATTGGTCTTCAAATCTTTATATTTATTTACAACCAAACTCTCCGTATTTATAACACTGCAGTATTTTTGTGAATTATTTATTTTTTAATTATTTTTATTGAAAATGTCATTGGCTTATTGTTTTATTTACTCTTTTATTTTTACAAATAAATGCAGATTTCCAAACTTCAGGGCCAGTGTAATATTTATCTTACTTTCTGAACCTAGATATCAGAATAGTATAGTTTTAAAAAGTATAGTTAATTATATCTTTTCTTTTTTGGCATGACCACTACTGTTGCAGAATGAAACAACTGTTTCATTCTTGAATGTGTGCTTGAATCACAGAGTCGGTGCAGCTCAGTTGTGTGACCAGCCAGTAGGATCCACTGTGTCTTTATTTCACCTCTACACAGATTTTTTTTTTTTGCCAGCTGAAACCAGATGAAAAAGATGGCACATACTAGACTCCACCTTGAGACTTCACTTGGGATAGGTTTTCAAAATTTAGACAGTATAAGAAACAACCTTGGATACAGTGAGACATGGCAGGAATATAAGAAGTACCTAAGAAATCAAATCGTTTAATAATGAACTTCAGAAGATGAAACACATTGAAAACATGCTGATATTGAAATAATTGCTTCAGTCATCTTTCACTTGTTTATTCTTTCAATGAATTTCAGTGCCTTTTGTTGTAGTTACTATTTATTAAATAAAATACTTCCATATATAAGAAATGTGTGCCTTTCATTGACACGTGAGGTTCAGAGGAAGGACAAGCAATCTGTCATTCCCCTGCAGCCACAGGCGATGCAGAGAGAGGAATGGGCCAGCTCCTCATCTACAGAGTTTCAGGATGGTGACAGTAACACAAAGCTCACTTGGGAGGCTTAACAACATGCCTAGCACCAAGCTGTACACCCCAGAAGTGGCCAACACTTTAATAAATAGGTTTAGCAATCAAAGCTGGAGTTCTTCTAAACCCCAAACAGGCTTTAAAGCTGCTATTGATGATTGATTGACCATGGGATACGAAGTATTAACTTTGGTACTCCTAACATGAAAACTTGATTCTCTCTACAACATGACTGGCTGTGCTTGACCAGGAGTTGAAACATACATGCCTCTCTCAAGAGAGGGGACAGTCTCAACTGAAAAACTTAGGATTTAACTTCCAATTTCAAAAATATTCCATGTCTTTTAAGTAAGGGTATAGGAAG
The DNA here is from genome assembly GCA_026546715.1 of Gallinago undulata. Lineage (NCBI taxonomy): Eukaryota > Metazoa > Chordata > Aves > Charadriiformes > Scolopacidae > Gallinago > Gallinago undulata. The sequence continues at coordinate 132,481,616 of JAOTQQ010000012.1, read as the reverse complement.
AAAGTAAAAATATTTTCTTGCAGAAAGAAATTATAGACAGCAAAACCGGAAAGAATAAACTTGACCAAGAAGCTGCTATTGAGGAAGCAGATAGTTATTTATAGCAGTAGCAAAAATAAGATAAACATTGGAATCTGCTTGCAACTATAAATATGAAGTCATTAGCATAGAATCAAGGGCTCTGTAACTATGGCAAGCCTCTTAAATCAATGTACAGAGCACACAGAACCTGATAATCGGTATACAGATAATCAGCAACACACAACTGTGAGCTGCAGACGCTTAAAAGATGGGCACATGACGAATGTATCAGCAACGCCACCACCACCACCACCTTCTCTTCATGGGATGGTTTCATTTAAAACTATGATACACATCAAATGAAGGATTTCGTAAAGCATATTAAATAGAGCTTCCTCAGAGCTGAAGTTTTAATTTTATGTGTTTTAAGAGAAAATATTAATACATTTGGCTTAAAGTATTAATTCACACAGTATGGCTGTACTGTGCTAATATTATGCTATGCAGGGTACATGTTCAGTCAATACTAATATTAACAAATTGTTATGAAATCCTGCAGCTTTACAACAGAAAATTACAGAAAATCACAAACCTCCAAATATGAGGTTCACATCAACAGCACTGAAATAACTCTAAAAACATCCAGCTGAAAAGTACTAATGAATCTTTTAAATTAGATTGCTGCTTGATTGACCTGAGAGAAACTCTTTGTATGAAAGTTGTTCTAGAAATGCAATATTAGAATTGCTGTCCATCACAGGCAAAATAATTGAGTTGTTTCAGACACTAATGCTAAGGGATGTTTCCTCCACTTAAACAACTGTACTCGATTGAAGCATCAAGCTTTGTCTTTATCAGATATTTAATTTTTAATGCTCACTGTGGCTGGGCTTAGAATGAGTGCTAATTAAAAAAGATTATATAATCAAATTGCCAGAAATGCTTAACATACCAAGATTTCACACATGGGCACTTTGGAGGCAGTTCTGTTCTTTTATACAATTGTGCTCAGCCTCCATGGTGATTTGAACCCCTAAATGCAGAATTTGGATGTCCTCTGAAAAAGTGCTGACACTAACTGATAAACCAAATCTAATTATTAATATCTGAATACCCTATAATCTGAAGATACATTATGCAAGGGTTTGGGGATATTTTTTTTTTGCATCATATTATTATTCAACAAATATGGGAAGAATGCATATATAGTGAAACAGGCAACATTACAGTAGGAACAACTGGTTAGTTGCTGCAGAGTAACTCAGTTCCTCAAGAGGTGTTTTTAGCTCTCTGGCACTAATGGTATGTACAGGCCCATTACACTCGAGACAATTCTTTTGATCATTAATATGTATGAAGAGCGTTCCCACACAGTAATAAACCAGAGCTTGCTGAATTGTCAGTACTGTCCCTACACACAGCGTGACATCCAAAGCTTGCAAAAGCCACAGTTACTATACAGATAATGTTTCTTCTTCCTTAAGTACCCTGTAGGCATAAAGGTGTGAATAACATATACCTCTTCTGTTTATAAGCAAAGAAAATGGTTAAGGACCCCTTGATCTAACAGGTAAGAATAAGTACTACTTTAACATTGCTTGAATTTGACTTCCAATTTTGGGGGGAATTTTTGAGACACATAGACACAATGCTATTTTTTACTCAAGGAAGAACCCATGAAGAACAGATTTTAGAGCAGGGAAAAGGCCATCAACATAAAGTGAATTAAAAAAAAAAAAAAACCAAGAAAGAAACAAAATCCAAAAACAACACTAAAAAAACAAAACAAGCTTGTCAATGTTTATGTCTGTAATTACTGGGCTTTTGTGACACTACAGACTCCCAGTTAGAGCTAGCTGGTGATATAAAATGAAATCTTTATTGTAGTAGGGGTAGAAGTAATCCACTCTATCTACTAATGCTGTAAGGCATCTTTCAATACGCAGTTGATTTCAAGCTGTAACTCAAGCATTTTGTTTTCTGTATCTGCTTTGAGCAACAATCATCAACAGGATCCAGGTATAAAAATTCAGTTCACATTATCAGGAAGACTCGTTTCCTCTGCAGGCAAGGCTGCAACAAGACAGCAAAAGAATTCTTTTCAACAAAGGACTCCTCAGGTGTAAAAAAACAGAAGTGAAGCAAAAATGAATAATTGCTTTTCATTCTTCTTCAAAAGCACAATCATTTTTGTAAGTTCAATAAGAATGTCTTTACTGATTTTTACTATTTTTTTAATCTACTTGGCTCTAATTATCCTCTGATTAAATATTTTATTTGTATTCTTACTTGGTCATGAAACATCTTGCTATCTTTTGCATAATGAGAAAAACTTATCACTATAAATGTTTTTCTTCTAAAGGCTGGAGACTGTATTTTTTTTACATGGAAAAGCTCTTCTCTACAGAGACTTGCAATGCAATTTATGCTGAATTCACTGCCTTACATTCTTCCAGGATTCATCTGTTGAAACATATATAAGGTTACAAGTGTTTCATAAAAGGTTATCATGCAGATGATTTATCGGTGTAGAACTGTATTTTAAACATTAATATCTCACTTAATATTGAAGCCTTATAGCAATGATAGGTGAGACTTTTTACGATTAAATGGTCTTGACAATACATATCTCTGTTCTTTAAGTCAGACTCAGTAGGTTACTTGTACTTAGTCAATAGGTTACAGCGCATTCAACATACGCTATAAGGAAGTACCTGGGAAGAAAACTATTTAGAAATTATAGTCCATATTCACACAACTTCATTAACTGCAATGCCCATTCACCTTTGGCCAATAGAGATAGTAAAAAACCAAACCAAAACAAAAAAAACCCACCTTGCTTTACATTGAATTGTATTTAGTATTATAAAAATGTAAATCATGCTTTGTAAAGTGATTCGGAATTTTTTCTAAAATAAATATAAACACATTGTATTGGTCTTATCAATAAATACATAAGAGCATTCTAAGCAGCATGGGAAGATGCTGATGTGCTCCCACACAGAAATGCTGATGACAGACAGCTTTATGAGGGCCAAAGTTTCCAGTTCGGGACAGCAAATTTAATGCTTTACTTGGTTTGAAGGCTAGATACAAGTAATCTAAAAGACAAAACCAGAACTGGTAGTGCCCCTCCTTCTGCTGGCCTGTGCTAAGATTAAATCCAGCAGAGATGAGATATAGTAGAGATTCTGTTCTAATGGTTTTGGTCCCAAGATGAAATGAATGTATATTGTATATGAAGAGAGATATTTTAAAATCTTGAAAAAAATCACTTTTGCATACTTGTTTCAATACACAATATGTTATAACCTTTTCTGACAGTAGTTGGTGTAGAATACATGTATAGCCAGAAGAACATAGACTGAAGTTTTTCAATTGTTTTATCATTATTTTCTTAAAAGCACTTCCCGTTGACAGAAACAACACTCTCATAAGACTGAAGTTTATTAAGTTTGTCTAAGCTAGATAAGATTCAGTCCACTAAATTGATGGCTTTCATGAATGATTTTTCCAAGAGATGTTTGAATTTTTTAAAAAAATTAACAAAAAGAAGTGTATGTGAAATAATTTAAGCATTTCATCATTAGGAAATTAAATTAGCAGATCAAAAGAACCACAGCAGCGACAAACAGCAACTGCAGATATATTAAAAATAGATGATGATGCAAGGAACTGCAGCTCATAAAGTTCCCTCTGCTTCAGCAAATATGGTCTAACACAATCTTGCTTACTTATATGCATCAAGAAAGTTCTTCCATTGTTGGATTTCTACCTATCACCAGTTTCCCAGAGATGAGGTCAATTGATGTTACAGGACCAGCACCAGAGAAGCTATATAAAAAGGTGTTGGGGAGAAAGAGAAAACCTCAGCTTTGATCAGGAACACGGGGAAGGCAGGGAGCTTGTATCTTTCATTGAACTATAAATAAATAAATAATAAGATCAGCAAAGGTCTGTGGATTTCATGGAATCACAGAATCATAGAGTGGTTTGGCTTGGAAGGGACCTTTAAACATCATCTAGTCCACTGTCTTGAATAAATGTAAATTAAAAAGTAACCAAAAGATCATTCTTGCTCTTCTTACAGGTTCCTGGAGTTTAGTTCAGAGGTCCAATACTTTGAATAAGCATTAATTTTATGGAAAAGATCACGGAGAGTACCTGACAGATGTCAACAAACATAATTGATGTGATACAGTATTTATAAGGCAGAAGGAAAAAAAAGCAAAGTGAAGTGTCATGTTAAAAAAAACTGAAAATACAAAATGAAATAACTGGGGTAAGTGAGAAAGAAAGAGAACAAAGAGAGACAAATGGCTTATTCCAAAGAAGGTATATATTTAAACCAAGATTGTGATGAGTCTGCAAATGAATAGAAGAACCTTAAAAGAGAGAAGAATGTGGATGATACGACAAGGCAAGGATAAATCAAAAGACTTGCAAACATAGTGACAGCAGCACAAAAAAGAAAAGCAACAAATAAATATTTCAAAACCAAAAGAACATCAAACTTTCCCACCCACACAGCCAGTCTGAATTAAAATGCAACTAAGGTATAGAATTGTAACCAGAAATCCAAAGGCTAAAAGATCCTAAAGGAACTAAAAGTACATCAAAGACTCAGATAAGGGAAGTAGATTAGTTCACTGAACTGTAAAGGCCATCATTTTACAAGCTGTCAAAAGAGGAGTCTATGAAATCATAAAATTGCAAAACCAGGTATTTCAGAAGAATTCTACTGATGTTCAAGCACCTGCTAAAATTTCTGCAAAACTCAGTACCTTTTTCCAGGACAATACAAGGCTTTCAGTTTCAAAATGGTGCCCTACTGGGCACTCTAGACATATATCCATCAACCCCCTTTGTTTTTTCCCTGCCTTTATTATTAAACTCCAAAGTTAGGCTGACACATTTCTAATTTAACTGACAAACAGGAATGTGGAAATCCTTCTCTTTGGGAGAGTAGGCAATCTGAAAGCCTTAATGACTTCTAAGCACCCACAGAAAGCTAACCAACCTAAGTCTGAAAGTACAGTAAGAAGGATCAAGGGACTTCTGAGGATCACCACCTCTCTGGTTCCAATGCTTCACACCACCCTGGTTACATATCTTTCCTGTCTCCTGACTGCAGTAAAGCAATCAGGGGAATGGGAATATAAAAATGCCCTAAGCTTCCTAAGTATTTCTAATTAAGGTAATAACCAGAACTAAGCCTATTGTTGTTTGAAGTTAAATTACTTAAGGAAATAAACAATGTTCATTCAGTCTCTGGGAAAATTTTGGGAACCTTACAGTATAGCAAAATTTGAGCAGAGGTTAACAAAAATCTGAATTTTTATGCAAAAAAAAGATAAAAAAATATATTCATTTGGGATAGAATAAGTTTTACTGCAGAAATCTGGAAGGTTATATTGTTCCAATATGAACAAGGACAACTTGTGCTTAAAAGACTTGTGCTTTCTAGATATTCTAGGAAGACATCTACAGTGAACCACAGCTAATAAACATGCTAACAATATGACTTGCCCTGTTTGTACTACAAAGTGCATATATTATTATGTTAGTTTAAAAAAGGGCTGCTTGATCAAATTTACATGCTGATTAATAAAAAAAAGTCCATAACTCTATTTTCCCAGCAATCAAAAGACCTATAGCAAGGGAAAAGAAACATAGCAGAGATAATTGTGTAATATCTGGAAATGTGGGTATGACTATGTAAACACAAAAACTCATCTGAGCTCCGACTGGTAACAGTTTTTAAGACAGGACTGTGCAAACTCAAGTAATTAAGTCATGAAATGTTTGGATTTATCAATACCTGGGCGCACCCCATCTTGCAATATCAAGGATATTTATCCTTGATACTTGGGATATCTTGATATCCTACCTTACTTCCTTTTTTTCCCATCTATCCCCAGGTCCAACTCGGGGGAACGCTGTAGTAAAACACTCCCATTTTCTATATACCCTTCCTTAGGCTCTTACAGCTGATGTAAAAGCTGCACGTATGCTGATGGGTGGCTGCATGACAGGAACACATACTAACCCACCAGGCAGCATATCCTGCTCCCCCCTTGCTGAGTAAGGTATACAAATCCCTACACATGTGCACTTTAACCAGGCCTGACCAAAGGGAACCAGAAACTGTCTAACGCAGTTCTGAGTGGGTTAAAAAACTCGGTAGAGTTTCACACACTGCACTGTGAAGCCAACTCTGCTGGCACCAGTAGCCATCAGTTTACTTCCTAAACATCTTCTCTGTTGTACTCAGCAAAAACGTACGCTTCTCTAATTTTATTGTTTTTAGCTATGATTACTGTGTTATCTTTTAGAAGAGCTGGAAAAAATACTCTTCCACATGACAATTTTCATCTCAATTACTTATTAAATTCCCAATTCCAATACTTCTTAGTAAAACATTATCTGTTAAGATATCTCCCATCCTGCCTTAAATGTTCAGGTTTCAGACCTTTGGCAGTGCTGTTATTCCACCATGAAGTTTTAAAGGATATATCAAACACAAATGTCTGTCAAAAAAATCAAATAAACAGTTCTTCACATTTAACAGAAAAACATTTTTGTGTTATATTTATCATTTTATAAAAGCAACAAGGAAATTTACACATTGATTTTTTCCGTCCATTGGTAATTTTTGTGGTTAAATAGGCATTACCCATAAATCCCATTTTGTGTCTGTTGGAAAAATGCACATTTTCACCAGGAAAACACTGTAAAATTCATAATAATAAATTATAAATTAGAAGTCTTTCTACTGATCCTTGAAGAGTAAATTTAGACAGTAATACCTGAAACAACACCAATTCCATCTTCACAGTCATAATCAGAGACTTCACTGTCGCTGATTCTTTTGGACCCTGCCAAAAAAAAAAAAATTAAAAAATCAGAAATACAACATTTATTTTCCTGTAAGTTAAAACTATCCTCAGTCAATAATGCACTGTATTAGGAATTAGTATAAGGAAAATAACCAATGTTATATTATTGCAAATATTAGTGTACCAACTATTTTAATCTAAATATTCAATGTAATATATAATGAAATGTTAAAATACAGCTCCACAACATTACTTCTATGAAATATTTTCATGTACTTCCTATCTATATGTATTCATTCCACACAGAAACTGGCATGACACTGTTCATCTTCCAAGTTTTCATGTACAAGGCACCATCCCTCCAAAACGTTTTTGAACACCAAAAAGATTAATGATAGCAATAATAGTAAACGGATGTAGTATATTCTGTAGGGCACTGGGAAGCATTAGAAGGAAAGGCAACATCACACACATAGTGTGTCCTGAGAAGCAAAATATCTCTGTGATACTTCAGAGGAAAAAAGCTATTAAATGCTCTACAAGAGTACACCTGTCAGAACAGCTAGAGCTTAGCTGGCAAAAGCAGATTCCACACCCACAATCAAAAGATAAAATGTAGGTCACAAAGGACAAAAATATATGTCAGTTTGTGTTTAGCTTAATTTTACTTCTGTATTCTGTGGCATCTCTTAAAGAGCATTTGATTGTTGACATTGGGATTAAGCCTTGGCATGTGAATAATAATTACTCATTTATTTGTTTTATATGTGAAAACCCTGTTCTTCAGCAAGATTATGTATCTTATCTGTATCTAAAAATAGGTAACTAGTAGGTGGGAGATTTAATCTAATTTTCACCAAGCCTTCAATCATGTGAAAGATATTTTTAATTCTACCAGAGGATGATTTATGCTGAAAAACATGCACCAAAATTACCAGTAAAAGCTGGGAGTAAATTTAAAAAAAGCCCAGGACAAAGCAGGATTAACGTCTCTAAATGACTGGCACAGAAGGATCCCACCCCTCCCAACAGAAAACTGGGAGAACAAGTGCCAAGGGGATTTTTGACAAAAATTTTTAAAAAAATAATTTTAAATAAATTTCACAAATTATTTCAATCATACAAACTGCCATCATGTGTCAGAGTGTCTAACATCTCTCTACCCAGCAGGGGACAGTGGAAGGTGCTTCTTTAGCCAAGTGTGCCAACAAGGTCTGCATGGAAAAAAGTTTTCTCTGTTGTACTGTTCTAGCTTTCAGCAGGCGGGGGTTCCGGCACCTGAGACTTCTCCTAAGCCATCCTGTTTATTGTAAGCCATTAATCAACCCATTATCCACAAACTCATATATTTCCTTTTTGAGTCAGGGTATTCTCTTGGTCTCTATAATATGCTATATCAGTAAGTTCTGCAGTTTAATTTTGCCTTGTGCAAAATAGATTTCTGTTTTCTTTCTATAACACTACTTCAGACAATGCTCTCCAAGCTTCTGTATTCTGAAAAACATGAATCAGTGTTCTGGTTTCTCCCACAGCCATCTCTTTTTGAGCTCAAATATTATTTAGTTCCTTTGTATGTGCAAACCATTCCATATTTCTGATTGTTCCTGCTGTATTTGTTTGTATACTTTCTATCTCTTCCGTGACTGAGAATGAGAATTCAGAAGTGATTGCAGCAATCAAAATGTGGGTGTATGAATTTATAAACTAGACAGCAGACTATTTCTTTTGGGATAAAAATTACTCTGTTAAAAATTATTCAACTACAATATAGTATAGATGTGATATGTGTTAATTTTTAGGAAACACAATATAGTCTGGCATTACATTACTACATTACTACAATTCCGGTAGAGCAATGTTAATTATTGTTATTTAGTTGCAGTAAACGCTGGGTTTTTTTGCTTCACACAGGAAATTAAAATTACTACAATGAAAGCCATGCTTTGGTTTCCTACACCCTGCAATTCTGATATGGTATAATCATTAGTTCATTTATTCTAAAAGCTTAGAAATAGCCATGCTAAAACGGGGAGAGGAAAAGGTGTTGTTGATTTAAAAAAATAATAAGTATTTTTCTAAAACAAGATACAGCAAACAAGTGATCACAATTAGCACTCAAGAAAACCTAGATGAGGGAAAGAGTTAAGGAAGTTTTCAGCCTCTTAACGTACTTTCTGAGAACCAGGATTTCTAAACGCAATTAAATTTGATGAAGACAACATTAAATGTGATTATTTTCTTAATTACAGTATCACAGAGGACCAGTGAAAATCTCTCTTGCTTCCCAAAGAGAGAGCATCCATTCCACCTGTGAAGCTGTTCCTGCTGCCATTTCCAGCAGAGCCACTGGTGTGGTGATTTACATGTCAGTGAGCAAGGATTAGTCTCCATTCTCCTTAGCCACTAATTCAAAACCAGGCCATTAAATAAAGACAAAATTTGTGACCAAACACTAAGCAAGAGAACCCTACTAGTCTGGCTGGAATTTGGCTGGGATCTAGAAGGCAGAAGCTCCCTAAGGGAGTTCACAGCAGCGTGATTCTGGTACTGATGCCGTGGCTGCTGTGCAGAGATACCAATACCATCGCACAGGCTCTCTCGGAGTCAGAGGATTGTGGAATGGGAAGCAGGGGGCAATTGAACAGTTTGCTGATGGTCATCACATGGATACCTGGAAAAGTTTCTATCATGAAAGAAGTAAGAGGGCTGAAGCAACTATGATTTGAATGAATGTAATTTACTCATCATCTAATTCATCCTTATGAATGAATCTAATTAATTACAACTGAGGTTGCTTTTTATTTATGTTTATATTTACTGCTAAGTACATCTGCTTTAAGATAATTTTAGAATATTATATTCTGTATTCTGGAGAAAAGATTTGCATCTCTGAGCATGAAAATAGACAGCTGTTTTCACAGTGGGCTCTAGACTTCCCAGTCGCATAGCTAGAACTGTATGTTGTAGTAGTCACAGGATTTATCTGGCATAAAAGATGAGTCTAAGAAGCTTCAGCAGATCACAGAATCACAGAATCTTAGAATGGTTTGGGTTGGAAACAACCTTAAAAGATCATCCAGTTCCAACCCCCTGCCATGGGCAGGGACACCTCCCACTAGAGCAGGTTGCTCAAAGCCCCATCCAGCCTGGCCTTGAACACCTCCAGGGATGGGGCATTCACAACTTCTCTGGGCAACCTGTTCCAGTATTTCACCACCATTGCAGTAAAAAATTTCTTCCTAATATCTAACCTAAATTTCCTGTCTTAGAGTTTAAAACTATTACCCCTTGTCCTATTGCTATACTCCCTGACAAAGAGTCCCTCTCTATATTTTCTGTATGCCTCCTTTAGGTATTGGAAGGCTGCTATAAGGTCTCCCTGGAGTCTTCTCTTCTGCAGGTTGAACAGCCCCAAATCTCTCAGCTTGTCTTCATAGGAGAGGTGCTCCAGCTCTCTGATCATCTTCATGGGCCTTCCAACAGGTCCATGTCCTTCCTGGGCTGATACCACAGGTATAACAGGCAGGAGTCTCTTTTTGTCCCTTCAAACCTCATCCAGCTTTTTCCAGAATCTCTGAATACCTCAAATCCAAATCACCTTCCAGGATCTAGAGACCCTTTTGTCTTTTGATATACAGCCCTCTGTTTTCACTCCCATTCAAGCTGCAGGGAAGAACTGGGGCATGGGGAAAGTGAACTGGCGAAGACTAAGACCTACACTAAGAATGGGATTAGAGAAAAAGAAGAGTCAAGGAAAGAATCAGGTATCAGGTCTTTCTCCGATTGCCTTTGCTCCTGCAAGAGGAGAGTGTCTTGTAACAGCTGTCAACCCTTGAGTACAAAAACTTTTTCTCTAAGGTGAGATACGAAGCTTGTTCAGGTCAGGTCATCTATTCTATCTCCTCAAGCAGAAGCTACCTTAAGCCAAATATAACTACTAACAAACTTAAAAAAAAAAAAGAAAAAAAGAAAAATAATCATGTTTAAGGAATATTTCACGTTTACTTATAAATAAATCTAAATGCTGTTAAGAGGTCAGATGAAATTTAAACCAGAACTAACTACTTGGTTTTATCTTTGGAAATCAATGTTTTCAGAAAGGTTTTCAGTGGTTCTCAGTGACAGGACAAGGGGCAATGGGCACAAACTTGAATACAGGAAGTTCCATCTAAGCATGAGGAGGAACTTCTTTACTTTGAGGGTGGCAGAGCACTGGAACGGGCTGCCCAGAGAGGTGTTAGAGTGTCTGTTTCTGGAGATATTCAAACCCCACCTGGATGCGATCCTGTGCAACCTGCACTAGGTGAACCTGCTCTGGCAAGGGGGTTGGTCTAGATGATCTACAGTGGTCCCTTCCAACCCCTACGATTCTGTGAAAGCATGTCAATTAAACATGTAATTTTAAGCACCGCCTGCAATATATAACTGCTGCAAAGGAATCAGATTTATTTAAAATGCCTTCCATTAATTTCAGAAATGGAACAGACTAGAAAGTGCATGGGTCAAAATTCTTTACTTAACTGAGTATTTGAAATACTAGTATAATTGCTGGCAGCTTAGTTTAATGTTTCTTATAATATTTGAAAGAGTAATTTCATCTGCTATATATTAATTTTAGATATTCATTTTCTTTTTAACCTTTTGACCATGTAAATTTGAAGATTTAGGCTTCAGTCCCACCTTAGCCACATCTTTTCAAAATACCACTTCATTATCTAAGTAATTTGAACCACTGACCATAAAACAGAGAAAGAACGATTCATAGTTTACCTGCGAAATGTGACAATGAAGCCTTTGACAAATTATTCCAAAGAAATATTGCTAATGAAACTGTTCTTTAGTATTTTTATGAATAACTTCAAGTGTTTCACAAATACATGATAAAATATGGTACTTATTTCAAGAGCTGGAAGATTAAAGCCATTCTAACATAAATTCAAAATTCAGTGAAAAGTATGTAACACCCAGGACACTGGCTTCATAAAATAAATGCATTGGTGCCAATGGTTTGCATATAATTAATTTTTTCTTTGATGGTTTATATACATGAAGAATAGCATTAATTAAGTCCCACTACCATTGCACTGAAATACAGCTTATTAACAAAAAAATCTTAGGGATATTATTACTATTTTGTCTGATAACTGGATGGTAAATACGGACTTTTGAATGCCTTCCACCAAGATAAATGATTACAGTTACAGACTGAAGGCAAAATAGACCCCGTGCTGTATGATTAGCTAATGTAAGCCACACAGTAAGTGCCTTAATTCATCAGCATAACACCAACCCCAGTAAAATCAAAAGATATATCCCCATTCACTTTAGGAGGTTTTGGACAATAGCCTTAAACTATCAATAAAACTGTTTTCTAGGGACAGCTTACCTTGGGGACCGTGGAGACCCATCAGAACCTGATAACCCTCAGCATCCTCCTTCCCTACCACTGCTGTACAAGCTACCATCCCACAGCACAACAACTCTGCAAAAGCTTGTACACATTAGAACTGGAAGTTTACGGCACTTGCATTGTAGCTTTCACTGCAGGGGTGGGGAATAACCCCACCACCTAAAAAGCGATAGATCCATTATTTTCATGTTCCATTTAAAAAGTAGTTTCTATTTAAATTTTTACTATTTTACCATTTTTGCTATTTACATTTTTACTTTCTACTGGGCAGAAAAAGAATTTAAAATAAGGCAGTTTCTTAGTGTAAAAATGTTTCTACTTTTCATCTTCATGGCTAGGAATAATATGAAGACTAAAGTGAGGTAGTTTATTCCATTTTATGAATCAAATACTTTTCTCTTTTTTTGTTAACTTTCCACAGGCTGCAGTGTTGCTGGCCATGGAAAGCTTTAATAATTTATGAATAAAAATAATATGGAAATAATTGCAGAAATTTTTAGAGAATCTTCTTTGGATGGTGGATCTTTGGATCTTTCATGCCTGTCAGTGTTTAAAAGGAATTTGTCAATGCCCTTAATAACATGCTTTAACTTTGGTTAGGCCTAAAGAGGTCAGGCAGCTGGACTAGCTGATTGTTGCAGGTCCCTTCCAACTGAAATATTCCATGCTATGCTATTCTGTTACTTTGACAGCATCACATTTCTCTCCATAACATTCTAAATAATTGGAACTCTTCCAAATGAATGAAACAATATGCAATCATAAATAGTTTCTTGCAAGGCAACCTAAGTCTGTGGAGAGTAATGTATGATCCTCTGCCTTCTACATGACAACTGAAGGTGGCAGAGCTGTGCTCCACTCTATTACTAATATACAGGGGAAACAATGCAAGATATAATAGCTTTTGTGCTTCATGTACTGACCATTGATATTTCTGGCATAGGCCTCAAGAGAAGAGCAACAGCACATAAGGTTCAAAACTCTACTAAAGCCTATATGAGCAACAAATAAAGTTATCAGAACTGACTAGGACAGGGAACAGAATAATAAATAAAATTAAGGTTAGTCAGCTTAAATACAGAAGGAAGTAGCAGATTTATGGCTCAGGAATTCTCTGGTTTTGCTGGGGGAAAGAAAAAAAAAAGGAAAAAGAAAGCAGACCGAGCTCCTGAGCTGGGAATCCTGACTCTTACAATGCAGGAAGCTTTTAGAAGGTTTTGTGGACTCCTTGGGGACCAAAGGGCAGTGAAGCATGCTTATGAGCTCCTTCCCTGAATCCCACAGAAGGCCTTCAGAACTACTTAAAGTAACCTAGTCTGGCCTGTAATTGTTGTGTGTTCAAAGCCGATGTATAAGCAACCCGAAAATCAGTCTCATGACAACCATCTTAAGAATTTACTTTCTCATATTCACCTAGTCTGCGTCTGAAGGCTCTTAGCGTGAGCTAATTTCTCATGCAATCCTGCTGTCTCCATGCCAGTCTGTCACTTCATGCTCCTGCACATAATAGTGGTTTTTTTTTTAAAAAAAAATTTTGACCAATTTCATCTACATTGACGGAGGGGTATAAATACCAAGTTCAATTAAATTCCTACAGATCTTTGAAAATGGTTGCTGCACAGACAGAGATGCAAAATAGAACCCCTTAATGAAAAAGAAACATTATCAAGCAAAAATTTGTGCCTAATCCACACATGCACAAATCCACAGTCTCTATAGAGAACAGAGTCTCTTCCCATTTGAAGATATTGTAAAACATGAGAAGGGGATTATTTTAAGAGAGAATGGAATAGAAGAAACATGGGAGACTGCAGGTGGATGTAATGGAAACTGGGTTTTATTAATACTACTCTCAAGAAACATTCTGTGGGGTTTTTGTTTCTCTCCACCATGGTATTGGATCTATTTTCTTAACTATGTGTATTTCATTTTTTAAACATAACTTAAAGATCATTAGGTAGACCAATTCTCAAAGAGATTCCCATAACTAAAACTAAAGGAAATACAAAAAGTACCATGTGAAACACACTACATAATTTAAGCTTGTAAAAACTGTACATTATGAATTTATTTATATTTAATTAAGGCAAACTTTTCAGATATAGCAATTGGATTTGTAACTGGGAATTTAAATCAATACAAAACTGTAAAAATATGTATCAGTATAAATACTGATTTTGCCAGTACTTCACTTCATGTCTGTATTCTAAAAATAATTACACTAGTTCTCAAACAGCTGTAAAACAACAGTGTTCTTTTAATATAGCTTAAGCAAAGTAGCATTTTCCTAGTATCGTTAATAAAGCTCACTACACTTCACCTAAAAAAGCTCTACCTAAAATAAGGGCAGGCAAAGCAAGTATAGTGTTACAATACTGCTCCAATATCAATACTGCGATGTTAAGAATAGAGAAAGAAAGCCAGCAAAAGACCTATGACTGAAAAGCAGACAAGAAAAGCCAAGGAACATTTAAGCAAGTTAGCATCTGCACAATAGGTAGCAAAAGCACACCAATAAAATATCAAATTAAATTTTGCATGTATATGGACGCAATAAGCTTTTCTGGCATGCTGAAAATTTACCTGAATTATATGAATATAAGCCTTTATCTGGAAAACAAATATTGAAATGAAGTAGTGTCAGGGAAAAATAGATGAATCAATACACGTAACAGGGATGTTTAGAACCTTAAACTTCATTATAATTGCTGCTGGAGACTGAAGAATTTGATATTATAGGCCGAATTCCTTCAAAACAGTAAATCCTCAAGCAGCTAGGAGAAATTAAACCACAAAAATGCCAATAAATTCTGGACCAACATTTATACTCAGTCACAGAGGATTAGTAGAGCTATTAAAATAATTTCCAATTCTGAAATACAACTGCATATTTGCTATAAGATAGTGTTTAAATTTTTAAGGGCAAAATGTATATTCAACTAGGCATGTAATAGGGGCTGCTAGTCTTAAAGTTACTGCACGTTGCTGTTGGCACCTCAGCGGGAAGTTATTAGCAGAGCTTCCTTGAGATGTAGCTATGAATCCTACTTTAAATTTAACAGACTCAGAAGTGATGTTCCAGTCAATCTTCTGCCTCCGGTTAGGACTTGATTCAGTAAATATGTACATACATTAATATATTATCTACATATCAGTTACCAGTGAATTTAAGAGTCCTGATGTGAGCACAATGATTAAATAGTTGCAATATCTGACTTACTGTTTGTGTTTCTTAAGTCTGGCTAGTTTATATAGTTTAGCTTTCCATACAACCACACCAGTTTTTCTAAGCTTGACAATATGCAAACTTGACAGTATGCAAATATCTGGACAGCTATGGAAATGTGAATTGTTACTTTGTGTTTGCAGGTTTTTTAAATGTGACTTTCATAAGGTAATACAAAGAAGCCAGGAAGTCAGAATAACATGAATAGTATCTTGCCATCTTAGCAAGGTATTATGAATTATTATTATGATATTATTCCTTATAGTTGAACAGCTCACAGAAACCATCTTCAACACTGAAGTCCATGAGTAAATGATGCACCTCAGATGACAAGATATGACAGTGTCAGAAGAAAAATTAATTGCTAGCTGGTGTTAAGAATTCACTGGATGACTAGGTACCTTCTGGTAAGTAACACTTTTTCTGGCATCCAGGTACTATTTTAATATGTAGACCAGATCACTAAATAATCTACTACTAACAATTCCTATCTCTATGTATTTTCAAATTGGGTTTCTTAGTAAACATAATTATTTTTTATGGCCCAGCTCCAGAATTCGATTAGGCTATTGTTCCGGTTTTGGCTAGGACAGTTAATTTTTTTCAAAGTGAATAACGGTTTGTTTTTTTTAGCATCATTTACAAATTTTTAGATACAAGCTTTACTATGTAACTTCTCTAATATTTTTATTCCTTGGTACTAGTCTCTTCCAGTTATGAATGTCATTAAAAACTGACTCATCTTTGGCTAGAAAATTATGAAAAATAGAGTATGGAAAAGTTTTCTAGTTTACTCCAGCAACATCAGAAAGTCACCAAAGGTTCAAGTGTACCACCCCCCCCAAAAAAAAACCCTTAAAAAAAAAAGCAATTGACAGAGTCTAGCAATTATTTATGTAATTAAAAATTATGGACCTTCTGAATTTAATTTCTGAAAAAATCTGCAAAAGGGTAGAGCTTCTTGAAGAGCACAAGAATATGAAAATACTGATATTATAATGGAAGGTGAGGACTAAGGAAGTCATGTGTGTTCCTGTATGGTTACAAGTGGAAAGGAAAAAGTTAGAATAGAATTAAGCCCACCTGAAAATTTCATCAGAACCATCACACTGTCATATGATAAAATTATTATGCTACTGTATGGACCTATATCTTTTAGAATCTTTTTAAAGGTTACCTGATTTGCTGTTTTTTGACTGCCTAGCAAGGTTACTTTACCCTATCCACTGAGTTATTTCAACAAAGAACATTGCTTTTCTGACATCATTACATAAGAGCAACTTAATAGAATGATTCTATCAAGTAACCAGGTCAACAATATTTTAAATAATAAAATTTCCTTGAACTGCTTAAAAACAGAATCTTAAGTATTTTTGTAGTTTAATTACAATTTAATAAATCTTATTTTGAAATTTTGAAACAGCACAGAATTAGTATCTTAAATAAGTTTCTTTTGTTAGGAAGAAAAAATACTTTGATAGTTTAAGGCCTTTTCAGACACCCCTGTATCATGCTAAATACCTTTTAATTAAAGTATTTAATAAACCATAGATGTACGATAAATATAATAAATCATAGGTGTATAATAAATACAATACTGGTTTATATAATTATATACCATGAATAAAATATCAATGCATGCAAACAAAGAGAACATGCCGAAGGCCTGTCTGTGCTCCATAAAAGAAAGAGAAAAATTAAGGAAGAAGCATGAAAGAGAAAAATAAGTGTTATTCTTGTTCTCTAGGCTAAACTTCTTATAATACATTCATCATTCATAGTCTATGTCACTGACCTTAAAATGCTCCATATTATAATTTGAAAAAAGTCACTGATGTATGTTTCCATTCCACTTGCTTATCTTCTAGTGAACAGCTTTATTGTAAGTTTCAGTGACATTGATTTAAAATTATTGTACTAACTTACCATATTCACAACAAACTAAAAGGAAATTGCTGAGACAGCAAGAGACTGATTCTGCAGTAAAGTGAGATGTCAACAACTCCAAGGAAGTCAATAACTTTTGCTGAAAGACTAAGGTTTGAAATGCAGGGGGTCAGATATCACAGTTTAAAGTTTCAGATACATTGTAATTATTTATTATTAAACTTTAATGATTTTGGTACTACCAAGTGTATCTCATAATGTTTTACCGTATCAACTTGAAAACTTTAATATTTAAATAACGGAAGAGTGGGCTTGAATTAACATTTATAACATTCGGCTCATCTTTGATTTTATGGTACAGCCACAGAACTTAAAAAAACCAAAAAGCTCTCAGCACCCAGGAATGACAAGTCCATCTAAAAGTCTTTTTAAAAAATAATAAGCAGCGTGTTCCTTTATTTGTGAGTTCAGCCTATTAATTTGTTTTTTCTAGTTATCTGTAATCATTTTTTTGTGTGTTAAATTCTTAGCATTGCCTGAGAAAATATAGTCTGATGGGAAAATATACAACGCTGACAACAGACAACAAAAACTTGTCATGTGATTCAAAACACTTTACTTATGCATTATAGAGTATTTTATTCCAGTCTGAATGAATAAATAAAATGTGGAAAAGGAATGTTACATATAGGTTTCTTGTGCACTATATGCAGATCTTTTTGCAGAGTATAACTATACTAAATTTTTGCCACCACAGTTTAAATTCTCATTACAGTAATTTTTCTCCCTCCATACTTTTTATATGCCTTAAGAATCATGCAACTCAGTGAATGGAGTCATTGATGACTTTAATTACAAAAGTAATGAAAGTTAAATTCCTTTTAAAAGAAGGCTACTTCAGTCTGTTTATAATTATTTTGATGCTGACTGATTTTTCTGGTGTTCAGTTCTTGAAAAAATACAATTTGATCCAGAATTTTGGACTTCTATATGTTGATTTCCAAACACTGTCATTTCTAAAGCCTCTTAGATGTTGTTTTAAGCATCTCACATAGATTTACTACTTTTCTCTTAGTAAGGATGCTCAAAATACAAAACTTCATTTTTCTTTTTCAAACCATATTGAGCACTCTCATGGCAATTAAAAGCCCTCCTTCCACTGCTGTACATACCTATGCTGTAAGTAGAGGCCTGAAAATATCTGGTTTTACTGTTATTTTCATATTTCTTCCCTTGTTTTGACATTTAGCTGTTATCTACACTGCACACCCACTCTCTGTGGTCTGCAGATCAATAATTCAGACAGCTTGCTTTTAAACCTGCAAAATCTGACTTAGAAAAGTAGTGTCAGTTGTTTTGTAGTACTAAGCGTTCCAGAAATTCTTAAAATGTTTGAAGTAAAACAAAATCTGCTTCTAAAACAAGTTCAGAGTCAATATAAAACTAAAAATAATTGTTGTTCTTCAAAATCCACAATAAATCAGTATTCTTTATCAAATAAACAAACAGTACCAGCTCATACTGCACAAATGCACACATTACATAGACATAATTGTAGAAGATTGAATAAGAATGCCTCAGATCCAATCTGATGTCTGTTACCTCTGTATTCTGGGCTACATGGAGAGGACATAATTTTTTATTTGCAACCCCATGGTATAAGCCCTGCTATATTTCTGTATCATTAATATGAATGGTTAATACTAACAATAACTTCCGCCCCATTGATCCTAACTTTGAA
Source organism: Gallinago undulata (assembly GCA_026546715.1). NCBI lineage: Eukaryota > Metazoa > Chordata > Aves > Charadriiformes > Scolopacidae > Gallinago > Gallinago undulata. The sequence goes on along the minus strand of JAOTQQ010000012.1, from coordinate 132,462,492 downwards.
TACAACATTCAAACCACATTCAAGTTTCAATGTAATCTGTAGTAAGCATCTTACCAAATATGAGATCGAACAATAATACTGTGGTCAAATCAATGACAGGAATTCCCAAATCTTTAAAAAAATAATCTTTTCTGTTTACAATCTCTTTTCTGAGCCAATTTAAAAAGAACTTCATTTTGTCTGTAATGCTAGTTAATGCTGTCTGGAATTCTTAATGTATGACTGATTTTATGTCAAATGTTAGAGAGAAATAAAGCCATTGTAAATATTCACCTCAAAAGTTCACCACAATAAGTAAAATAGACTTATTCACTACCTCACATTTCACATAAGAAAAAGCTTCAAATATACTCATTGGATGAAAACTAATCGGTTTATGAAAACCTAAAATATAATTAGACCTAGTAAATAATAATCCTATGTTCTACACTAGTTCCTGTTTCTAAGTAGAAGTTTTTCAAAAAATACTGAAGGAAAAAGCATGGTAATGGTCTTTGCTCACTAGGAAGTTGATGGGTTGTATGGATCAGATGACTGGGTGAAAGAAAGAGGACAGTTGGCTTAGATCAGTCTGTACCACAACATAATGCCCACCCAAAAATACTGAGAGATAAATATATGTAGAAACTAAGTTACTGTCTCTGAAAACTGGTTCCTGAAAAAATGGCATATGGGACTCTGTGGGAAGCTTGCATTTTGCTACTGGCTATCTGTAAAATGTAAGAGTTCAGTCTTCAGGGCTGACAGTCTGCTCTTTGTCAGGAATGGTACAATTCAGTGATATTAAAAAGAGAATATAAGTGGTAAGTGTAGGTGGTTCTTTTAAACTACCTTCAGAGAATAACGTTTAAGTATTATCTTCCAATATATATGTATTTATAGCTACTTGGCAATCATGAAGATAAGAAAGATTACATGTGTAAATGTGTATTTATACAAACAACAAACCACCTGGCAATTCAAAATATCTCTCTTGCGATTTCTCGTGCTAACAATTTTGGGGGGCATGCAATAAAGTACTTCATATTGTACTCACTAAATCTATACACAACAGCCTCACAGAAATTAACAGAAGGTGGGAGGACTGAATTGCTTGGATTTTGCAGCCGCAAAAATCAAAATCAGCCTACTGTGTAACAGCACAGTAAGTGTTCTACGATGTGCTTTGAAAAAGGTAGACAAACTTGCTAGATGTGCCTGGTCTTTATTCTGGAGATTTTTTTCACATTTTTTAATATGCCCCTGGATAACATCTTCTGTTTCATCATATAGAATTGTTGTTGAAGGACACAAAAAGAGCTTCAGACACAAGAAACTAAGAAATTAAGTTTAATTTAATGTTCTTTTGAAACCTTCAAAATAAAGTAAAAGAAACAGATTTCTATTTGTTAATAAGATATTAGAAATATTTTACTTAGTGAAGCCAACAGTCATAAGACGTGCTTTCTGCCCTTCACCTGTCCCCTGATGATGACACTGAGGTTGAGAATGGCTTTTTGGAGGTCATCTGGTACAACACCTTGGCCACTTTGCATTGTATTGCTTACGGCCATGTCCAATTAAGTTTTGGATAACTCTAACAGGATATTCTACCACTTCTCTGGACACCAAGAAATACTTTTATTTCCATGTCAGAGGTGTGATATCAATTTAAAAAATATATATTTTTTTTAATTGCTAAAGGGATTCTGCTACCATTGCAGAACTCTGACCAGATGCTAAATTTCTATTTGGATGCCTTTCCAGTTCCCTAAAAGTAGGCATTTTAATTTCAAGAAACCTTGTTCTGTACATGTAAAACTATCTGTTTAAACTTAAAATTATTTATGACACACAAGGATTCAAGAAGTACACATATTCCCAGGACACTAGAGAAAATCCTTCTTTATCAGATGACAATCTCAGTATGAATGCAAATAGCATGATCTATTGTTGGAGAATTTACATACTCCTACAATCACAGTGAATGTCTGACACTGCTTATTTGGCTGAAGTTTTTAGAAAGTCAAGTTGCCAATATATTGCTCTGGGAACAGTCAAGCTAAATCATCTTCATTGAAAAGCAAGACTTCTACATCAAATCTTAGTGTTCCACCAAACCAGAAGTTTTGATAAGTTCTTCTGTCTAAATTTCCAGACAGGCGTATAAGATTGTTCACTTGAGCACACAATTTGTATTACTGTTAGTAGTACTACAAAAAAAACATACTCTGTTTTTTTGAGTCAGTATCATTGAACAGATCTTTAGTCAAGTATTACTACAATCTTTTCCAAAATAAAGCAGTTACTGTTTTATTCATTTTTTCATGGCAGTTACTGCACAGACAGGAATTACTATAAACAAAAAGGATTTGTTTGCAGCACTATTTCCTGAAAACCAGAATTTCACTAACTTCACTTCCATTCCAGTTGTAGGTAGTGACACTGGAAGAAGCAGATGGGCCTGGTCTACATGGTTCTGTGGCTGGTGTTACCAACACAATTTTGTCTTTTTGATAATGGGATGGCCTACTCAGTACCAGGCTTGCTGGCATCAGATGGGATTCACCCTTCTGAAAGGAGGAAGGGGGTCTTTGCTCACAAGTTAGCGGGGCTCATTGACAGAGCTTTAAACTCAGCTTGTTAGGGGAGGGGGAAAATATCCCATGACAAGTTGTGGGATGAAACCCCAAGGTCAGAGGGACAGAGTGCTAGCGAGCCTGTTGCTCTGAGACATGCTGGCTGCACTGCAGCACACTTGAAGTCTTACAGAGATGAGCCAGGGGCTTCAGCGGTAATAGGAAACACCAGTGAAATACCTCAAAAGAATTAAGGGCTGGTCCTCTAAGAAGGTGACACACCTGACAGCCCAGCTGAAGCGTCCCTACACCAATGCATGCAGCATGGGCAACAAACAGGAGGAGCTGGAAGCCACCATGCTGCTAGAAAGCTACGATGTAGTTGTCATTACTGAAACCTGTGGGACAAATCCCATGACTGGAGTGCGGCTATTGATAACTACAAGATGTTCAGAAGGGACAGGTGAGACCCCACCTGTCACCATCCCTGCAGGTATTTAAAACATGAGTAGATGTGGTGCTGAGGGACATGGTTTGCTGGCAGACTTGGTAGTGCTAAGTTAATGGTTGGACTCCATGATCTTAAAGGTCTTCTCCAACCTAAACAATTCTGTGATTCTATGGAAGAAAAATAATTTTTAAAATTTACTAAAATAACAGTAATGGTACATGAGAAGACTGAAAAGGACTGAATGGAAACAGTCCTGCTTACCTGTTAACTATAATTTCTATCTTTCTTTTGTGGATCAGTATAATCTCACAGTTTGAAGGCTATGCACTCTAACTCTCTGTTAATGTATCTGTTTCGGAATATTATGATATGGAGCATTTTAATCCTTCTCACAATCCAGTGCACAGTCACAAATACTGTCAACTACTTGAAATACTTATATACATGGAATTATTTAATAGAGAATTTACATAGAATATATGAAATATGCAAGTTTATTTGCGTGACTACACACACATATGTTTGTGAGTTTATGTGTGTAACATATTCACACACACACACAATGACTCAAAAAACACAAAAAAAATTCTTAGAAATAACTTTTAGTTTGTTGGGGGTTGGATTTTTTTTATATCAATGTCAACTGATATTTCATTATGTTAATTCAGTGAAGGATAACAGATTTTCACCTTTTCTGTCCTATTCTTATGTATCTATTTTTATTAGAATATTGTATATACTCTATTTTCAAAATATCTACTGATAACATCAAACTACTGTGAAGCAAGTACACAAAACTCTACAAAACAGAATTTTAAGAGAAATTCTATTTGTGAATGTAACCACGTAAAAGAGTATCAAGCAAGGCAACAGGCCATGGTATTAATTTAGCAATATATGATGTTATATACAGGTCACTTTATTTTTAAGAAGTATGAGCTAAGAGTATGAGCTAAAGTACTGCACGTTCACTTTTGGCTAAACAATGGAATGATAAACGTAATATAGAAGATAGGACTTAAAGATAAAAATAGTATATTGCAAAAGACTAAGATAATTTGCTCAAACTCAGAATCTGAACTAGGTCGTCTTACAAGAAAAAATGGTGTATTGCACAGTGTTCAGTATTACCATTTGTAGCATGTCAGAATCTCATCAATAATCATAAATGACCTAATTGATAACAGCTACAAACAAACATAAAAATTCTGTCAGCTTCCCGTCTACAATAATTTAATATGCTTTACATATTAACTATGCACAGTGTAGGTAACAACCTACTTTGTAACCTCCGTGTGGGACTCTCGCCATGAAGTTGTCTGCGTGGCAAATATGGTGAGGGATGGGGAAGTGGCAATGAAGAGACATCATGCGTTTGAAGTTTGTACCAGTGAGGTTCATCATCTAGTAATGCTGTCTCTAACTCAATAAGAATCTAAAAAAGAAAAAATGGTTAAAAGTAGGAAAGCATTGCATAACAGAATATCTTAAAATAGGTATGTTCATAAATTTCATTCTATTGTTCGCTTATTGTTAAGGACTTTGAAGTTTTTATAAAAAATCTAGCACTTCATATGAAAGTAGTACTGTGTCTTTTACAACACTAACTATATTAAAAAATCTTTCACAAAACCTTCATTACCTTATGACAACCTTGACAGAATTCAAATATCTTGTAGCAACTTAATCAGCAAGATTCCAACATTTTGGTAACATAAAACTATGGGTAATATGGATTTTAACAAATAATTCTAAAAGAAATTGAGAAACCACCAGTATTACGTGGTAAGTTCAAGATCACTATTTGTTTACTACTATGTTAAATAACAGCAAATAAAACAATTGTAAACAGTTTTGCTTTGTTATATTAAATATTGTTTTCAAAACCACTGTATCTAGACATGAATATGTGAAAAACTATATTCTATAATAACTACCAATAATTTTATACCTCTCCTAAAAATTCACTTTCTTCCTCTCGAACTCGTGCTTGGTCCCAAAGAGTAATTTCTAGCATTCGTTCTCTAAACTCTCTCCGATGAACTGGAGAATAAATGAATGTCTGATTCCACTTAGGTTCCAATGTTTTCTTCACTGTTTTTGTTCTTCTTTTATTTTTATCACTGCAAAAAACAATTAAATATTAAAAATCCTCAAAAGGCCATTATACTGTAATAAGTATATAACGGAAAGTAGGAAATCTTAAATCAGCACTACATTTTGTAGCATTATGGCCACTATAATCTATGTCAAGAGTCATTCTTTATGATAAAATAAGGTTCAGCACATACATTCAGGATAATTCATAACTTCATATTAAAAACTAAAGTTAGGTGATTTCCAGTTCATGTGCCAATTCCCATTTTAAGAAGTTCCCTGAAAAACAAAAATGTTTTAATATGCTTGTTTTGAAAACAGCATTTTCTAAAGCAAAATATACTTCTGTAAATGGGATTTCCATGAGGCACAGTCTGACAGTGGAACACGTATGCAGGTAACGTTGGGCATAGCAAAAATCTGCATTTCAGATAAACAAGCCAGCTGGTTCATTCAAGCTTCCAGTCCTACAGCAGCTGCCTCTTACACTGCAGAGCAGGAGGGAGCAGCTGGCCCACATGAAGGAATGATCAGGGAGCTGTGGGGCCCTCTCTGCACCCTTTTCCTGACTAAGGGCTCCATGGCTGGGAAACCAGAAGCCCTGAGAATGAGTTACATGTCCTTTTCCAGCAATGCAGGAAGGAACAGTGTTCTCAGAACAGCTCCTGAAATGCTTTGGGTCACCCCGAGGATCCACCCAGGTTGAAGGCATGTTCAGGAGCCCAGTAAGGACTCCATGCAAAGCTACCATGGAACTCCCAGCTGCGGCTCCAGGGTGTTGTTGAAAGCGAAGTGTTTTGCAGAATATTTCTGCTTGAAAGAATTATTTTTTTCTGATGGAAACGACTTTCGCTGGAAAACACCCACACTCCTTCCTCTGAGAATACTGATAAGAGTTCTTGTAACAATGCTTAATTTTAAACCTGCTGATTACTGCATAATGTAGCTGTGATATTAATTAATGTGGATTTTTTAATATGGCAATGCAGATAGTTTGCTAATACTTGCAACTGTAATATAGTTATTGCATTTCTAAACTGTTACTTAGAAGCTGGATCAAAATATTAAATAAGAAATAATAATTTTAGACACATTGTTAAATAATGTAATTATTTCTATTATACTAAAGATTTACCCTTGAGAACTGAAATAAGTTAGATTGTACAAGCTTTTCCAATGAAATTTGTTTAATCAAAGAGAGCCCAGTATCTTCATCTAATTTAACGCTTGACTTTAGCGTGTTTTACGTCTAGCACGTTTCCTTCAACTACACAAGAAACACATTGTTGCTTACTTAGTTTTTACTTCTAAGGAAAGGAAAATGAATTTGCACATCAGAAAAAAACCCAACACAATTCAGTAAGACACATTACTGCTTCTTATATAAGTGATAGAAAACATATATAATAACTAAAGAAGAAGTTCTGAATACTTCACATAAGAGGGAAACACCAGTATAGCATAATAACATTTCATGTTATGTAACTTTTTGTGTATGTACACTTGAAAGTATTTGATTAAATATTTTTCTTGTATGTATTTTTAGTTACTACAGCTTTCATTGTGAAGCATTCTGAACACAGTTTGGTAGCTTTATTAATCTTGAAAAAAGCAGGTAAGATCATTTAAGCAGACCTAATTCTCAGTTTAGCACAGCTTCAGCATCTCCAAAGACACTACAGCAATTTGGAAAAACTAAGAATCTAGTCCAACAACAGAAATATTGGTGAGCCCAAGACAATCCATCCAAAAACTTCTAGCATCAATGACACGGCAAGTTATGCAGTCACAGAAAATTTTCTTGTCAACATACGGTATACAATGAAAGTGGGAAAGCAGTATCTTCCAAAACACTGATTAGCCTTAATTTCTGCTGAAGTCACTTGGCACTGAAGATAGGTATGATCTTCCCAATTTAGATATTGGGAAAAGCAAAGGTTGTAAAAATAAAAATTGTAAAGTTACATCCTATTCTATTGATTCAGCAATACAATGACCAATCTTTTATATACTGAGTCAGGTTAAATCTCTGAATTACTTTGTTGATACACTACAAAATAAAGCTAAACATTTTCCCCTAGTGACACAATATGAAGAAATATAATTTTAAAAAATAAACTAAACTGAGCAACACATTATCCCTACCACCACAGTTTAATTTTCCCTAAATACATATATAATGACTGTCCATATTAGTATCATTCCTGTCCTTTGGGAGAAGTTTTCAAGGTGCATCTGGGAAGTCTCAACTGAATCCCCTTCAGCCTTAACTCACTTATGCTGTGATATGGAATCTATGGGTTTCAGATGACGAAACTGCTGGACTGATCACTCCAGAAATCTGTGAACCTAACTTTATAGCATTTTCATGGTATGAGACGAGAATAAATGTCCTAGAAAATAAGGGCATTATAACAGATTAACATTATTTGCAAACAACAGAGCCCCATGCAATGATGTATGTTTACCTTTCCTTTTCTATTCAGTATTTAATAAAATATCCATTGAAGGTGAGTTTGTGTTTAGTGTTCAAAGACACAATGCTGTTACATTATTTGTTCAATACAGGAACTCCAAACTGTAAGATTTTTCTGCATAGGTATGACCAGTAAGCTCAGCTCTGTGTGTCATATGAGTATCAGTTTAACTCTTACTTAAATGTTCTTTCTCTTCACCCTACCTTCTGTCTGGAAGAAAGTAAATTTTAACATAAGGATTCCTTGGCCTCCCATCTTCCCTTGAAGGAAGATCCTTTGCTCCCAATATCGTCACTATTAACTGATGACCAACCTTGTCATACCATAGTTTTATCTGCAATGAGAAGATATTAATTAGTGAAAACTCATTTCTACAACAAAGCAGCATATTAATCCTTAAAAATAATTTTGCTCATAAGCTTTCATTTATATTGGTTTTTTAAGCAGAAAACATGTTCTACTTTGTATTTATAACAAAGCATAAAAATAATTAATACTATAATAGCTTCAGTGTGTACCAGGAGTTACTCTTTTTTAAAAACCCTGTATAAGTACATTATTTCATGCTAATTGTTTTTCACATGGTGGTCTGGTTAGGATTACTTTTTTCTTGGCAGTGATACTGTATTACTTGCATTACCAATGTATGGTATTCATATATATACATTTCTATAGAGTTTATGCACAACGAATGAATGAATTTTTCATGTCCTGTTGTGCTGGAAAGACTATGGGATAAGATCATAAATACTTCAAATCTCTAAATGGTTTTCAAGATGCAGAGCCCTCCAGAAATTGTAAGACAGGGAGGCTCAGCAGTCCAACGCTCTTCACAGTCCAACTCAGCAACAACAAGGCAAAAAACTATAGAAATTATTCCTCTGTAGAAATTATTATTAACCAGTCTTAGACTCCTTCTGTTATACTTTTTTAACTACAGGCATTAGAAGCTGCTATTTACCTATTCCAGTTTGAATACTAGAGCTGCAAATACATTATTCAAGGAGAAGATATACCTACTTTAGAGCACTCACTGTGGAAGGGGGAAATGCTGTAGTTAGGACAAAACAAAGCTTTCCAAATAGCCAGGGTGCAATACCATGGTGGTACCACTGTGGTATCATTAACTGCAGCTGAGAGAGGAGACTCTCTTCAAGAGGAGTTTGCCTAAGACAAGAGGACAAGCTAGAACATTCAAAGGAAACACTGACCCTGCCTGAAACTAAGGGGATCAAAGAGAATAAGGTCCAACTCCACATCTAATCAAGCAGTGCATGTTTAGGCATGAATATACCCTAGCTAACGTAAACATAGTCAGGGGAAAGTACACTTTCTGGAGCCCCATCTGGCATAACATCAGAGACAACGTTTCCATCTGCTGTCATAGCTCCTCATCTTCAGCGTATCAGTCACTTAAAGAAAGGTCTTGATGCAGTTTTCAAGACTTTCTACCCACCAACTAGAGGCTGATTTAGCCTTCTGCCATTCCTAGCATTTCTGTAAGTGAGATTACACTAAGGCACACCAATTTATTCAATGGAGGCAGTGCACTTCTTCCTTCTCCATTACTCTGCAACATCTTGCAACTCTCATAACCACGAAACAGGAATGTTTGAACTCATATTATAAAGGAGAGGATACTTGTCCTCTATTATCATGCTGCTAGCCCTACTACTGACATTACAGATTTCTGCTACCAACAGTAGTTCTGTGGCTACTAAAGCAGAAAAATGTGTGGGAGACATTATGCTTATTCAAGAGACTTCTAGATGCTGTTCCTACATTTCTGCAAAGCAAGGGCCTTAGTCAGTATTTTTTCTAAACAGAATTATCTGGACTATTAGGTATCTTCACCTAGAGATCGCAAGTAGAAAGCTTTGCACTAACTTCACGAATCCAAAGCAAAGCTTTAATGAGCTCTGAAGTGCAAGTCAATTTAAATGTTCTCTGACACTAAATGTATCCACCCGCAGGCTTACTTGTGAGTCCTTGAGAAAAGGACATACTTAGCTGGTCCCACACCCCGAGGGGAGTAGCCATGAATACAATCTTCTTCATCTGCATTTTTGGGAAAAATTATCCTTGCTTAAGCAGAATGCAATGTATTTGTGATCCAGCCACTATCACAAACTGTGACAGAGTGAAGGTGAGATAATCCGGACACAGGCACCAGAAATATAACCAGAACTGTGCACTCATATTCAAGTTAAATATTTCTTCGCTATATCTGTTTCGGACTGGATTTTTTGCAGGAAAACTTCAGCTAAGATGTTTGGAGAATGACTTTAAGCAGAAAGTTAAACTGGCTGACACCATTTCTTTGAGGTGCTCTAGCATCTCTGTTGTGGGACAAGAACTTGAAATTGCATTGACTTATATCTTCTACTTTTTTCTTGATGCTCTAAAAATAAATTGGAAAAACTTCTACATAATGGGCATATTTTCCCTATAATTCCCTGCTGTTTGGCGTGTTACAGGAAAGGTCAGGAGGCAGAATTATGATCAGGCAGCTCTCTCTTTTCTGTCTTCACACTGCTAGCACTCCAATATACAGTACAGGAATTTATAACCCAAGAAGTCATTTGACTTGGACGCATAGAGAAGGAAAAAACTAGGAGTAAGAGAACAGACAAAGAACCCCATGGAGTGGGGGAGGGCAGGATTTCTTTCTTGTGGGGTTAGAAGAAGGAAGAAGGAACAAATCAGAAACTGCTTTAGAATTACTGGGAAAGTAAAGGATACAAGATGCTCCTTCATGAAACACAGGAAGAATGGAGCCACTAATGTCAAGGATCATAGAAGAACAGAGTGGCAAAAACAGACTGAATGAGAGAAATGGAATGAACTGAAAAAAGAACCAGCCATTCTGTAACTGGCACAAAATGTGTTGCACAGAAAGACCGGGATGAAAGAAAATCTGAAAAGAAGTCAAGGCAGGAAACTGGAAAGTGAGAAACAAGGAGTAGACTAGCATGCTGAACATGGGAAATGAGTTTGGGAGTAGGAAGGATCTAATTCTGCCTCTCCTATGCACTAAGAATTATGACAATATTCAAATGGTATGGTATTTTCCTACAACAACCTTGTCTTTTCTATTCACATGGAAAGGACATGTGACATTTAAGACAGCCAAGTATAGTCCAAGAGGACTGGATTTCATCCCTTCCTCTTTCCCAGAGCTCTTGTGTACTGAGGGTGGAGCCCTTAAAACATTTAATGAAGTATTCACAAATTGCCTGATTTCCATTGTCTGGAAGCCTGGCATGAGACCCTGGAGCCTGATTTGTAGTGTAAAGTCTTAGAATTGAAGCCTGAGGTGTGTATTACACCTGGACCAAACCTGGTTGTCCTGGACTCTGATCGTAATTTTTCAGTTCTTCAACCAATAAATGCAGTAAATCCTACCACACCTCATAGAATATTATATATATGTGGTGAAATAAACATGTGATAGCATATGTGTAACAGAAAAGCTGATGAGGAAATTATTTTTTTGTTTTATAGCTTTGTTGAGTAGTATGCAGAGGAGATTCCTAACACCAAAAAGTGAAGAACTTTTAATTACTCAATCCTCAGGGTGAAAGCCCCACAAGAATATATAGGTATGATACTCAGCACTGAAAGACTTCAGCAGCTAACTAACTGAGCAGAATCTACAAACCTCCAATTCAGCAGTTTTTAACACATGTAGGAATGGAACTTTTAAAAGCTTAGAACACCTAAGAAACTGCAACGATACAATGCTGATCTGAATAAAGACTAAAATTACTACACAAAATACACTATAGAAAAAACATGCTGGCTGATGCTGATGTGCAGATTAACAACTGTAAGAAACTTCTTCAACAGGACTTTGTCAACCTAGATAATTTAGGAAATAGGCACTGAAAATTCACTTAGAAAGTTGGATAACCTGAATGCTTTCTAAAGATCTTTCTACTTAGTGTTGAAGTCCTGGAAAATTAATTATCATACACACCATCATAATACTTCCCTTCCCTAGGCAGATATGCACCTAATTCTTGAATAAATTTCCATCGTAACCAACATTCAGGCAAACAGGCATCTAAACTCAATGCGTCCTGAAATTGTGAGATGGTCTGTCATCCACAGAGTGGTCAGTCTGCTGCATGTCTTGAGACAGGCCTCCAGATAAGAATACTTGCCATGCAGAGCACAAGTAACAAGAACTCTTCAGTAGTCAAGTGATGAAGGTAGTAATCAGAAGGAAGAGATGAGGGTCTCGTCCCAGCTTCATAGGATTCCTTCTACTTTTTTATCAATAGTGGCCTAATACAAGATCAATACACATTCTGGGTAACAGGTCTGGAATCTGCTCACTAAAATTAAGCTTTCTTTCCTATCACCACACACTTATATTCCCTAGCCACACAATATCTCAGCTTCAGATGAGACTTTATACTCCAGAGAAGAAAACATATAAAGGCACTTTATTTAAAGACACTTTTCTGAGAGACAGGTTCAATCTCTTCAGTCTAAACAGGGCTTAGACCACAGATGTCCTGTTTCTGGAATGAGCCTCCTACACATAGAACAGTATACAAAAGCCAACTGTTGGTGTTGCATCCTAAGCGAAGATGCAGGCAACTAGTATTCCTGTTTGGTCCTCTTCAGCCTCAGAAAAAGATGCCTCCCTCTGGAGACCCGGCTCACCCTCTGGAGTAGCCTAACTTTCAGATAGAGTTAATGGTGATAGGTGTCCTTTATTTGGGTTGGATCTTACTTCTCCAGATATTGAGGTACTTAGTTCTTTCCTTCAACTGTACAAGTCTAAGCTCCTCCATAAGGCACCTCAGACTTATGTGAAGCTAGTATAAGTTATACAATTTAAGCATATAATTTCAGTTTACTAGATTGCATCTTTTTTCTTTTAGATCTCAACTAGACATTTTATTCAAAGCACTGATTGATGTCAGAGTTCTAGAAAAGAAGTGATCGTGCAATTAGGACCCATACTCTAATACATATGCATAAAGTAAATCACTTAAAATCTAGGTAATATTATTATTATTCCTATATTCCTATCTCATCCATGTTTTACTGTTTGCTTAACTATGCAATTCTAATGTGTTTTTTTGTAAAGTACATACAGGCAGACCATATCTTAAGTGATAATTTTAGATTTAAAAGCAGAATATTTGAAGTTTTTCATTCTATCCTACACTTTATTTCTTTATTTATTACACAAGGTTGCTTCATAAATCTCATGGAAAAGAGATAAAACTTGTGCCTTTGGGAGAGACTGCCTGCCCTGCAGCTTGATTTCTAGCACCACAGCCTACTCAACTATCACTAGGTTTAAGAGACATCTGGCCAGTCATTTCTGTTCTTCTGTTGTTCACTGTAATTTTTCATGTAAGCTACATAGCTGTTTATTAGTGTAATATTTTGAAACTGAGATACTACTTTCTTTCTTGCATTATTCTGAAACAAGAGTCACTCCAGCAGGATCTGTTGCAAAAAGAAAATATAAAAAAATAATCTCAGTTTATTTTCAAAAATGCTTACAGCAATCATTTTATTTGGATTTAAGATTATGTAGATGCAGAAAGTGCCCTGAGGTAGTAAAGTCTTCAGCATAGCTGAGGTGAGCCTTGGATGTTGTTAAACTTACAAATCCTGACTACTGAGGGTTGCTAAACCAAACTATTATTGTTTTCTGCTTCAGTTACTGTCTGATATGCTGGAAAAAATACAAAAAAAGGCTGTGACATCAAAGAGCTTCAAGGATACGAAGGCCAGAAAATTATAGATGTATTTCAGCTGCCCTAATCTAGATTCTTTTTTAAAAATAATATTTTTAGTGGCTTCACCTTGATTTCATTAACACCAAATAGATACATGCATATATTTTTATTCACAATCAAATATACTGATGTTCTGTATTAAATGAAAAAGGATGTTTTAAATAGTTGAAGTTTAAAAAAGTTAAAAAAACCAGTGGTTTCATGGCAACGCTGGCTCAAAAGGAGGGTCCACCAAGTCAACAAAAGATACTGCCTAGAAAACGCAAATTTAAGAACAGATTGTTCCTTACAAAGGTATTGCAACGCATCAGTCTGGAAGTTAGAAAATTGCTGGTATGCTAAGCTGAACTTGAAAGATCAGGAAAAAAAAAGACACTTTTCCAAGTACTGTAGAATTAGTAAAGGTTCAGGAGAAGTGTGCATGGTAGGAAAAAAAAGAAATTAAGTGCTGTTCTTCCCAATAAAATAATAAAGGTGGTTTCTAAATCATTCAGTGATACAAGAGCTAGAAAATCAATGGAATGACATAGAGGGACATGTGGCAGAGAAAATTCTGCCAGAATCTGGGACATTTATCACCAGGATCAGTTTCAGACTAGCAAGTGAAGAAGATGCAAGCAAGAATAAAGATGTACATTTCCTGTTGAGAACAATGAAACAAATAGGTACAAGCAGAAATGTTTAGAGATCTTCATCCTTTTAGGGAATTCTACAGCTATACCACAGCCCACATCGTAATGTATACTTCCTGACAACCATAAACAACAGCTCAGAGCTCTGAGTTAGCTAATTTCTCATGCCAAAAACTAACCAGAGTTCTGTACTGCTGCTGGATTGCTTTTAATATCCTTGCTCAAAGATCACTGGAGAATTCCAGTTCTTCTCTGCAGCCCACATTGTAAATGTATCTTTAATTAATCCATTTTAAACTGTCTACCAGCCCTACTAAAAGTGGGCAGATGGGGTCTTTTGTTTCAGTCTAGTTGTAAAGATGTTGCCAAGGTCTTAAGTTTGAGTTTTTCAGGAACTCATCACAAACATTATGTTCAGCTTTCACTGTTACTGAGCTCTGCAAAAAAACTGTTAGGGAGGTACACAATGACTCCACAGACATTGTGCAGAAACAAAAATGGGGCTAAAGATAATTCTCATCTACAGTATCAAAAATAATGCAACCAAAGGTGAGAGAGTAAGCCTCATACACTTTCACCTCTTGCTGGATACTGTCTATCAAGCATTACACTTGTTTTATTTTCTTAAACAACTACCATAATCCTTTTTTATATTAGAGGACATTTATCTAAGTGGAACTGACAATTTTATGTCTATTTTTTTATTTTATGTAATGCGGTTAAAATAAGGAACTACTACATGTTACTTCTACATTACAGTATTTCATGAAACATGGAGCTTTCAGGCAGACCTGAACAATCAACTGTCATTATCATTTCTTACTTAATTTTGTACACATCTAAAAAGAAAATTAATATTAAAAGACTACTTATGTCATATACAATATTTACCTTTATGAACTACTTAACAACTTGTGGTTGAATTTGTACCCCTCTTTCATTCCATTACCATGAGAAGTCAACTTTAATCATGCTAACGGATGTTTTAAATTTTTAATACAAAGCCAGTTTATGTAAGTAGCACATGAATAATGTTAACCTAAACCATTACTATCAACACGTTACTTTTTTAATCTCAATTTTTTTCTTAGAATTTTTATTTTGAATTTACATTTAAGCAGTTGTGAGGACTAATTTCGGGAAATAATACATTGTAAAAAAAAAGGTACTTTATTAAATATGAGTCATAACCAAACCATTTCCTACAGTCTTATTTAGAATTCCTTTATAAATATATATATATACGATCTTTGTTTCAGTTCAATATGAAATTTAGTGATCTCATTCTGATCATTTATATAATCTTTTACATCTTTCTTTGAGCAATTGATCAAACATTTATACAGCTCACACACAAAAGATCATCTCCATGAAGATATTTTGTAAGAAAAGCAGGTAATATTCTATTTGCAAAACTGAAAAACATGCAGCAAAGCAAGATAAGCATTGTAACATACTAGTAAAACCTACTTTTGCATTAATCTACGATACCTTAGGAGCTTCCTAATGAAAAAAAGGCAAATAACTTGTACCTAAACAAAATTCCAAAGCTAAATAAATTCAGTAACATAATGCGAGAATCGAGAGGTTTTTTCAGATTTCAGATTTTTTAAATTTAAATAGAGGTTTGGTTAAAATGCAAGAACCAAGTTTCATAAACAAGAAATGTGTTTCTTTAAACAAGGTACAAATTCTTTGCCTGTCTTCCACTCAAGGCGCTATTATTACTTGGAAAATGCAAACAAGGATGTGTTAAGTAATGACAATGAATGATTTAAAGAGACATTCATCTTTATAAAATGACGTCAAGCATGAAATTATTTATTGCTTAAACAGTACACACGTTTTGTATATGGGATGCATAGCCACCATCACTATCGAAACCTATATGAGTTTAATATTGAGTAAACGGCAAACAAAAATTAGTTGTCTCTTTAAATTTAAATTTAATATTGTAACCCCCATGCAGAATTTTACAAGCTGCTCACAAGATGACATGAAACTTGTTAATATGGCTTAAAGCAACACACTAAAAATATGGGAAAACGGACTATAATGTAACGTTTTCCTACTATGCATTTTCCATAACAAACAAAAGAAAAAAACCACAACTTTAGTTTCTGTCAGGCAGACGAAGTCTTTACCTGAACCCTAGGAACAAAAGGCGTTGTTCTTCTACTAAGGCTTTGGCTCTGGTAAGCAAAATTAAAGAAAAAGCAATAAAACAAAACCAAAAAGGACAACACGCTGGAAACTAAAAGACCAAAAGTAAAAACAAAGACACACAACTATTACTTTAAACAGAGCTTTACACCAACAACATATTTATCAAACACAAAGTATTTTAATGCAATGCATAAATTAAATCTGCAAATCTGTTACCAAATCACATCAAAACCCTGTGATGGAAATTCTAGCCTTAGGGAAGTCAGCAGGAAGTTTGCACCTGATTCCCCAGGAGCAAGGATTTCACTTTACAGGTCTATAGATAACAATTACAATAGATTTAGAAATAACATTAACAAAAGGAACAGGTCAGCAAAGTGTGATTTAAAAGTGCAGTAGGAAATGTAAGTTCAACTTGAGCATCTCTTTCAGGAAGATCGTAGGTGCATATTCAGGACAGAAACAAGGACAGTTCACACACTGAGAGCTTTGATTGCTCTCTGGAGTAAAGTAAGTAAAGTAAAAAGTTTGAGAGGCACTTCTACAAAAAGTCATCCTAAATACTTTAAAATTGATTAAAAGAAAGTTAGGGCTATGTGGTACTAGCATTACATGAGGGAAGGTACAATCAGTATGTTTCAATTCTCTAGCAATCATGACAGAAATTACATATGGTATAAAACCCTTGCATGAAATGGGATCTAGAGCATTTTTGCAAACTTAATAGTTGTAACGCTTCAGACCACATACAACCTTGTGGCTTCATGAAGACTACATTAGTACAGGAAACACTTCCAAATAACTGGACTAGCTACAAACTCCAACCACTCTCCATCTTCAGCTTAGGGTGACAGCTAATGGAGTAGGACAGAAAGGGTACCAAGTATGGGGCACAGACAGCAACAGGAGCACATGTTGGCCCTCAGAGGTCCGGTGGGGGGGGGGGGGGGGGCGAACAGAAGCATGGAGGTGGGTCAAAACAACCACAACGACCTGACAGACTTGAATCTCCTTTACTTCCCTCCCTGCTCAGTTTTCCTAAGATTATTGATCTATTTCAAAGGGATGGAAAGAAGCTACTACTCAATATTCACTTCCCTACAAAATGTACCCAAAGTATGGAGACAGGCAGTATGATGATGGTTCTGTCACCCTCCTTGCTTATTTGGCATGCACAGATGCGGGAGAAATCTGTTCCACAAAATGTGTGAAGTAATCTGTTCTCACGCCAAAGCAAGAGGACATATAAAAAAATTTGACAGTCTGGATCATGGGTTTTGTCTGGTGTGCTCCTGTGCTCTGCGAGGTGCAGCAGCTGCACACTTCCCCTGTCCACCTGCACAGGCACAGCCCAAAATCTGGGTGCCGGAATTTGACCTACTCATGTACAATAAAAGTAGATCTTCAGCTTGCTTATGCGCCTTATTACAAGAGAAATACAGGTATTCCAGAATATTGCAATCCTAAAAGGGATAGAACATCTCCCACTATGCACCACGGACCCTCACCTGCCATATTCTGCCTTGGAAATGAAGGGCCATAGACACATTGTGTGCACTACCTAGAACTTCCCAGGCTTTGATGTTAGAGCAGCAGCAATTTACTTGTGTAGAAGTAGAAAGAGGAGAAAAGAAAGGGGAAAAGGTGAAAGGGGGAAGGGGAGCACGTCTCATACTTGACCTCATCCCCCCAATATGCTGACATATTATGTCCTTCACAATGTACAATATCTGCTTTCTAATATGTTATAAATAATACAACTATAATTAATATACCTGTATTTTTATTGCTTTATAAACTGAATATGTATCAAAAATCTATTGACATGGTTCTGTGGTTCAACTGTATAAGGAAATAGAGTAATTTTATAAATTACAACCCTCTTCTGTTAGAATTTCCACCAGTACAAAAATGAAATATCATAATTTTACACCTGTATCCACTTACATGTTCTTCTAGTCATATTATCAGTGTCTAAACCTAATTATTGCAAAAGTATTCCACTTTATATTTTTCATGCAGTACTAAAAAAGTAGCCAGAATGCAGTAATGAAAAAGAGCACCATCACACAAAGTATACTTTCTCAAAATGATATAAAAGGAAAAACAAACCAGTGAAAAACCACAGAAACAGAGACCAGACAAAGCAAATAATAATAAAACAATAATTGCAATAACAGTCAGATACTCCCCTGAAAGAACAATGTGGCTCAAAAATGCCATAAAATAAACTGCACAGAATACACACAGAATACAGATAAATTATTTCTATACCTTAGTAAATTATATTACACAATAGGCTACTGTAGCAGCACATAATGTGTTCAATTAACTATGTGGTTGGGCACAATAATTATTAATGGAAAGAAGGTTTCCTAGCTATGTGAGATCACTTGCTCCATGGGAAGCTCTGGGCTGTCCGACTTCTGGTGTCCAACTTCACCAGAAGAAAACAGAGCCAATACAAAGGAAAACATGGAAGACTGAACATCCCTGAACAACAGAGAGGCACCACTGCAGCTAAACTCACTAAGACAATACTGAACATGAAGAAATACCCTCCAAAAACTATTTATATATAAACTCTTTAAGAATCTGCAGCATTGTCTAAATAAGGATGCATATATCCAAGGATTTATTCAAATACTTCAGACCTCTCCCTGAACTGCAGGTATCTCCACTTCTGCCTACAACTCTTGTATCTCACAACCTATTGCATGCAGCTGCCTCAACAACGGCCTATCAGGAGTAGATGGTATTGTCCAAAAGTACTGAAAATGCAGGAAACACTTCTAAAATCTTGCCTATTATCCATTCCCTCAGATTCAGCACACCTCTCTGAATTCATCCACCATTGCCCAGGGTGTCAACTGACCCACCACTTCTACAAAGGACAGCATCCTGTTCTCATCTACTGCCAGGGCTCTGCAGCTGTTCTTCTGCCTAGGTACTCCCCATAAAGAGCACATTCCCAACCACATTCCTTCCATTTCCATCTTACTCAGCTATTTGAAAAATATGAGTGTTCATCAACTGTTCCGTCAGAAAAGAGCTGTTCTGTCAGAAAAAAACAACCATGAAAACCTATAATACAGAAGCCTATCCACTTTTCAGTATTCAAACTAAAACATTTTTCTGGAACTTCATAAGATTTTTAAAACTCATCTTTTCTCTTTTAATTCACTTTTGCTAAAGCTCAAAAAAAGGTCTCATAGTCCATTCTAATCTTTCAAAACACCTCCAACTCTACAAAGAGATGTTTTTTTCACCAACTCTTCCAAATTTTCAAAACTTTTTAAAGTTATGAAAAACCAAAATTATAAAAAGTGAAGAAAAAAGTATTCACTGCACTATCTTCAAGGCACATAAACTCTCAAATTTGTGAAGTCAAAAAAATTGTGATTTTTCAAAACTAACTTAATATATCAGATGAAAAGAAATAGCAGAAATTTATTAGTTTGAAAAAAACATTCCTGTAGAATACTTCAATTCTCTTGAAGTCATCTTTTTCTAAAAAATATTTTAGTTTGCCACATTTCAATCTATCCACACCATCTTCAGACATTGCGGCAACCACCCTTTCTCACAAAGCAGATGATTTAGCTGTAGCCTCCCAAAGCCATGAGCCAACAGCAGCAGGAGCTGGGTTGTGCCATTAACATGATAACATGAATTACAGCTATTTCCAACTTCTCTTTAGCTGGTGAGTTAAGATAGTATCCAAATTTTCAAACTGTCTACTGATGTTAGGTGTTTACATTGGGACTTTAGAGACTTACTGAGCATTTCTGACCTCAGTGTCAGTCAGCTGGAGCTGCGTGTTCTCAAATACCAGCTCCTCTCTGAGGGAAACAAGGATAGTGTGTAGTAGGGACTATTGTATATAGTTGCACACAGTCTATAAGGGAGTACAAAGAGGACAAATGCAGGAAAGGCCTTTAAATGTGCCCTAACACTATCTGGTTTCCTTAGACGGAAAGAAATGCTATCAACTTATTAATATAGACATTTACATCCTGAAACAACCAAAAAGTAATTAAAAATAGGAATGAGGCCTTCTTGAGTTAAACACTGAATTTATACGCCATTCAGAGACATAAAACCTTGAATTCTCTTATTCTCAGTAAATTAGAATACACCTCCAAATCTCCTGATACTATTCTTATTCATCTCAAACTGCAATATCCTATCAAACCACAAAATCAAAAGACAACTCACTTTACTAATAAATCCTAATCTTAAACTCCTGCATATTTTGTTTCTGAAACTAAATGAGGAAGTCAGTTCTGTGTGGTTCCTATTTGGATCTCTGTGCCTTGGATGTCTGAGCAATTAACTCTGGATCCTGAATTTCATGCTGTGAGCTAGAAACCAGAACTTGCTGACAGCCTAATCTTTTATGAGATGTAGCCAAAAGAGATTTCTATCCCCCCTGCTCCCACTGTCAACAATTTTTGCTGTCTTGTAAAACTAAATTGGTTTTCAGAAACCTTGATCTGTGTATTTTGACAGTTCATGTTCAGGTTCCCTTGTTCTTGTAATTTGTGCAAAGCATTCTGCACTCTACAATCAAGATTTCTAGTTTTCCATTTATCCAAAGAATTGAGTCTTTCAAAGTAGTTACATACAACAGTTACAGAAAATTAAAAATTATATAGTATAGATGGCTGGTCTGATGAGCAAAACAAATAATGTCTCATGCATTGCAAATGGAGCCAATGTGGCTGCTGAACAGACAGAAAAATATTTCTTCCTCTCCTCTACCAATACCATTAACCGTTTCTATGAGACCTATACAAAGTTCGCTTAGATTTTTATGCTTATTTTTATGGTGCCCTCATAATCTTAGCACAAACAACTTGGAAGAAATACAAATGTGACATTTCTCAAACTTGTTTAACACCAGTTTTGCACTGCTTCCATTCCATTTTCCTCTCCTATTCAACGTGTACCAGGCCACAATGGAGCACTTTTTTGAAAATCACACTTTGGAGTTGTAAATGACACAGAAAGGTGAACAGAACCCAAGTTCTTCAGTTTAGTACAAAAAAGTTACCCTTTTAAAGAAAACATTCAGGTAATTAATTTGTTCTCAATGAGAGCGAAGAACAAGAGTGAGTAACACTGGTACAAAGAATACATTAGTAAACAATCAAAGGGATACCTGGGGAAAGATATGTATGAAGGCTAGTGCATAAGAAATAGATAATATTAATGTCCAAGCAAACAGGTAATAAAATCTACCAACTGTACATGTAATTGTTACAGTTGAAAAAGTGTATACACTCAACAGCACAAACATAACTGAAGGCAATATTAGGCCTTTCTAAAAATTTGACTCTACCAGTCTAGCTTATTAGATATAAATATATATATACATATATATGTATAATTCAACATCAAGAAAATTTCAAAAAGCTAGTAAAAAGGAATATCCTTATAAAACTATGGCCCTGCATACACTGAGATATATATATAGCATTAACCAGAAAACATAGCTAGTTTCACAAAAAATTTATGTTAGAGGTAGCTTGCACTCTGCAGTGAGAGTTGTATATGCTGCGAAAAGCACAACACTAATATTAATGAAATGTTTACATACTGAAAGTTGTCCAGACAAGAACTGTGGAACATCCCTTAACATGCCAGGACTCATAGGAGAAGTCACTGAAATAGAAGGTCGGTCCATTTTTTGAGATTCAAATGAACTAGAACCTGTAATTATAAATAAAAATATTTTATACATAGTAGTACTTATGCATTTTTCACAATGTTCTTTGAAGAAAAATCGTAGAAATACAACCAAACATATAATAAAGTTGTCATAAATTTTTATCTATTTAAAATTAAAAAATAATAATACCCAATTTTTGGTGCTTAGATGCAATCAAATGCTTTTCAAGTTTCTTATAGTTGCAAAATGTCATCTGAAGCATATAGAACAAAAAATATTTTATTCAAATATTTCTGACTAATTATGTCAGTAAGTTGAAGGCCCAAAATTCTGAAACAGTAAAGTTATTTTTCCCTTTTAACATTTTGTCAAAGGAATTCAGCTTTCTGAAGGGCACTTATTATCTTATACAATCAGATAAATTTTTAATTAATTTTTACAAAAACATCAAGACGCACGTAATGTTTTTTGTGCAGTTTATTTCAAATCTGTAAGGTCTGCAAAGTGTCAGAGGACAAGTTTTGACATATAAAACACAGAGGAAAAGTGAAGTATTTTTATAAATACAAAAGACATTCCACATCTCACAAAACATAAAATGAATTTTATTTTAAGACTTGGCTGATAGTGAAAAGTTATTGAAGGAGTATTTTATATTACCATAATCAAGTTTATGCCACCACATTTATTCATGGACCCTATTATAAAAGAGTTCCAAAACAATGATAAATAATAACTCCAGGCTGAAATCCATCTTATCAGATCTAAGCCAAAGAACAAGTTATTTTTCCCCACAAGAAATACTGTTTTGGTGATTTAAAGAGTTCTGAATGTTTCTAATAAAGTAGAAGTATTCTGATTTCAAAGTAGCCATTTCTCACATTGTAAATAAAGAACATTTCATCCCCATTTTTAGTTTATGACATTCAATTGAAATGCAAAGCAACAAAACAGGAAATTAAAATTTACTATTAATGTTCTTGTATATTAGTTAGAACTATGTTTTTCTTTTCGAACAAAAATAGCCTAAGCTTATAATCAAATGTCAAACCTAAACCAAAATATCCTTTTGATAGTTTTTTATAAAACAAAGGTAGATAGATAATGCAGTAAGATGACATAGTGAGACAAATGCAGACAAAGAGACGAGAGCTATACTGACTGTAGATGACATTTTTCAATCTATTTGTGCTTACATAAAAGAGAGAGAAGATTTTCCTACCCCACAATTGAAACTTACTGGACTCCAGCTGTGCATGTGTGCTGTCAGGTATTCTGGGAATGTCCCTGAAATCAGGAAAAGAAAGAGAGGCTGATCTTTTATCTAACAAGCATGTTCAAATTTCAGTTACACTATAACACTTCTCAAGCCACCATGGAATGCTTCAGGAAAGGCGTATGATCTACTGGTTGTCTTCAATTATGGGTAAAATTTATATTTTGTTCAGTATAAATAATTTCAGCAGCAAATTAAAGCCTACAGAACAAGTGGTTTGGTGAATGCAGGAGGGAGGCTGCACAATCCAAATTAAATCAGTAAATAAAAAAAACAGAGCAATCTCAGGGTTAATGGTAGACAAAAACTGTGAGTAGTAGACTTTATTATGACATTATATATCAATTCAGGCTATAGGACCCCTACTTAAACATACTAGACTGCCAATAATGGCTATCCTAGTATCTCCTTTAGTGTCCTTGAACTCCAAATTTGGACAATCTTACCTTTCCCATGACTAAATAAGATGAGCAATTTCATCTGGCAAAATTGCATACTTGCATATCCATGAGAGGTTGTATCACCTGTATTAAATTGTGTGTACAGCTATATATATAATTTTAGAACACTCAGTCCTAATAACTAAGTACCTCATTACGCCTACCCACCTCCCAGAGGAACATATTCTTCCTATGAGAGGCAAACATTACTGTATGCTAATAAAAACTATCAATATGCTAATAAATCATTTTGGAGGTATTTGAGCAAAACCAAGCAAGCCAAAGAGCTTCAGCTCTGAGTCACAGCAAGAACAATATTTAATAGCATGGTGTGTGCTGCACTTGGACTCTTCAAGGTTGCGTTGGGTGTTGGTGGGGCAGCCTCTGTGAGGAGCAGCTGGGGCTGCCCCAGGCCAGACACAGCCAGTTCCAGCCACCTCCAATGGCCCCACCATATTTCTCACTATTCTATAATCTTATTAATTCCTAATAAATTAAATTAATCTTCCCTAAGTCAAGTCACTTTTGCCCATGATGGTAATCGCTGAGAGATCTTCCCATCCATATCTTGACCCATGTTTTTTTCCATCTTATATTCTCTTCCTCTCCAGCTAAGGAGGGGAAGGGAGAAAGCAGCTGGGTGGGCACTCAATGACAAGCCAACGTCAACCCACGACAAAGGTAAATGAAAAGGAAGGGGAAGTTTAAAATGCTTTCAGTGATATCTACTGTCTCATACAATTAAAAAAAAAGTGTCTTTATTATATAAAAATGAAACTTATCTAGTTATTTTCTGGTATAACATTTCCAAACATTTTTCAAGACTCACTAGAAAGACAGCTTTACTACACAGATTAAAGAAACTTCCCAAGTGAACTGATGCACAGTACTTGATAATTCATATGAATGAGAAGGCTGATTCTGTAACTGCTGTAACTGCTCACTGTAGACAAGGAAAAATCACTCTCTCTATTGTTAGGAGGCAAAACTTGTCAGAAACTTACCATGCCTATTGAAGACGTAAATACTTAAGTTTGCATATTTGATAGATGTAGAATTTATAAATAATACTCACTTATTATTTTACTCAGAAATACACCCTTGAGCCTAACTTGTAATTTCAAAAAAGTATTTCTATCATACAGGTTTGAGAAGAAAACCTTGAAAACACTTATCATTGTGAATAGACTGCATGGTAGCGTGAATGATATTTTTACAAGGAACTCTGACTGAGATAAAGCAGAAGTAGTTTTAGGCATCTGTTTACATTTTAAGATACGTTCCACTGAAAGCAGATTGTATAGAAAAATTAATAGAACACAATGCTTCCAAATTCAAAACAATAGAAACCATGACATTAATATGCATTTTAAACTAACTGTATCTGAGAATTAGAAAGCAGAAAATAGGTAAGTTCTCGTATATAAGAAAGAGCTACTTCACACAGAATAGAAACCTGACCATTAATTTTTATTTCAAGATAGAAAAAGGGATAAATTCCATGCCAAAATGGTATCACATTTTTTAAGGAGCTTTCCATTTTATCTTCCTTTATCAGCTGAGCTTGTCATCTTCATTTTTCATAGCAGTCCAGTCATAATAAAATGAAGAAGAACTAACAATAGTGTTTACTGGAATTTTCTTTTGTATTCAGAACATGAGGATGTGACAACAGGTTCTTTTTCTCAGCCAAGTTAATAGCCAGTAACTTTCTGAAGATTTCTGACATGAGCCCATCGAGAGACTCACTTTGTAGGTAACAGGATATACCTCAATGGAAAAGTGAAAACCTTCAAGTGGGCATCAAGTATTCTAATTGAAGTAATTATCACTTCTGATATCTGCTAAATCTGAACTTTTAATGATTTTAAATACATTGAAACTTTATTCTCTGGAGCAGAACACAGACCTGTAGTATTATCTTTCCTTGGGCAAGCATAAGATATTAATTTCTATAGTCCATTTGTTTACGACCTGAAATCTTCGAAATCTGCGAAAATAATATTGTATTTCAAGTTCATCAGCTCAAGCATCATGAAAAGCGTCTATGAAGTCATATTGTCAATATCAAAGTCCAAAGAGGTATATACACCTAACCAGAATCTAAAGTCTTAGCAACTTGCAGAAAGTCTTCATCACTGAGACTTCGGTTATAAACCCATTTAGACTAGTAACTGGTGTTTTGGAAGTGAAAACCCTCTTTTACATCCACTGCAAAAAGACACTGGGAGTCAAGTACACAGAGCAACTTTTTTAGGCCTGATCCGGCTCAGTTCTTCACGATGTGGCAAGCAGTTAATGCTGAAAAAAGCATCTTGAAAGCCCACATAACTTTCTTTAGGAAATTACAGATGATCTGCTCTAGTGCCAGCAAGTGGAGTACATGGTAACATAACAGAAGACATGATGATAAGGGAGGTAAACAACAGACAGTAAAATATAAAAGCACAAGAAAGAATACAGGAAATTTTGCATAATTAATAGAATGCAGAAAGAGGGGGGGAAATTAGTATTTTCAAGACATACAGTTCCTTGAAACTTTTGCTAAAAACTTCTGTTTGAGAGGCACTATGAAATAGCTTACCACCTGTATGAAATGAATTTGAAACCTCCTTTTCTGAAACAATATTATTCTAGTAATGTAGTCTGTCCCTTAGCATTACTATTATACCTACAACTGCCAAGTTATGCAAAGCTTTTTAAGGATGGGACAGAAGATACAGCCTTTACCCTAAAGGAGTTGCAATTCAATATGTATGTAGGAGAAAACCTCTCATCTCACTGACAAGATAAAGCAGCTCTTGTTATTATCGAATTTGTTTAAAATTGTCAAACCAAATTAAGTTTCTACATGTTAAGTTCCTGATGTGTCAAACACATGAAGTTCCTATTATAGCTGAACTGGTAACAGATTATTGGTTGAACGGGATGAAATTCCATCTTCAAATTATATGGTTATAGCTTTTGTTCTTCCTAATTTTTAGTTGTTACATTACCCTCATATGTTTCTCATATAAAGGTAAAATAATTGTGTGGATCTTGTACAAAATAAAGGGATAAATATATTTATTACTATATAATCATAGAATAGCCCAGGTTGAAAAGGATCTTGAAAGATCATCTGGTCCGACCTCACATGGAAAAGAGAGCCTAGTACCTTGTCCCGTTGCATCATATACATCATAATAAATTTGGGGAATGGTCGGGAGGTGAGGGGGAAGAGAAAATCCTTAACAACTGTAGGCATTTTCAAATTCAGTGATAAGCAAGCCTTTCCTCACAGCCCTGGTGTGATCAGCTATGGAATTTCTGATGGAGAAGTGAAAAAGGGATGGATGTGACCGTAGGCTGTAGGAACTTAGAAGAAAAAGAAGAGATGAAGAAGGGGAAGTATTCACAGTCTAATATAACAAAGCAACTATAAATTCTTGCCATGAAAGAAAAAAATATGTTTAGACACTGAGAGATAGGTCTGAAAGTTAAGAAAACTGGGCCATGTAAGGCACCAAAGAAGTCATCCCACACAGTGCTAGCTATTCATTCAGATATGTTCTCTATTTGATAAGAAGAAATAATTTCATAGATTTCATAGATGAAGATGATGAGAATATGGATTCAAGACTGTCCAAAGCATATTGATTATGTCATTAGCATAGCATAGCATAGCAGTTCATCATCAGTTCATAGGTCAAAGGTGAGTATCTAATTTTATATATATTATATAAAAATGGGAATAAAGAAATAAAAATCAAGAGCCAAGAACTGCAACAATAAAAGAGTATATTCACAGTTTTGGAGGCAATATAGGCTGGATCACCAACTAAACACCACCACAATCTATTTTTGACCATATTAGCAGATAGCGCCAAGGACTCTCTCAGAGAATACAGGATTTCACACCAGCTCTTTTTACTTACTAGTGTGATCTATCATTCTAGCTCTGCTTTTGGTTTACAGAATTTTTCATAAAATTTTACCATTTACAATGTTCATGAATCTGTTTTATATGCTCTGCCCTAGAAGTGAAATTTAGCAATATTTTTATCATATTTAATATGAACATTTATGAAACTACTACATTTATGAAACTACTTACCCTATTGGTCTTGAAACAACAAGCTCCACTTGTGGCTCAGGTTTGGATTCTAAAATGATGTTATACACTTCCTCAAATGTGGCCCCTTGTAGTAGCTTTCCATTCCATTCTAATACTTCATCACCTATAATTTCAGTAATAACACTCTGCTTAGGAAGTCTGCTGTGGACTGTACTTAAGACAATTTAAGCCATGCTACTGCCAGTTTACTGCATTGTGAAATCTGTGTTGTAGAACAAGTCTGGAGTCCCCTCAGTAAAATCCTGAATATTAGAAGTTTTCTGCAGCTCAGCTTCAAATATGTAAAGGTCAGCTAGACAACAATATCATCAGTAGGACACCTATTGAATTAGATATAACTCTTACTCACTTTGGCAGTTATGGCTTACAGAAATACCAACGTGCTTTTTAGAAAATGCAGATCTTTAAACCAGCATATTTCATCAACTTACTATTTTGAAGATCCATCTACTTCTGCAAGCTTAGTATTTAAGGTTCAGATAGCTCTTATGTTAATAGTTAATACTTATTGCTCGTTCTTCAATCTAGCAATCCATTGTTTGCATGCTGGGATAGAAGCAGTTTCTTAAGTGAGCTAGTTCTGTTCGCACATTTGAAATAGCTTGGTTTGCTCTAAATAAATATACACCACAAAATGACCGGGCAGGACATTAGCGGAATATTATTTTGAGTACAAAAACATTCTTCTGGAAAATCAAAATACTGATTTTGAAAAACATGAAAATTTATATATTTCACAAAAGCAGCAATTTCAATAACCTATAACTGAATATCAGGTTGAATTCTATAGTAGTTCATCACACCTATTTAACATAATTTCGTATCTAATTAAACTTGCTCACTTGTTATCACCTTCAGAAAAGCAATTCAGCAGGATAGATCTATAGCAGATACATACCTGGTCTAAGATGCCCCACTGTATCAGCTAAGCTTCCTTTTTTAACTTTGGTGATAAATGCGCAGAGTCGACCTGATTCAGTCATCTTTCCTCCTACTACCTGTTTCAAAGAGGAAGTATTTTCATAGAATGAAAATTACTTTAAATTACTTAAATGTTCTGGCAACAGAATTCAATTATTTCCTTGATTTCTTGATAGCCCAGATGAGACAGATATACATGAAAAAAACCACCACAGAATGCTGGCTATGACAGGTTATGTTTGTACCTATTCTGTCTATTCGTGTAATTGAAACCCAATGTAACTATAGAATGCTAAAGCTTCTAAACTTTAGCATGCATATGTATAATATTTCACTGTATTATAATTACCACCCAAAAAAGTTATTAGTCATTAGACTGATTACTGCAACACTTTTTAACTGAAGACAGATATATTACTGTAACAGAACTCACGATGTCCACACTAAGCAACAAACACCTCTATTAATCCAATTCACATTGGCTGGGCAAGTCAGATGAAAATACTTGTCATACTGAAGATTTCTCCACAGGAAACTTCAACAAGTTTGACCTTAATATTTACCTTGGAATCAGGAGATTCACAGTATCAGAATCGGTTATAATTGCATTATCTTCAAATTCTTAAGGTTTCTTAATAGTCTTCATATTTGGATTTAAAATCCAGTTTATGTTACTTGCAATAATGTAAATATTTGAAAATTCAGATTAGGAATAACTAACTGCTGAAAGTCCCTCTTTCAGATGTCTATAGAGATTAAAAACTAGTTACTCTCGAATCTAAACTATTTGTGAATCTCAGTGAAGAGTTCATCTTTATAATAAAAGATTTCAGAATTTTAGACAGACTTTTAAACAAAAAGTACTTAATAGTGCCACTTAGTCTCTTCTCTTGCATTTTCTGACACTAAAACAGTAACATGCATACTAGAAATGATGCTTAACTGGCATCTCCACTGACTTCAAAATAAAATCATTTGTCAATTAAATAAAAAATTGAAAAATTTCCAAAGCATGTTAGTATATAAGTAACCACACTGACTTAATCCCCATTTAAAGTGTATGACTGTAGCCTATAATCTGTGTACCCAAAGTGAAGTCAATGACATGCTAAGTAGAGAAGGGAGAATTAATCACACTTTGTAATGATTTCTCAAAGATGTTGAATCAAAATAAATACATGATTGTTCCTTCTACTGTGTATAATTCATTCATTCTCATTCTTGTACTGATATTGCTGGAACTGCAAATAGTAACACACAAAAATGAGATCAACATATGAGCTATAAATACCTTCATAATCTGTTCAAAGAGTAGTGCATCATGAAAAAGATTTAAATGCATTACTTTGTGATAATATACAAGAAATATTAAATAATTTTCTGTCTTGTGTATCTAAAATGTAGCAAATCAAACAATCAGAAGAGAAAAAAATCCCGAACCAGTCTCTTCCATTGGCAGACCCTGCTTTGGATTGAAATGTCATTAACTTCCAGGTGTCCCCTTGATCTTCAAAAGAGGTAATTTCTCCCCTCTTCTGGGAAACAGAAGTTATACCATGGTGCACTCCTTAATACTGAAGAAAGTGACAGGGCTTGGCTTGCCCAGAAAGTATACAATTAGTACCCTGCAGAGCAGACATTCTCAGCAAACTTGTGAAAACATGCCTAGTCTTTCAGAAAAATACAATTTTTTGAGCCTGTCAGGGACCCTGTAAAATTACTCTTGGTAATTAATATAAAAATTTCTCTATATTGTAATTTTGAGAATGATGAGGCATTATAGATATCAGTGTGCATACACTATATAATATGAGAATGTTTCCATTATAAAGGTAGCTAGTTTAACTGAGAGTTGTTAATTAGTTCCAAAATTATTCATTACTAACCTTCAATCCAAGCATTGCTCCTGAGTCTCTAGGCACACTTCCATCTTTTAGGCGTTTATTTAACAAAATTCGACCAATGAGACGATCTCCATCTTTGGATGGTTGCCAAGTTACTGGATGCTATCATATGGTGTTAATGGAAAATACAGTGAATAGGACTTTATAGAAAAATATTTCAGTAATACTTTTTATTTCCTGATATAGTTCAAAAATGCCATGAAAGTATTATGATTACACTAATATTTAATGTAATAGAGTAACAGAAAATTGTGCTGGAAAATATTTATCTGGATACATAGTCCATCACAATGTATGTCTAATAACATTATGTATTTTACTAAATCCAATTTGAAAATGTATAGAATAATCTTTACACCTTGATTAGACAGATATAGACAACTATATATAGTTAGCTACACACCATGGCAATCACACTTAAGTACTAACAAAAAAAAATGTAGAGGTCTAGTAAAAGAGTAATACTGAAAAAGAATTTTAACTCAAACCAGAAATTTGATATAAGACGTTTCTTTTTTTTTCCACTAATCCAAACATGTCAGTTTTCTCTAAAATTGACAAACTTATTCAGTGTTTTACTTTCTCTCAGTAGTAGCATATTAAAAAATATAGAATACATTAAAAGATATAGTCATTACCCTATTTAAATGTATAATTTCTTTCTTGGAATAATTACTTCACATATGAAGCACAGTCACAGTGAAAATTATTAGTCCATTACTATACATGGGTACAGTTGTATATTGGCATAATTAATAAAAGTTTAACATATTATTTTGTGTAATCATAGTACTTTTTCACAGAAAACTACTATTTCATGCTCTATTTCATGCAAAATTAGCATACACAGACAAATCTGCTCCCATTACAACTAATAACTCTAAAAAGATTCATCATAATCTCCACCAAACAGAAAGCAAAAATAAAAAATACCAAAGCAGATGGCAAAGCCTTTCGTTCTGCACAATACTGCACAAAAATGGCATGGCAACAAAACAAAAGAACAACCATGGCAGTGAAAGGGAAAAAAGAAAAACAATTTTTCCGTGCAGAGAGACCCAATTTTCTCCCTTTTTCACCTGGGGTTTAAACTATTAATTTAATTTCAGCCCCAGGAGTTTGAACACGGTAAATCAAATAAGCCAATCAGTAGAATCCTTATTGTTAATTACTTTATACTTGAAGGTAATACAGTGATATGCTATTATGCAATCGTAAGAACAACATTCCTTCGTGCCTCTCAATTTTTTTCTTAGGCTGCCAAACAGTAAAAGCTGCAAGCATGCAGAGACTTTTCATTTGTTTTTCTTTTCTGCACCTTAAGAAATGCTACATTGTCTCTAGAAACACCCTATCTTTTATTTTAAGCACTATTTTAATGAGTGACAGATAGCAAACACAGACCAAATGAGCAGGTTAAAATGCAGGCTCCGTAGTCTCAGTACCTTCTCGCTATGGCTATGTTCCTCGTTTAGAGTTGTGCTACTACACGTATCTACCCCAGAGTCTTTTATCTGAGGCTCAGACCATTCCAAGTCCTCTTCCAAAGAGTGGCCACCAAAGCACACCATTTTCTTTTGCCTCTGGGATAAGGTGTTAGAATCCGACAAAACTGCCTGCTCACTAGTTTTTCTTTTTCCCCTTTGACTGTCCCCTATAGGTGTGGGATAAAAAAAAGGATACAAAAAAGAAAACATGCAAAGGTGTAAATAAAACAAAGGAAACGTGAAATGATAAAGGAAACTAAATGGTAAGGCTCCACATGTCTCACCAAAGACATTGGGGATGCCTCACTGCTATGCCAAGACGTATGGTCCAACCAGTTGTAATCCATGTCTCCTGCGAGAATCAGACAGACAAGATAGTGCAGTAAAGGAAAGGTGAAAGAAAGGACAGACAAAAATAAAGTAAAATTGTAGAGACTTCTGATTATCCTATCTGATTCATAACCTCTGCTAGCAGGACTTGCAAAGCGCTTCCAAGAAAAATTTAAGGCTCCAACAACAGAGTACACAGAATATGAAATACAGTGAAGAAGGAGGTACATTTGTGTGTGTCTATGCATGCATAAAATTATGTACAGTATAAAGCGTCATTGCTTCAGAGTTTTTAACTGTTTCTATAATATTACTTAGAGTAAGTTAAATGAAAATGCAAATTGTATAGTATTCCTAATAGAATTTTCAGAAAGAAAAACATCTGACTATGGAATGAGTTTTCATCTACAGAAACAGGTTTGTCTCCAGAAACGTATTTCTTTGCTTTTCTAACACAAACTAGTATTTATTC
Source organism: Gallinago undulata (assembly GCA_026546715.1). Classification (NCBI taxonomy): domain Eukaryota; kingdom Metazoa; phylum Chordata; class Aves; order Charadriiformes; family Scolopacidae; genus Gallinago; species Gallinago undulata. Next base: position 132,429,722 of record JAOTQQ010000012.1, on the reverse strand, counting down.
TAATAACTTTAATGAAATACTTAAAACAATGGTATTCTATATTCAACTGTACAGTAGGTGATGTTTTAAGGAAGGTTAAATGATCTGTTATATACATTGGTAAGAAAAACAAATACAGAAACTATTTTTAGAATAAAAATCATATTAACTTTGTTTGAAATTCCCAGAGAAATGTCCACTGGTTAAATATCAGGAAAAATTCTAGTAAGTACAGATATTTCATAACTGGGAATAAATGTGTAGAGTTTTTACAAAATATCTATGTATTTTATAGAACCAAAATTTAATCTGTATGCCAGAAACATAGTAGGAAAAAAAGGTTTAAAAACAGTTTTAAAGAAAAGGTCTAAATTAATGTTGCTGTCCATAGAACTGGAGTGACTTATGAATTTTAATAAAACATTCTCTTTTATGTAGGTAATTTATATTGTAAATTATGCCCACACATTTTGCATTATTACATTTCTCTCTGTTTTTTTCCCCCACCATTGCTACTACACTTTTCGTGAGAAGTATTTTGTTGCTACATGCTACATAATATTTTGATACAGAACTTCTGATGCAGAAAAAAATGTTGACTTCTCTATATTGAATTTAATGACCAAAAGAATCACAGAATCAGTTAGGTTGAAAGGCACCTTAAAGATCATCTAGTTCCAACCTCCCTGTCATGAGCAAGGACACCTCCCACTAGACCAGGTTAAAAAAAAAAACCAAAACCCACAAATAAAAAAACCAAACAAAAAACCAAACCAATACCCACTAAACAAAAGAAGTAGGGAAGTAGTTCTGAGTTTTTTCAGCACAGACTACAAATGACATTTTTCTGTTTCCAGTACTTCAGATCCTACTTTGACATTGCTCAACCTCCTCCTCTGAAACTACATCAATAAACTGGTGCAATGTAACTAATAGGCCTAATAGAGTCTTAATATTAGTTGCCTAGAAAACTGTACAGAGAGGACGTGAAGATACAGCCCCATAAAATAAGCTATGTAAGCTAATACATGCTTTAGAAAAATAACATAGTCTCCTCAGAGGGATATCACGTACAATGAGAAATAAGATCTTTTTTCACTTGTTTTCTGCTAATATATAGACTTGCATATGCTATAGGAAAAAAAAAAAAAGTCAAGCCTCATTTTTATTTTAAAGAGGGAAATGTACAGAATTAAAGGTATTTTCAAAAAGACACTTTGAACTTGGTCCCTTATATTTTGCAGAAATATTGTAGCATATTAAATATCCTTTGATTTAATAAAAAGTTTCATTTTGAAGCAGTAATTAATGCATATTTTCTAAGTAATAAAAAGGTCTGCTGTAAATGTACTGTGTTTTTTGATTCTTGAAAGGAAGATAACATTATAAAACAGGAAATTCTCAAGAAAAGTGTTTTCTCATGACTGTTAACATCTTGACTGCATTACAGAGAAAAGCGTGGCCATCCTGCTAGAGGGAAAAGAAATGTTCTTCTGAAATCTAACAACATTTTGCAGAAGGTACTTCTGCCATGGAATTTCCACTGCTGTCTTACTTCTGCCTCCAAAGACATTGCTTCAGGGGAACTGAATTAAATCATCAGTGAGCTCATGAAAATCTAGCCTTTTGCATAAGAGATTTAGAGATATCCAGAACTAACAAGAGTTCCAGTGTACGTATTGCCTGTTTTACAAATTCTGGTTTTAAAATACATTTTTCAATGGACCTTAAGTATGGAAAACTCATCTCATTATAGTAATGATGACTTCTCAGCTCTGATTGCAGGAACATCAGCCCACACCATTTTTTCTCAGCAGACTTTCTGTGTCATCAATACAAGTGCTGTACCAAAACCCAAAGTCTGCCTAAAATGTTGTAATTGCATTCCCTATAATTTGGCATCTAATTCTAGGAGCAGGGCACTGAAATAAAATGGGCTTTATAATCAGAACAGTTAAAACTGATCATTCTTACTGATTCTAATTCCTGACTTTTGCTGAGAAATGGTGTATTATCATTGAAATGACTAAATTTAAATGTATCAATCTATAATTAGGCATTAAGATTCTACCACTGCAAATTACTGGACATTTTTTAAGGTTTTTAAATTCTCAGCAACAATCTTGACTATCACTGATAATCCAAAAGATGCCTATTCATGCATTTTCCAGTATCGACTGTACAGTTTTGTATGAGCTTGTCAAGAGCAAGGATTCCTATCAAACTGAACTTTCATTTTTGTATCTACATAGAAAATAAATTCTTAAAAATAGGAAAAGTTATTGAAAAGTTGAGGACGCGGAGATATACCAACTATATACATATTCCATTCCAAATGTGCATATACCTAGTCACCGAAACCAGTCCAATCTTCACTTGTTATTTGCACGTCCACAGTATGTGCATATAGGCATAGAAAGACTCCAATTACCTCACATTAACAGTACTCTTCAGTACAGACATGCTGTATGCATGTAAGTTCATCCTATAGGTGTTTATGTGAGCAGGTGTTGAGCGGTGTTGGGCTCTAACAGACTGGCATCTGCACACCCACATTTGAGACACACACATTGACTTTGAGTTAGAAAAAGAAATACTGGATCAATTTTTTTTTAAGAAAGCTATTCAAAATAGTAACCTTAATGTATACAATAATATCTAATATCATACATTATGTAAGTTATTGAGAGTGATAAATTATTGAAAGTGATAACTTAAAAATTTTAATACTTCCCAAAATACATTGGTTATTTTCCTGCTGCAGAACTTTCTTTCAACTTCTCTCCACTTTCATGGAAAAAAAAAAAATCTCTTGAAGTAAGCCTTTTTACATCCTGTTAGAGAAATTTTGCAGCCAACTCTCAAATAATTGAATCTAGAGACTTCTGATTCTTCTACCCGAAAGTTGGGTATTTATTGTACAGATCTATACATCTGAATTAGTAAGCCTATGTTTCTTTAACAATCAGTGAAGGCAAACAGAAATTTTTACGGCATGGTTCAATCAACCTATTTTAGATTCTTCCTGGTGAGATAAATCATACCTTCATTGTACCCAAAATGTCTAATTTCTCCTCCACTGCTCATAAAGAAGGTCTCAGTGACTCATTGAGAGGGTCATCATCTTTTCATCAGGAGAATCCTACTGCCCTAAACTACTATTTTGACAAAGCCTCAACTATTTGTTTACATATCCAAGAAAATACCAAAATTATCACAGAAAGGACACAGGACTCTTCAAGTTCTCATTCAAATCAAGTCTACTGGACTGATTTTACTCAACTAGAAAGGCAAAATATTTATTTTAATATGTGATTTGAACAGGGTAACATATACTCTCTTTTTCACTCTTCATCTTAGCAGTCGTAATGTGGACAAAAATGATCTCTAGACCAGTTTCTGTGTTCAAGTCTTTAAACACATGTGCAGGCTCATCTGCTGGTGTAACTGATCTCTGCTTGCTAAAAAGGTGTCCAAGAATCCTCTCACCGGTGTATTACTCTATGGTGCATCCATAAGTATGTGTCCAAGACTAGACACATTTACGCCAGCATATCCGAGGCATTAGCACATAGAAATGACTTAAATTTTAACAGATCGAGTTATTTTTCAGCAACAGTTAATCTTTTTCTCAAATGGTAAACCCTGAACCTATACCTGCACAGAGGAACACATGCAAAGCTTAGGCTGATGTCTGATCAAAGCATTCCCACTTCTTGCTCTACTATTTTCCCCTCTCCTTTTCAGCCAAGATGTAAAAAGCTGACTTTCTTTTTAATTTAGTTGTGTCTCACAGTAAACACCAATTATTCCAAAATTAATATTATAAAAAATAAGCAACAACCCCATCCAAAGATTGTTTTGTTCATATATGTATTCTTTTTTTTCCATTAAAATATGTAGCTATATGTTTTTAAAAAATTGTCATAGAAATTAGAGATGATAAAACCCTTGTAGATCATCTAGGTTTTGCCCTTAACACTGTATTAAGTCATATAAATGACAGGTCTAAATACTATAAAAGTTAATAAAATTCAATTAAACTATTATTAATAAAATATTTAAATTTATGAAAATATATCCAGGATGACTGTCTTAAAGCCCTATAGCATATTACATTTCTATGAGAGACATATATTGCTTAGTACACCCACACCTTTTTGAGGTACAATGAATGACTTGGTAAGATCACTGGACACAAATTTTTCAATGCAAGTTCAATAAATATTAAAATCTTGATTGGGTAAAAGATTTGTGAAATCTTGTAAAATTAAAAGGAATACATGTACGACACATAGTTCTCTGTTCTGTAACAAGGACACTGTAGTTTTAATTCTGGCTACCAGAGAAGGCAGTTTGCTCGTCTCTTAGATATTTCTCTTCCACAACAGTAGATGCTTTAGTATTGAGGATATGTGCACTTAGAGTGTGCAGCAGAAATGACTCTGGAAAAAGTCACCTCATTGATATACTGTATAAACTATAATATCAAAGTCATCTATTACTAAGCAGGATACGATCTTAGCTAATGTCATTGTAAAACAGCATTCAGATGCCTTATGAGTCCAGGAGTGCACCTGGATACGAGAAAGGTGAGGTCAGTGAGCTCTATGTGTATATGGAAAGCTTACATGGACTAATCAGGTTGGGAGAAAAATCACATCCTTGACCTAGCCTTTCTGAATAAATGATGTTAAACTGAAACCTGTGTAAGCTTACTGATCTTCAGTATGTTTTGCTCATTTTCTTTAGCCAAAATCGAACAGGCAGAGGAAAAGATTTTCTTCTTCCCCACCCAGGAACCCACAGCAATGGGAACTTCCCGCAGCAGTGGGAACATTGAATGACAGTGTATATTTGAAAGTACTCTAGTCAGTTTCCATTCTCCTTATATTTTGTTTTATTATATATTTTTTTGCTTCTTAGAACAGCTTTCCCATCCAGAAATATGGTAATTAAGTATCTTTTAAAAGGCATTAAGTAATTTGAATCTAACCTACACAGATGTGTCTACTCTTTCTTGAATGCTACCCAAGTTCATGGTCAAAACCATCTATCTTCCAAACAGTTTAAACACAAGACACTTGATTTAATTGGCTATTCTACACATACAGAGCTGTTTGGGATGCTCTAAGGTGCCCAAAACCTTCATATAGGATATATGGATGAGCCATACCCTTTCTATCTAAACCAGGACCTATCTAAACTGGAAAGTTCCTCCCTTGGTAAATTAAAAACTTCATCTTGCTTTGAACCAAGTAAAACAAAAACATTTCCTCAAATTCAAATCTCACTGTCAAAAAGGACAGCTCCTGTAACTTAAAATTCTTCAAGCTGTGGAGTCTACCTGACTACATACTGCATGCTGAATACATATATGAGCCAGTGATTGCGCATGTGTCATTACTCAAAACTACAAGTGGTTTAGCCTTGCAATAGAGTGTGTTCCCCCTCCAAGGTCATTTTCAGAGTAAAGCTATAGTGAGCACAGCACATCCCTTGTCACTTGATCCTCCTCTTAACTGCAAGGCTCCCAGTTAAGCCCTGTACTAGAAAGGCTCTGGAGCGAAGTGGGAAGTGGACCACAGCTATTGAAGAACTTTCACTTAAGCAGGTCACTTCCTGTGTTTGCAGTACTATCTATCTAGACTGTCACACAGTGGGTGACTCCAAAGAGGAGCTACACAGCCAGAATTGCCTGGAGATGAGTGTTTAAACAATGGCTTTGTCAGCTCTGGATGCGTCAGGGACATGCTAGCACTTGCTGCAGGAACTAATGCAAAGCTGCCCGGCACACATAAAGCACAGAAATATTTTTCAACAGTCACTAATGCAGTTTGAGCACTGATGACATAAGGAAGGACCTTCTTGCAGGTCTTAAAGCAGGCTTTGAAACGTCCTACCATGCATTTCAGTATTTCTTGTTTGAAAAATAATTATTCTTCTAGATTTGCCAGCTTTCAACAAGGAAAACCTAGGAAAAAGTCTGAAGGATATGATCCTACCAAAACAAAAAAGAGAAGCTGTTCTTTATGTAAACGATATGAAGTACAGTCTTGACTTTTAATATGCGAGATACAGAGAAATGTAGTAATTTGGAGAAAAATGTATCAATCTTCATTAGTGAAAAGGAAACTGGACCACACTCTGATGCTTGCAATTAGCCCTGACTATGTAAATCGGTGGCATCTGTGCAAAGAGCTGTACTCAAAGGCCTCAAGAGACTTACTGCTAGGGGCTGGAAAGTCTCAGGGCAACCAGATAAATAGATCTAGATCTTTTATCGTATCTTCTATAAAGCAGCACTTGACCCATTTGTGAGATTCAATGCCACAGTTCTTCAGAGAAATCAAAGGTTAAGTACTGCAATCGCACTTCTGCACACAAACTCGACAATCATAAGCACTAAGAAAATCACTATGCACAATTCAGCAGAGACTTCTGATTTGGAGCTCAGAATAGTAGTAGATGTTGTAATAAGCAGGAAAGTGCCCCACACCTGAGAAGTAGAGACACACAGAATTTATCTCAGGTACTTTTTGATTTTTAGTTACTCTTCGATCCATTCATCTGACTTATTTTATACATCCACTTTAAGGATTAATGAATTGTACTCAAGAAATCTCTGTTTTTCTTTAATGACTGCAAAAGAAGCCAGTATGATTAGCTTGTGTGTAGAAGACTAGTTTGTGTATATCTGCATTTAGTCAGATCCCAACTCTGATATATTGATCTGCAGATTTATAGGACCACTTCATGTGATAAAGGGTCTAAGAGTGATTTTGTGTGACCTTGCATAACTGCCCTTGTTAATGGTGAACATCCATAAACACTTGAAGTTATGGCCAAGAAAGAAACACATAAAAGAGAAACTACACAACTGGAGGAAGATTCTGAACAGCAGAGTGCTGCATCCACAAGGCAAGTGAGAGAATAAACCGGGGGAGGGAGAAGCACATAACAATGCATACCCACATGGCAGGAATGATGACATGGAGAGCATGTGGGCACTGACTAAAGATAATGTCACCAAAGAAACTTCCCTGTCTGCAGAAAATCAGTCATTAAGAATTTAAAAAACTCTTGATTTTTTTTTAAGTGATACTGTTTAAGAGAAATGTTATTAAAATTGAAGATCCTGGTTTACCCTCACCAATATGTATCCTTGTATTCAACTACTACTAGCACTGCTAAACAGAAAGGATATTACTCTTAACAGAAAGGAATATTTAAGATAAAGGGTTTCAGCAAACTATTTTGTTCTGTCTCTCTCTAAACCTGAGACTTAGCATCACTGGTGATAGAAGACTATCTACTGGTAGTATTTTCTTAGGTATGCTTTGCTGGAAGGATTTAAATTACAGGAAAGACTTTCCTCAAAATTACAGATTCTAAAACAAAATTAGGCTTAGTCTATTAGTCAAATATATGTTGATAAATGTCTTTCCTTGGAATAAATTGAAAGAAAGCATATCAATGTGGCAAATATACTGGTATGATAAATTGGCTACTGCATATTAAAACCAGTGAGCTGGAGCTAAAAAAAAAAAATAAAAGAGAAGAAGAAATACCACCAGTTCTTAATGGAAGTCCACACTCACCAGACTCCTACTGGAATTGATGCTTCCAGTCACAGCACGGTGTACACACTAGATGACTTCATACACTTACAGGCCTCTCCTATGACACCTTCACCTCCTATGTGATCCAGTACACAAACCTACACTCTGGGCCATCAAAAAAATAGACCAGTACTGTTAAATAATCATGGAAACAGCCAGACATTTTATACTGGGAACCAAGTCCACTACTGTCGGTTGGTATCTTAATAATATTCAAGTTCCTCAGATTTGCACACCTTTGTCATATGTTCCCTGCTACTCTATTTCTACTAAGATCAGGGAAAACCGGAACTAATTAAGCATGATATCCTATGGATTTCTCTCTTTTGCGACTGTCTTCAAGACTTTGTCTTAGGAAGATGTTTACACCAAATTACACATTTGGCCCTACTTCTCGCATTTTCACTTTTCCACTTCTTCCTTCTCTTCTCTCTGTAGGAAGCTTTGAGCCTATGCCTGGAAAAGGAAATTCCTTCAGGAGAATACAAAAAAAAAAAAGCTTTGGAAAGCCTAGATAAGAGAGTATTTCTGGATCATGCCCAGCAGTAAGTAATCAAAAGCAATTTGCTATTTTTTTATTATTATTATTCTAAGTAATCTAAATTTTCAGACCCTTCTTACAGGATATGCCTTTTTCCTCCTTATTCCCTATTCACATGCACAAAGACCATACATACGTTCATGGTATTGCTTATCTGTCATTACCATGCATCCCTCCACCCTAGAGTTTCAACTGAGAGCTTCATTGCAAGTTCTTCACCGTCTCAAGCTTGGGCGCGGTATCAGGAATACCAGCTTGCCTATACCTGAACCTGAACGAGGGACGTATTTAAAGAGCATTTAAAATGCTATTAGTAATGCAAGGGAGAAGAAAACCTATTGACATCATCAAAGAATGCCATATCTGGCCCATGTTTCAGCACTCAGTTATCTGTTACACTGTAAGGATTTTCACATCAACTGCAAGTAGATCGCCTAGTTAGGTGTCCTGAATGAGCTGACCTCTCTTCACAGACTAGTCTACTGAAATTTAACAAGCTCTTGCATATAATGCACATGGGAATTAACTAGTGTCTGGAAGTTAAGAAAAAACCCCTACGTTTTCCAAATTGGTGGCTCAGAAAAATGAGTCGCCTTGGAGAACATCTGCTAAAGCAGCACAATTCTGTCATACAAGCACAGAAGATCCACAGTTCTATGATACGTAGAGACATACATCATAGAACTGCACAACTGGGAGCAGCTCCGCACATGCACAACAAATTCCTTCCTCAGACTTTGAAAACAGACCAAGCAAATTCAACTGTCTTGCTGCCAGCAGCAAGGCAACAGTAAAACCTGACAAGCCAGTCGGAAATGAGCCTTTTAGCACCCTGGAAGAGAACTCAGTTCATAACTGGAGCACCACAAAAATTTTTGAGAAACAGCTGCAATGTTTAAGAAACAGATTTGGGTCCTGTGTGCTCATGATACCTTTTTCCGTTACCATTTTCATTACCATTTTATTTACACTCACTGAAGGAAGCTTGGTTAAACTGAAGAAATAAGTAGCTTCAGGAAAACTCTATTTAGCATTAGTATATGTGTCTACTCATGCAGTTCACTTTGTGCTGGCTTAGTCTATATTCAGAGTATATATTCCACAGATACACATTCTTTTTACATCCTGAAAAAGCTGTGACTTTGGCAAAATGACTGTCAGAGCAGCTCCAACAAGGCTGTCTGGCATCTGGAAGTCTCAGGAGCATAGGATTTATTGCACATGCACTGAATCCTAAATGTGTAACTCTTTCCATTTGGACATTTTGGACAGACATCTGAGCTCTCTGCCTTTGAGAGGTGGTATTTAACCAGGTGCATTTTAACTTCTTTTAGAAATGGGCATCTGCTGACAGGGAGTCTAAACCAACATTTTCTTCAAATAATACATTTAAGGCTACTAGAACAGCTGAAAGGAGTGCAAATAATAAAAACCTTTATTTATTTTCTCAACATGTATACATATGCACAGATCCTTCTAATATTAAACCATTATATTGTGCACTTACTTTCAAGCTTTAGTGCTTTGATGTCAACACTAATTATTAGAGAAAATAACCCTAAGCTACTTTGAATCAGTATATCTTAATTACTAAGTAAGCCTCAAATTTACAAAGTGAAGACAACAGGAGACCATGAGAGACAGCAAGGGAACAGATTCTTTATGAGGTATGATGTCAAATTCATAAACAAGAACATAAACATAGTATGCCAGTTGTACTGCTGAAATAGTGAACGTGTCAGGAAGGAAAGATCTTCTTAGCTTAGTTTTAAAGAAACAGAAATATATGAATTCAAAATAGCTTTCTGTATTTTTATCCCCAAAGTCACATAGAGTAAATCCTAATGAAAGGAGACACTACTAAATAGAGATGCCTCCTATTACAGGCCCATCATTATCTAGAATCAATTTCTATCATCAGCCAAACAGCCACCCATATATTATTTTGAAATAATCAAACCATATCTAAGTTCCAGTTCATCATTGCTTTCTTCTGTTCAGTTATTAGGTTTTGTTTAGGAAGAGAAAATATCTTCCACTTTTACCCTTGGACATAGCTGTTGTGACGTAAGGACAGATGGAGGAAAGGGGTAACACAAAAAAGCTCCAGTCCAAATTTTTGAGCACGGTATTACCAATAATTCATTACAAGCTCTTAGAGGGCTCAGAAAAGACACTAAAGTCACTCTATGTCTTGATCACTGATGAGGAAACACACATTTTAAGAACAGATATAAGGATAGCCTAAAACCAAAATCTTCTGCATTACATACTTGAACAACTCAGCGTTTTGAATAGCAAACCACCTTTCAGGAGTTAAGATGACTCATTTTCTTGTCTGTAATTCTCACTTTGCATTATGCAGAAAGTCACAGGCAAGTTTTAAATTTCTACTTATCAAGAGGGAAATACAACTACTATGGTATATATCACCAGTTTAAGATTAAAATATATTTAATAAGGAAATACAGCCTTTCAATACAAATGATAACAGCTTTTTTTTTTCCTTGAAGCTGATACAATGTGTTTCACATGGATACTAATAACAGCCTCATTGTCTAAACAGGTATAATTTTTAACTAATTCAACCTGCTACCTTCTCAAAACTGATTTCTAAACCACAGCAGACACAACGCAGGCTCACTTCACTGTTAAAATGATTTAAGATCTTAATCACAGCAGTAAATCCCCGGCAACACACATGCCGTAAATGGTGTAGAAGCATGCAATGCATCTGCTGATTCAGTAAGCTGGAATTGAAGCAAATAAACAGTCCAAGGGGGTTTTTCATCACCTTGACACTGCAATAAAAGCCTCTGTGAACTAGTAATTGGATCATTAATTATTGATCTCCCCTCTAATAGTCACAATGAAGAAATTAATTTGGTATACGTAAAAACACGTATTTTGAGTTTGGTTACATGTTATTTTTGTCAAAGCACCTTCTTTGAGGGAAATTAATTACCTCCGTAAAGAGGAACAGAAAACCTGAAAATGAAACTCTAGTGGGTTCCAGAAGTAACAATTGTAATGAGCTAATTTAGTTTCATACCTTTTACGCACAGACTTGACAGCATCATACTATATAATCAAATTAGTTTAGAGCCATTATACCTGTTTTACAGTTTAAAGAGCAGACGTGCAAAAATAAAACACCAATGATCATGGTTGGCTTTTGAGACACCTTAGCACCATCAACCTTATTTTATGCCTATGTATGTTTATATGTACATATGTGTATTCAGGGAAATTCACATTAAGAATTCACATTAACTTCCTCTTACATTAAGAGGAAGGTTAGATTGCAAAATGAAATATTCAGAAGGTAAGAATGATATGAGACTCAGTTTGCCATGGAGCATTACTTTAGTCCCTGCACAAATGTATTAATGTACATCCTTTCACAATATGATAGCAAATTCCTCCCATCCTCCAGGACTACAATCATCTTCTGTGCACAGAACAAAGGGTGTAGATTAAATAAGTAACCAATCAATATCTTTGTTTCTTCAGTTAATGACCCATTTCATTAGTTACTGAACGTAATCTAAATGCAGATCTAAATACAAAATTATTTGTTTCCTGAGAGTGTTCTCAGAGTATGTTAGTTCTGCAGGAGTCAGGGTAAATTTCATGAAATTCTTCTTTGTGGCCTGTCTGCATATGAAACGGATGCTACAACTGCCCTCTTTTAAAATGAGCTGCTGACATACAGACATAGAAACAAAAACTGTGAAATGTTCCAAACAATTTTCAGGGCCAAAATTGAGAGATATTTTTTCCTCAATAATTTTTCCTCAATAATTTCTAGGGTTGTTGTTCTGCCTTTTCCTATCTCTACTGTACTCATGCTTAGTAAATTACAAGAATTTATAAAAATCTACATTAAATTTTCTTATATGATTAAAACAAAAAGAACGTCTCTTCACAACATCCACTCGGGACTGCTCATGTCAATGTATACTAACTGGATGGAAATCTCCTTTGAACAGAAATTGTCTAAGGATGTTCTTCAAGGAGAAACAATATGGTTAGTGTTGTGGAGATATAAGGGCAAGATTGTTAAAGTTATATCTAGAGAGATGTAGATACATTCGCATTAGAAAATTAATTGTGAATCCCAATGATAAAAGGTAATTTCTTAATTGCAATTTTCAACGTCTTTATGATTTCAAAAGAATACAGAACAATGGAAGAAGGTTCCATGAAATAATAGTTGGTTGATGTTAGCACTGTAATTATTTCATTTAGCTGAATACTCAAGCATGTTGCTTAGGGACCTTTCCAAAGTCAGTATGAACTACTCCCATAATTATAGCCTTCATGGTAGCTGAAGCTGTAATAGAAGTTACATAAGGGATTTAATCTCAGTCCCTGTTTTTATATGATCACAATTATCCAAAAATATATCTCCTGAGGGAAAATATTTCCAGAATGAGTTTAAGCAAAAGGTCACTATTTTTCACTACTTTTTAAGGAAAATTCCCTCTCATCCTCTACTTGTTCATCTTAAAATTTCTGAAAAGTTGAGATGAAAGGAGAAAAATATCATAACACTTAACACCTGAAAAACAGCAAGGAATTTCACTTCATAAATTGCACTAGGTCCTACATTATAGAGACGTCATTGCACAAAGTCCTTCAGCCAGTGTAACTTATGTAGCTCACATCAGAAGAGTTTTGCAGAAGCAAACAGCATAAATGAGCCTGGACCACCTTCCTCTTCTCCAGATAAAAGGACTATATTCACAGAATAGAAGTTGCCCATTTCTGATGTAAACACTGAAACTACAGTGTTTACTAATGTTTACTAAATGAGGTTACTAACTCATTCTTGTTACGCATATATCCAGGATAACTAAAATGCTTCAAAAGCCACCAAGTGAGTTCAGACAGAATTGTGTAAGACACTTGCACAGCCATTTCTAAAACATCCTCTCCTCCCTTGCTTCAGTTGCTCATTTTCTTAAGTGTGTGCCTTATTTGACAATATAATTAATCCAGATTAATAAAACCCTTCAAATAAAAGGCTTTTCATGTTCACTTCATGCCTCTTCATATAAGTTTTACCTTCAGATAAACTGATATTTAGTAATAACCCACTACTTCCTAAAGACAACTAAGCAGCAAATGCATCATGTTCTTTCCATTGCTTGTTGTCTTCAGAGACTTACACACCTCACTGATTAACTACTTTTTCATCTCTGCCGAGTACGAAACTGAAAGCCTTTGATGAGGAAACATAACAAGAAATATGAAAATTACAAAACCGCTTTTCTTTTTAAAAAATAAATAAATTAGAAGTTGAAATTGAGTTCCAGGAGATTCCCATTATTCAAATATTACTGTTAAAGAAGAATTTTTTGCTGCCTTTTATGGTAAAGGAGAGAAAAGAAGGGCAGAGGCTGCCTCTTTTCCTCATCATTACGGGTACAGGACTCAGATGTGAAAAAAAAATAGTTGTGGGATCCAGCTGGCACAGATGTCATCACAATGACCTGAAGAGATAAAGCCAGCTGACTTTTAAACAGAAGGATCATTCTCCTGATTAAAATATGGCAGTCAACAATTATAAATGCACCCATTAGTCCCTTGAAAGACTGCTCAGCAAATTTTTCTTAGAACTCCCCAAAACATTCTTTTCTGCCTGTGTCTTCTCAGCACAGAGAAATGCCATTTAGCATGCTTTGCTGCGCTGCAAGAACTGCAGTCCTTGACCAAATCAAAGTTTTATAAAAAAGCAAAGCCTCGAATAAGCTATAAGAAAATAAATTTATGATTAGAAAATTGTATTACCTGAATTTGTCATTTTTAAAAAGTCTGTGATAGTATTTTATTTATTTTACTGTGATTAGAAATAATTTTAACCTCAGTATTCGTCTGTTATTTATTATTATTATGCAAGTAAATTTGGACTATTAGTATCTATCAAAAGAAAATAAAATTAGCTTAAAATGAAATCTTGATTAGTAATACTGCAATACAAAGAATGACACTATTAATATTTATTACAATACATTTCATAATGGACTGTGATTCCCATTTCTAGAGTTGATTTGTTGAAATAAAGATACCACAGGTTTTTGCAAATACAGGATTGGCCATGCTCATAGCTATACACCGTAAACAACACAAGCAGTTAATGACTTTTTAGGTTGACATTGCTGTTCCTGCCTATTTTTTTTTAGATTATCCTCTGTCAAATCCGATAAAGAACTGGCAAGTATGCTATGCTTTGGGAATAACAACTTTGGCAAACTACATGTCTCAATGAAAACAGTTACAGAATTTAACTGTTTCTCTGCTACAATTCATCATCTTTTCTTTTTCCTTGTTCTCAAAAGAGATCTTATGCAAAAATACCTTCTGCATTTTGTATATGACTGTGTTCTTAAGATCAGACTCTTCTAATTTTTTTTTCTTTGGTTTTACAGCATACTTTTTTTTATAAGCGAAGTATAATAAGCAATATGTTATTTCTTTTAGTAAAGTCAGAAGCAACAAAGGTTGATACTACAAACATCCACTACTCCCTGACATTTCCAAGTGTCAAAGTGTCCCAATCAGAGGAAAAGTAAAAAACTTTTTACTGCTCTTTTTCTTTAATTCCAGGCACTGCACACATCAAGAAATTAGTAGGAGTTTGCCTATTCCAAGAGAGAATAGCAGGATTTCTGTAGGACTCTTCACAGTCTTTTACTAAAGTGTCCTTTACAACCATAAAATCTTTTCTTATCTCCAACAGCTCTGTCACATGCAATGAACATCATGTAATCAGACATGGGAACCAAATAAATAGGTGAATGTAATGCCAGTGGAAGACAATTTTGGATGCAAACTTACTCAGCTACAAAAGTTGTCCCAGCCTTTATCAAATGATGAGAAAAGTTCCTGAGCCAGTATTACACAGCAGACAATACCACAACTCCTCTCACTGGTGGCTGCAGCTTTCATACTTAATTCTGAGAGGCCCTGAACAAGACAAGGAAGCATTCCAAGGTAACACCTTACTCGAAGCCATAGGTTATGAGTTACCAATCCACAGTATAGCAAAAGACCAAAGTGACTACAGATCTCATCTTCACAGCTTGAGTACATTGAGGAATGGGAGCTATCCCATCAATGACAAGCATAATAGCTGACTCTGCAAGATTCATGCACTTTTTCACTTTCGTGGAAGCTGTCCATTCTCATAATAAACACTTTCAGAACTGTTGTGTAACCAGGAAACTGCGTATGGTGGATGGAAAGACTGCAGTTCTTTCCCTGGCTTAAAGGCACCTGTCAGGAGAACCAGTGGGCAGAGAGAGCACAAGGAAGTACTGGTGTGGCTTGTTCGTTCTCAAACACTGTATAACAAAGGCAGATATTCCACACTGGAGACTTCAGCCCTGTTCTCAGCTCTGGCCTTATACAATGCCTTGGTTACTTAATTTGCTACAAGAGATAAAACATAAAAAGAGTGGATTTAGGAGAGCTTTGAACATAGTGAAAGGGTTATGATGTGAATGCACAGGAATGAAAAATTGCTAGTAGCGCTAACAGAAGAGAGTCAAATGGCTATCACAGTTCGAGAATTTATAAGATTTTGATTTTTACAAAATCTTACAATATCCTGAGCGGACCAAAGGAAGAAGGCTAGCACACAGAAAGTTAAAGAAGGAAGCCCTGGGGTTAGACAGAAGTGAACTGAATGCAGGAAAAAATTAGATCTATTGCTTTGATTAAATGCTTCGTGCCTGAATAGAACAATCGCTTCAACCAAAATTTTGGCAAGCGAACCCCCGACTGAAATCTAACAAATATAATGAAAGTTAACTGAAATGTGAATCTTCAGTTCTTCCCATAACAGTAATGAGCAATGAGCTCAAAATACAGGGGATCTGAATGCTAAGCTTTGTTCTGACAGTGATCCATTGACTTCCAGTCCATAAAGTCAAGATAATAAAGCTTTCTTCCACCTACAGAGATAAAGGAATGAATGTGAAGTACTCCAATACTACTGTGATGAGTGTTCTGCTAAGGACCATGAAAAAAAAAATGGACAGTTACAATAAGCCAGGCTCTTTCAATAAGAATTAAAAGAATAAATATCTGTCTCATTACTCCAGATACCATCCATTCCCTATAATGAAAAAGGCAGATCCCTGCTGAAAAAGGACCATGTGGTAACCAAATTTAAGATATTGGTACAAAGCAAATGTTTAAGGAAGCAAAGTACAGCTGACCTTGCAAATCTTGTTACTGAATTTTTTTAATTCATGCCTGATTCTGAAACACAACAATGTTGTATCTGGATTCCAGTTCAAGATGGGCTCTGATTCTGTGCATAAAGGAGTAAGTGCCTTCTGAAAGGCATTTACCTTGAGAATTTCAGCTCATGACTGAGCTTATTTTGAAACCACTGTGAATTCCATTTTCAGGAGTAATTTTAATTTTTTACAGCACTAGTTTTTTTGACAAAGCTCCTATTTCCAGTTCTTGCTTGCTTCTGAGTTAAATCACATTCTAGTAGAATAATTAGGAAAGCAGAAAGAAAATTACATCAAAAGTTTGCCTAGTTCAGCTATTTCACATAAAATGAATTTAAATTTAAATGATTAGCCTATATATTAATAAAATGAAAAAAAAGTACTTGCAGCTGTGATGTTTGGGAGTATAAAACCAGAATTTTGTATTCAATTTCAATATTATTCATTTCAATATTAAAAAATCTTCATTATACCTTAGCAAGTACAACATTCTATTTAACATCAAAATGCTGTTCTCAGTCTATATTTAACATCAGCAAGAATGTTGTCAGCTGGCATCACAAATACAGATGTAAGCAAGAATCCAGTCAGCATTTCTCAAATTGTATTTATATAGTAGTTTTTTCTTTTGCCTTAGGAAAATACTTGGCTTTGTTTTATATAAATACAGCCTTTTAAAATGCATATATTTTAAGTGTTGATGGTGATTTTTTTGTTTTTTTTCCTTTTCTGCTAACATCACAGAAAAGAGGATCACACAAACAAAATTATCCTCTTTAATTAAATTACATTAAATACACTAAATATATTCCTGGACACTTTTTTTTTGTAGAATAGAGAGGGAAAACGTGGGGTTTTATATAAAAAATTCTCATTTTGGAATTTATAAAATACTATAAAAATTAGAATATCTTTCATCTGTCAAGAATAATTGTTTTTATAGTTTGAAAAAATTTGCCTCGGGTGACTAATGTCACATGGGTTATACTAAGCTGCAATATGTACAGTAGCATTGTTACAAAAGCCTTACGTTAGTATTCACAAACCTTTTGGTCTTTCTGTAAGCACGTAATGCTGCATTTAAGGGAATTGTTCCAGAACTTCAACATTAATGCTTATAGTGAAACAACAAACATTTTTTATATATTGTATACTTTTTTACTCATAGAATCACAGAATCATTTAGGTTGGAAAAGACCTTTAAGGTCATCAAGTCCAACCACTAACCTGGCACTACCAGGTCCACCACTAAACCATGTCCCTAAGTGCCACATCTATGTGTCTTTTAAATACCACCAGGGATGGTGACTCAACCACTGCTCTGGGCAGCCTATTTCAATGCTTCGCTTTAACATCAAATATCTTTTTATTATTTAGCTCTTCCACAGACATGGAAGGCTGTGGCCTGTTTCTCATTAGAACTTTCTGAAAAGTCTACACTATATTGTGCAGACTACAGGGAACATAATGCAATTGATAAAGAAAAACGATAGTCTTATCGGTCTGTTTCATCATTACTATCAGCAGTCAACATTCAACAGTATTACTGTACTGTTTCAACACTTATTCCTGGAAACACGTTTCACATTACCATATGATTTCATACTGTTAGCTACCAGGAGAATATGGAGTAAGTTACAGGTATAAACCAGTTCATTAAAGTCCTAGATATGATTATACATTAACATTATACTTACTCAGAAAAGATAACTATAATCCATATAAATGCCTCCAAAGGAAACAGAGAAATTCCCAGCTGACTTCTGAATTCATGACTTGCATATTCTGCCCTTTGCTCTGCCATGTTCATTATTCATGACTCATATCCCAGTACACATTAACATTTCAAACTGGAAAGTGAATTCCATTTTTTTACTTTTTCCTAACATAGTTTTCAAGTACAGGCAAGAAGTATTTTTATGTGTATGCTAAAACACTTCTCTAAAGCGTGTTCCATACTTCAGTAAAGAGTTTCCCGTAAGCTAATATTAGATATCACATAACACTTCCCACAGTGAATATCCAGTCTCAATTGCTAGTGCTTTTTAACAATTTTCTTTGTGGTGTTGGTAAATGCCTGAATAGGATGCTGGGTAAAAGAAATCAAGGAACTAATTTCTTAGGAACGGGTGTTTATACAGTTCTTACTGTCAAAACAAGAACTTCAGCAACCAAAACACCAGAAAAAGGCAAAGTTGAGTGTGAGCAAATTTTGTAAATGAGCATCACAACTAGAACTGAGATTTCCATTCACTGCTCAGCTAAAGGCACTATAAAAACATGGAGCTTCATGCTCCAAACTCTCAGTGATTTCTGGATGAAATCTGCCCATATTACAATTTTAAATGGCAGTTCTTATCAACAATTTTACGTGAAAATCAACCTGCCCCTTAAGAGCCTCTTTAGGATTGTACCCCTTCAACCATAAATTGGTATGCAAGTAGAACTTTGCTGATGTTTGGGAATGAGAAGCGAACCATCTCCTTCTCCCAGCAATCTGGGGCAGTTTCAAGAAGCACACCAAAAAAAAAGTTAGCAGAATGAAGACACTTGATACGGATAGCAGTTCTTTTCACTAAGATGCTAATTTTACAGTCATCTTTTGGAAGAAAAAAAAAAAATCACCCTTAGACCTCAAAACACCTTAAAAAGAAAATCACATAGAATCATATAATAGTTTGGGTTGGAAGGGACCTTTAAAGGTCACCTACTCCAACCCACCCCTGAAGGAGCAGGAACATCTTCAATTAGATCAGGTTCCTCAGAGACCTGTCTATTCTGACTTGAATGTTTCCAGGGATGGCACATCCAGAACCTCTCTGGACAACCTGTGCCAGTGTTTCACAACCCTCACAGTAAAGAATTTCTTCCTTATGTCTACTCTAAACCTGCCCTCCTTCAGTTTAAAACCTTGTCCTATCACAACAGACATTGCTAAAAAGTCTGTGCCCATCTTTCTTATAAATCCGCTTTAAGTACCAAAAGGCCACAATAAGGTCTCCCCTTCTCTTCTCCAGGCTCAACAACCCCAACTCTCTCAGCCTGTCCTCACAGGAGCAGTGTTCCATCCTTTGTTCATTTTTATGGCCCTCTGCATGGACCCACTCCAACAGGTCCATGTTTTTCCTCTTCTGAGGACTCCAGAGCTGGACAAAGTACTCCACATGGAGTCTCACCAGAGCACAGTAGAGGAGCAGAATCATCTCCCTCCACCTGCTGGCCACATTTCTTTTGATGCAGCCCAGGATATAGTTTGCCTTCCGGTCTACAACCTCACATTGCTAGGTCATGTCCAGCTTTTCATCCACCATTGCCCCCAAGTCCTTCTCAGCAGGGCTGCTCTCAATCCCTTCATCCCCTAGCCCGTACCAATACCAGGAGTTGCCCCAGCCTAGATGCAGGATCCTGCTCTTGGCCTTGTTGAACCTCATGAAGGTTCACCCAGGTCCACTTCTTAAGCCTGTCAGGTCCCTCTGGATGGCATCCTGTCCCTCAGGTGTGTCAACCGCCCCTCTCAGCTTGGTGTCATCTGCAAACTTGCTGAGGGTGCACTCAATCCCACATGTCATTCAAAAAATATTTCAAATTTGAAACACTAGGTGAGGAAGAACACATAAATGGGAATTTCTGTATACTTATTTCAGAGTATAGCATCTAACAGTCTTAAGGGGAAATAAAATTCAAATTTTGATCAAAAATTTTAAAAATTTTATCATTCAAATGTTAAAAAGAAAGGAGAAGGAAGTGAAGTATGCATTTAACTTCTTTGTATGTACAATTGCTTATCTGTATCTCTATTTTTGTCGTCGAGCTGGAGGTGGGATTAGTTTGATCTGACACACATGTGCAAAAAGATAAACATTCAGAGTAGAAAATATGCCCCACTGCCAGCAAAATTTATTTTCTCTTCAAAAATGTGTGTCAGTTGAACCTATGTGTTGAGCTAACAAATCACTGAATTTAGGAAAACAGGACAGTATTTAAGAAGCTGAAATTACAATAAAAGATTCAAAGTTCCAACATCAGACCATTTCATTTTTTTTCTTTTACAGTGGCCCTACAGTAAGCAGCCATGAGAGAACTTGGAGGACTTGTATTAGCAATGCCTTTAGCCATTTTAACAGTCCTACACATGTCAATGACAGGCATTAACTCACGATGGCTCTGTTTGCTGCATTGCCATTCTATAGTCTTATGTAGGAATCTAGGGTGTTAGCCCAGATTTACTGCCCTCCTGTCCTACTACGCAGACCCAGATCGGCGCTGTGTCCCAATTCTCTGTTGCAAATGCCTCTTGCCTCCACACACTTCTCATTTTTCTTCCTTTTCCTTGCTACCATTATTATTTTTTTCTCTCCCTGCTCTCCATTCCAACTGTTTTATTCCCTTTTCTTTACTAGGGTGCCAGAAAAAGCAAAGCCTGATTTTGCTGTATGACTCTGCCTCCTCAGGTTGGAGACACTTTCTGACTATCTCATTATCCAAATTTTTTCATAGCATTGGACCATGCTAACACCACTGTTAGGAAATAACTTGCCAAATGTTTTACCACCAAAATACCATGGAAATGAATCTACTGTGAACAAACTGTGAGCAAACCAACATAAATTTTTGCCCATGATATAAAGGTTCCAACTTTTTAGATTACAGAATGCAACCCTAATTGAGTTTCTTATTTGGATATGAATACTTTGCTTGATCAAATCTTATCTTGTGGCAAAATAATTTTTTGAAATTTAGTTATGTGACAAGCAGTCTTTTTCTCCACCCCTCCTCCCCTCCCTGCAAAAGCTTGTTTCTTTGTTTGCTAAAAAATATAAATATTTGTAGAAGAAAATACAAGATCTTAATAATGTTACATACATCTTACAACACAGCTATTCCATTAAGTCTGTTTTCTTAAGAACAATATTTAAACCAAGACTAACAGGGAAAAAATACCTAGAACATAGAAAAGACTAAAGATCAGACATAGAAATATGTTCAGATAAAAGGTGGTACATCCCAAAGACTTGAGTTATAGAGGAATATGGGGGTTTCTGTAGGGCAGATATTTGTCTATTGATGTCACAGAACACATAAAACAGAGGGGGAAAATGCAAAATTTTTCACTGAGCACAAATTTTCCACATCCTAGAAATACCTAGTAATAAAGGTAATCTTAAAAACTGTTCAACAAACTCTGGTTTGCCTACAGACTTTGTGAAGGAACTAAGGCATTTTGTTTTCTTGGTTTACAGTTGTATCTCCCAACTCTTATCCATAGGTTATAATGGTTACACTGCAACTGTCATGTGTGGCAAATCTCTACAATTTGCATTCACAAAGAAAATCATTAACAGTCAGACAAATTATAGGACAGAAAGAAGGTCACAACAAGTCTGCCCTTTTAAGTTCATCTTGGTGCACTGATGACTGTATTCTCGTGTCCTTTCCATTCTTAACAACAAATGTGTTGTGCTGCTCTCACTGCCTTAGGAGAGCATTCCATCCCAAACAAACTGCAAATCTAAGGTACGTCAAACAAAAGATAAGAATACATAGGTTGTTTATTAATTAATTGAAACAAGAAACTAGTTATGAAGAATATAAAAGTCCCTGTAGATATAAATATCTACAACTGCAAAATAAATTCTGGGACAGAAAACTGGGAGATTAATTTAGATTAAACATTTTAAAAATTTCATTGGCACTTTGACTGAACACAGTATTAAAAATTCAGCCTACAATCATGTTATCTCAGGTTTCTCATACTTCAGAATTTGTTGTGCCAAAACAGCTTTTTAATATTTTTAGTTGAAGCATCTGGCTAAAAGTAAAACATTATCCACCTCTTTTTTTTGTCTATAATTTATTCAGACTGTGAGTATTTTGTTCCATGAGGAATGCACATTAAGGAAGCAGAACACGTCATATGCATGCTTTTTAATGGTACTGCAATCCCACATTGTATCATGCCATAAATCCAGTGTTATGACACAACCTACTTAAGGAAAAAGAATATAGATGACATGCCTTTTACTGCTTAGTCATATGTGCGATGCTATAAAAAGATATAATCCTTACAACCTTCTTATCAGAGAGATTTTAACCCTGGACTTCAAAAGCGCACCTGCTATCCACCATCAGTTTGAACTTCCCTGGACTGAATACTATTCTTCCATTGATATACTTCTCTCTTTCACTGTTGAAACTATATTTGTGATGATATTTTTCCTAAATATTCTCATAAAAATAAACTGTAACAAAATCCTTAAGATAATTCACCAGGGCCCTCATATGGGTGTATGTGTATAAATGTAATGCAAACACTTTTCTTTCACAAATAGTATCAACATACTAAACTTTCAATCAAAGATGAGGCATAGCTTTACAAAAACATTGCACTCTGGGCACAGATGCAATTAATAATTATGTGCAGATGATTTTCACAGCAGAGGTACAAATGCTTTACTTAGCCACATCTGCACAGCCATTTGAGAACAGACAATCTGGTATGCCAATTCACTATCGTAATTCTCAACAAAGTTTATAATACTATTGATTAATCTGATCTTTTTTCCAATTAAAGGAAATAATTAAGAGTTTTCTTAACAGTAACAAATACTTAATTCAAGATTGTGTCTCCTGGATAAAAATGTTTTGATTTTCAAGACTTTTTACAAACGAAATTTGAGAAAAAAATCAACGCTATCACTGAAAGTGCGCAAACATGCAGAACGCTTTCTTCTTTGTTTCTCTTTTAAAGTTTTGTAGGATTAAAAATATCAAGCACAATAAACAAACGGTATTATCTGGATCCTCCATATAAATGTGTGCTTGCCAGTCAGATATTTGTTTCTGTATTGCTTAACAAACCTTTTCATTCATGCTTGTGACCGATACTATAATTTTCTACAAGGTTAAATTTTATGTTGTTTTCCTTGAGAAGAAGATTTCTTAAGAAATTGGAGTCAAATGACCACTTAACACTTTCACAAACTGTACTACTGTCATGGTCAGGTTCTGTTGGCTGCTACCAGAAAAATCTAGGCTATGAGCACTAATCTTTGAAAGAAAGTGGCTGAGCATTTGCATTCGTTAAAACATGTTAACTTGAAGACGCTTAGATTAACTGGATTCATCTTTGTAATTAAAATATAATCCCTTATTTCAACTGATGCATATGAGAGATTTCCTACTAAATTCATAGCAGATGAATTCAACAGAAAAAAACCTCAACGTCCAAATCTTTGCATAAACTCTTCAAAATAAAGTATAAGTTTATTCAAAAATAAGAAGTAGGAAACATAGATTCTTACATTGCAATTGGAGACCTTAATGGTTTTATAATCAGTGAAAATGCCTCCCAAAATTTAGACTGAAACCTAGCTACACTTAAGACAGTGGGAAACTCCCACTGACTGCAGTGGAGCCCAGATTTCACTATCGCAGAGCTACTTGGAGCTCTGGCCATCAAGAACTGCAGCTCTCAACTTGCCACCCTGGAAACAAATCCTTTGCTTTTAGGCTGCTTTATTCACCATTACACCTGCCAGAGCTTTTCTTATTGATTAGCTACACAGGCCAGCCCAGAAACATGTAAGGTGGTTGGCTGAGTGAATCTGAACCAGCCTTCAGAATACAGTCACAATCACGATTACATTTTCTCCCTTCACTATATTCAATTTTCTCTTCTGTTGTTTTCTTCGCTTCTATATAACCAGTTCCAAAACTGTCCAGCTTTTGAACTGACTCCGTGCTATCACCACCATCATAAACAGTCTGAGAAACTCAGATATAGTAAGCAACATTGTCCAAACTGATAACAAAAGGAAGGGAAGAGAAAAGGCAAGGTAATTAGTATAGCCCCAAACTAAAATCTGGAGACTAAAATCTCCCCATTCTCAAACAATATATTTACATAGTCCTGTATGTATAGCACTGAACAAAGCAATCACCAGTAGGAAAAGACTTTGTCTATTTCTTTATCACATCTCTTCCTTTTTTTTTTAATCAGTACCATGATCCTAAAGTGAAGAAATAACATTAGCAAATGTAATGAGCCAAAACATTTCATTTCATTGCCTCTCCTTCTCCCCAGGAATAACAATTAGCACCTGTGAGAGTCCCTTTAACAGGTCGGGTTTTTTTCCTTCTAAGGATGTTACAGAATATGAGAGTTGCTAACTATTTAACTTTCATATTCTAGTTATTTAATTCCTTTCTGTTCATTTGTAGGTATGATAGATTTAGATAGCAATAACTGAAAGAATTATTTTTCTGTGAAAAGAAACCCTTTATCAAAGCCCCACAAACCATAATGAACTGTTCTGCTGCTGCAGCAGTGAAAGTTGAGGACCTTTACACACATTATTCCTATTCTAATAAGAGGTATAATCTATAAAGTCAAAAGGAGCAAGGTCGATATGCTAGATTACGATCTGATAAACTTAATTAGAAAGACATCCACTTGCACTTTAATGCACTCTCTCCTGCAGAAGGCTTGCTGTATGAGCAGATCTGCACAAAGCCAAAGAAAAGTTTCTCAACTTTGTAGACAGAACTGAATTCTTCTGCAATGAGGGCTGGTAGTGTTCCTTAGTAAGGGTTAGGGAGGCAGAAGAGACAGAGCTGAAGATGAGGGTGAGAGTACATTCAGAGCCAAGATTGTTGTTCCTGCTGCCTCCAGGCCACAGCTGTCACTGCAGCTTGAAGAGATCACCCAGCTCATCCTCCCCCTCTCTCCACTGCACCAAACACTAACCTCTTTTGCAGCAGCAACAGCAAGCTCAGCATGCAAAATAATCAACTGGGCAATTTCACCAACCCTGATTATCCTGGGTTGCTGCCTACTCAGATTAGTCCTGAAACCCATCCAGGACATTATCTACACAGACAGCTGCAAAGTCCTACACACTTACTTCTTCTGCCACCTCTGCCAAAGAAACACAAGCAAGCCCTCAACTGGAAAGGGCATAATTGCATTTATGCGAACTGTGATCATGCTAGTAAGACCAGCCACTCTATTGAGCTAATTATCAGTCACGTACTAACATGTGGAAATGGCTATTGAATTGGAGTTGGCAAATGCCCTCTATTTCAGATCACAGAAGGGGCTAGCACTTAGCTGTGTGGATATGTTCAAGTGTTAATTTTATACATTTGCATCTTGTTAATAATTCAAGCCAATCCAGGTAGCAGAGTACATCAATCTTAGAGACGCAGAACATTCCATTCTTTTTAGCAAACCTGAAATGCCTGGTGCCACATTTATTTTAATAGTCCCAATATGCTACTTCTACATGAAAAGGCCTTGCAGAACATTGATGCCAAGTTTGGTGAACAGCCACAGTGTACCTGAACTCTGATTTTTGCTTTGGTTCATTCCAAAGACATTACGATAGATAACACCTTTAGGAAGCATTTCAAGCCCGGCTCCTTCAGGTCGGTGTTACTTGGTGCATCATAAAAATGCTTACAGCCACTCACACTTCCAGGAAGGTATGCCGATTCAGCACAAACAGCCTGCAACAAGCTCCCCTCTGACAGCAAAAGCTTAGCATTCACCCCACAAGAGCTAGCGAGAGACTTTTTTTCTGCTTCTCATATGGCCACACCAGCACGTAGGCTGGGGGTGCACAAGAAGCTGGGAGAGGACACAGCTGGGACAGCTGTTCCCAACTGCCCAAAGGGATATCCCATACCATACAACGTTGTGCTCAGCAATAAAAGGTTTGGGGGAAGAAAAAAGGTCTGAAAGAACAAAAATTCTTCTGCAGTCCAGAGGAAAGATACTTTGTGTCTGTTCTCACTCTTTGACAAATGCATTTATCAATAAATGGATGACGAAATCTCTTTTCTTTTCTTCTTTGACACTTGGCTTTCTGTTATCATAATTTTTTTTCTTTTAAATATTATCTGAACATGTTAAATTATTACAGCTTTTAGATTCGCATGTAGCAAAATATATTTAACTTCAACAAGTTACAAATTAAATGATTCTAAGTAAATTTCTAATTTTCAAGTATATAATGAATCTTAAATGAATAATTTATTTAATCTAATTTTAGAATCCATATTTTCTCCTCATATAATTTTAGCAATGCCTCCCCTCACTACGTTCACTAAGCTTATTTTTCTATTAAAAGTAATAGTTAAATCATAGTATCACATAACATATTCTTTTATTGCTGGAATGATAAAGATAGACATAACCATTATTCTCTGATTTCTTGAATCCTCATTTTAAATGGTAGGAAAGTACTTAATCTAAATGCAGTTGGTTTTGAAATTTTCTTCCAATAAAGCTTATCATTCTCATTTCTGTGTATCTTTTCCTACATTATTTTTAAAAATTTAATATTTTCCTTTAAATAATATTAATCCATTTACAGGTTTGCTAGCCCACAACATCTAAATTACTATACTGAAAAAACCTAAAACAAATCAGCCAGTCCATACATAGCACACAACAAAGCATATTCTCAAAGAGAAATGTCATTCTTTAACTAAAACACAGTATTATTTTCTCTGCTTGTGCCTTCACATCTTTTAAATTCAAAACTCCTCATATTAAAAGGTGGAAAAGGCATCCAGCTAAACTTCAGAGCAGAGCAGTTAAGAGATCTGTTCAGGGATTGAAATAAGAATATATTATGGTTCCAGTTAGGTTGTGTCCTCATAATTATTAATGAAGATGCATCCAAAGTTAATAAGATGAAGTTTTGCCATTTGCAGCAACCTCAGGAGCCCAGATTACATACAGATATGAATGTTGCTCCCTGCTTCTGTTCCCACGCAGTCTTAGGCAAATACAGAAACTTATACTTTATGATTAATACCACTGACTTTACCAGGATGATTTAGAATGCATAAAATTAAGCCTCTAGATCTTTCAAGATGAAGATTTAAAACATATGCCAGACTAGATGAATGTCTGGAAGCTAAATCCTTACCTTAAATGACAACAGAAATCACGTATGGAAATTAAAAATTAAGAGATGTCATACATTCTCATCTCTCCTTCACATAAATGCTGGATGCCTTTCAAGAAATGACCTTTGATCAAACACAAGATGTTCTTCAGTCATACAAGTTACTGAGCTCAATAACAAATTAACAGCATGACACTGAATAGATTGTGATAAATAGCAGGCCATATCAGATGTTGTAATGGTAATTATTCATTTTCAATTCTGTGAAGCTATAAAAATGGTTTGGAAAAAACCAGCAGAACTACTACACAAGTACTAAAGCAGAGCTCTTCTGCTCAATAAAGCATTGTCAGTTGACCAAGTTAGCCTCTAGACAGCAATACATTAGTTCTATTGCAATAGTACCTAAAAGCAGCAGTCAAGGATTAGGGCCCTCTTGAGTATGCCTCAGCCTGCAGTATGGAAATGCTTATGGTTTTATCATAAATAGTTTACAAGTACATGATCTGATGGAGCTGTCTAGTTCAGCAAAATCTGCTTTTACCTTTACAGGGAATATAATAGTCAAAGCATTTGGTGGATTATGCTACATAATACCAAATTTAAACCTCTAATAGGCAGGCCAGATCCTTGGCCTTGAGAAAGACCTACTGTGCAGTCCTAAGCCATCAAAGCAATCTTAGCCATCTGATAAACTGGGCAGTGTGAGAAAGTTTTGGGGTAGCAGTGAAATGAAAATGGCAGGTACTTGGCATATACATGTGGAACGAAAATACTTCTGCACCACAGCAAGCCTAATCTAATAAAATATAAATTGGGGTGGCAAAAGCGTGTTTACCTTTCCAGTGAACACCTGGACATCACAAGCTGATTTGATACAGTATAATCACAGCTGTGCAACTGTTAGTCTGTGCAGCTGTATCCACCGTGACTCACACTGAGATCCTATTCAGCCTGTCCCCCAAGAACAGTAAAGCTTTAGGTACCTGTTATATATGTAACTTCAGTTACATATTAAATAAACGAATGCAAGTAGTGTTTGTTAGAGTAAATACCTACAAATGAATACAGATCCAAAGCCTAAAATGGAGGGGAAAATGCAAATCTACTAATTTATGTTGTACAATTGAATTTAATTCCCTTGTGTCATTCACTATTAGACAATCCATTTCAAAATTATTTACAACCCCTCTTGACAAGTATGATTAGAAAAGATTTGCCAACTGTACTAGCTGTTCTCATACAAGGATAAATCTTTAATAACTTCCACCCTTGCAGCAGCAGAATTTTCAAAAGGAAGTTGGAGAAAAAACATCCGGCTAGAAGGATCTAAAGAACAACCAATACTCAGAAAACTACACAGGAGCAAAGAGAAGAATGATGACATATATTAACAAACTAAAAAGATATCGAACTTTGTTTCACAGAATTCAGTACCTGAAGCTCTGCTTTGTGAGCTTGTTGATCCCTTTGCTATAATCCAATAAGGATGAGGAAAATAGGAGAGACAGTTTCTATGGCTTGTTATTGCCATAGAAATCACTTAATGATGCTGTTTAATGCATCTGTATTACAGGCTTTGACTACAGGAATTTACTCAAGTAACAATATTTTTACAAGTCAAAATAAATTATGGTAATGAGCTTAAGTAAATTGCAGAAAGCACTATCTGAACAATATTTAACATATTATAGTTCTCCACAACCAACATAAGGAATAGCTCAGTTTAAGCATGGGTCTGTTATGATCTGTTCCATAGGGAACAAAATATTAACACATAGCTTTGGCTAAAAAAGGTGCTGTTTGAAAAAGTGGTACACTGTTTTCCTTTAATACAATAAGAATTCAATATAGAGCTCTCACTCAAATCTCTTTAATTATTTGGTATAACTGTTCAAAACTTTTTGTTCAGAGCATATTTCAACTTGTCAGAAAGGATCTACCATCAACTGTGCAGACAGAAGGAAAAGTGTTTTAACTTCTCTTGAAGTATTATGAGTGAATGAATCTTATTTTCCACTGCACATTTCTTCCTTCCTCAGCCTTGGCTTCCCCTTGAGCAAGAGGCATTTTGAATATTGTAACAATTGCTAATATGAAAAAAACATATAGTAAAGGCTGGAGTCAAGTAAAAGAAACACTTGTTCAAGACCTGCTAAGGAAATGGAACCTTGCAAGAGTGTATTTATTGCAGAAACCATGGACAGCTGCTTAGTTCAGATCTGCACAACTATAGTGACATTAAAGTTAAATATCTAGGTAAACAAAACCTTTATTTTCCTCTTCTTAAGAACAGAACAGTTAGGAGAAAGAGGCACTAGGATAAAGGTCTGTTCCAGTTTAAAAAAAAAAATAAAAAATTAAGCAAAGTAGAACAAGTAAGGTAAAATAAAGAACTAAAATAATGGATTTATGTACTTGTCAAGTATCACAGTAAGCTAATTTTAACAAAAAAATGTCCAGCTATATTTTCTAGATGTCAAATCTTTTCCATGTTAGTATTCAAACAATAAAATAAAAACCCACACAGGTGAAAGAACAAGAAACACAGATTTAGTTGTAAAGTCAAGTGCTCAAAAAACTGGGAAATGGCACAGTTAATCCTACTAATCCCAGTCTCATTACCAGCTGCAGATTTCCACTGGCTAGCACTAGTCTTCCCCTTTTCCTCCTCTCCCAGCTCCCTGCCCCAGTCTGCCCTTGCCAGAGTCAGCAGCTCCCTCTCCCTCCGGCAGCCTCCTGTCCCACCCGTCTGTTCTCAGGGACGGTTCCTCCACCTCCTGTCTCTGCCACAGAATTCTTCTCCCAGTTTAGTGGTTTTCCTCATGACATCACCATTAATCCAATTTCACTGAATTTTTTTTTTAGAGTTGGAAGGGACCATAGAGATCATCTGGTCCAACTCCCCTGCTGAAGCAGGATTGCCTAGAGCTAGAGCATGTTAGTCACCTGGTTCTCCTTCTTGTGATCAGCATATCAAGAATACAAAATATATAGCCCTTCTTTTTCACTCCTGTTCTGTCTTGGCCCAGAGTGGTTATAAGGAAAATCCTAGTATTTCTAAGAACCCAGCAGAAATTATAATTCTTTGGAAAGGTCCCTCTATATTGTGGTTATACACAGAAGCTTCAACAAGTTCAGTAGAGTCATAGATATAAGCAACTGAACACTAACCATTCTCTCCTATGCCCACATGAACTGTGATTTTTGTTCAGAGGCTTATAATGCAGCAAACTCCGTGCCAGTTTTCATAGTGACACAAAATGCACCCCCCCAGAACAAAGGTGATGCACCACTTCAAATTAGTGTCTTCAGTGTTTTAACATGGACAAAACAAGACAATTTCCTCTGGACTTGCCCTTCAGAATAACTGAATTACTTTTTCCAAATTGTTATGTGTTGTTCTGTTTTGAAGTCAGCGTGCAGCGCAAACCCAGCAAGGAAAACTGCAGCACCAACAGCCACGTCTCACTGAGAAAGAAACTACAGATAAAACAATCTCCAGGTAGGAAGCGTGAAGAAGTCTTAATGCAAGGCAGTGCTAAGACCTGGTTTTTCCAAACAGTCCAGGTGACATGCAACTGTTATCTATAATTAGCAACTAAATTATATAATTACAATGTACTTTCTTAGTACTTCTTACAGCACATTTTACCATCATTGATAAAAAAGCCAACTTCAACTCCACCCAGCTCTGTAAAATGCTCAGTGATGTGTATCTGTTCAGAGTCACTGAAGGTCATTGCCTTCACAGGGTGATGGGATTTCACACTCACACTACACAAATGTAAATGGCTCAAAGAGGTAGGGCACTGTGTTCAAGTCCCTTTCCAGATATTTAAAAAGAACAAAGCTGTTGACTAAGCACTCTGTGCTCTCATTGAATTTCACAAGGCACACTGAGACTTTAGCACTTCTGAGGATGAAAGCTTTTCTCTTCCACCCTGTGGCATCTTGTCTAGTCATCTAGTCATCTACTGTAAAGTGAATGCAAGGAAGGTGTTAATGCTAGCAAATCAGAATGGTAATGTTTTACACCTACTTCTCAGTCACTTTGTACAGATAAAAAGGAAGTGGAGCCCAGAGAATGTTGAATGGAAACCATGTCAAGATGCCTACTATTTTTACTGCATTTTTCCTTTCTTACAGAAAAGTATTAGAGAAAAAGGCATCAGCATTGAGCATATGATACATTTTTCTGGTACAAAGTTTGCCTTAACCATGCATTTGTTAACCTACAGCAGTAACACAAAGTATTGCCACGTTGTTAGATGCTTTTTCTCATCTTACCCAGGTGCCATAACAGATTCTTATTTGCTCAAGCTTACTGCTTAGAGAAGTTACCTCCTTCCAGAGGCCAGGGCTGAAAAGGGTATCGGTACACCAGCAGCCAGTCTCTGCAGTAATGAAGCCATAGGCATGGCAGCTCAGCACAGACTCATCACCTTAATATTCACCCAGGATCTCAGCAGTCAGCATTCCCTGCAGCTCCAGCACTAACAGTACTTTAACTACCATCCTCAAAAACAGCTTTCATTTATCACGATGAGCTGCAGTCACGCTTCAGACTGCAGTGCAACCCTATCTTTATCTAAAGTATGTGGTTTCAATTTTAGGAAAACTGGAATTCAAAGAGACTCTCACCTGCTCCATCACCTCTCAAGCCATTACATGCACCACATTTTTGCATTTTTGCCTATGATATTGCCAGTATTGCTCAAAAGTCATACTACTATTTACTGCTTAGTGCAAATGTGGTCCATTAGATGGCTGCATCATCTAACAGCCTACTGTCAACTGGACATGGTTGTCTTATTCCTCCTCTCCATGCTGCTTCCAGCAGTGTGACTGCACTCAGTGACAGATCTGGTAACCGTACAAAATACCACAGTAATTCTTCAGCTTACTAAATTGAAAGAAAGTGTTCAGTCGTTGTATCAGTTTAGATTTGTACCAGTGTACTGACCTAAACCGGCTCACTTAAAGTCAGTTAAATATTGCATTTAGTCCAGACCAAGGAGCACTGGAGAAGATGAGGAATAGGGTGTTCATTCAAGATGGCAATGAGCTGCTGGCTCACAGCACCTCTCCTTACCGACCCACGCTTCAAGACGAAACCTCTGCCAGCTCAATGCTTAAAGTGAGACACACCACTTGGTGTCTTCTCATCTTTTAATGAGGACTTTAAATTGGTTCAGCCACTCTATGTACCTTAGTTTCCACGATAATGATAATTTTATACTTTTACAATTAAATTCCTGGTTTAGATTGGATTTATCTTTTCTTGCAATCTGCAGCTAGCCTTAGTTATACTGAATTCCATCTATGAAGATTTCAACTGCTGACCACCCTTCACCTTTTTAAAGAATCATAGTGATTGATATGAGCCAATGGATTACGTATGTCTGAAAACAAGGAACTTTCAGCCTTATAAATATATTTTCTACACTGAAGAGACAATAGCAGCCTTTTAAATTGTTCTGGGATGATTACTCTGAAGTTGAAACCTAATTCCAGAAGCCTTCATGAGTCAAAGCCTTTCAAGAACAAATTCAATTCCTTCAAATCAATAATATGCTAGCTTTAAAAAGAATGCTTTTTGTTGTAATTTTCTTTTATAAGAGTATTAAAACTGCAGGATGAAAACAGAATAGGAAGATTTTCAAAGGAACTCAGCTACTAGAAACTCTCAGTATGAAAGGATTTTCAGAACTGAGCTTAGAAGAAATTTTAAATTAAAACTATAATATGCACAAGAAATATTAAAATTCTTAAAAATTATAAAATTTGATGAAAAATACAGGCACTTCTTAGATTGGGTACCATGTAGTGTCTAGACAACCCGCATAGTGTGTCACAAGCTAAGCCTTTCCTAGACGTATATTAAATGCCTATAAGTATGCATAACAGTAAATAGTCACGGAGATTTGTGATGAAAACTTTTATTTGATTCTTATTTAGATTATGTAACTCATGTCCATATATTTCCATTTTCCAAGTAAACAGATTATATAACTATGGCTCTAAAAGATATTCATAATATAAATTTTCAGAAAGGCTGAAAGTATAAACACTGGAACTATTTCTTATGGAATATTTCTCCAGAATACCATTCATCTGAGTACATTTCCATAAGAATTGCTATCTTCAGTGTGGGACATGGGTATTTTTTCATGTACATATTCATTCAGTTCATCTGTCTTTACACATCTCAAAGGAATATCAACATAGGAAATACTGCTGCATGACTACAGGCTATTAAACTCACTTTTCTTCTGGAACAGATGAGACATAAACCAGACCCTGCATTACCACACACACTTCTCTCACAATCTACATCTCCATGCCCATAAATGCTACTCAAATTTTCCTTTACAAGTTACTTATCAACGAGGAAAAATGAAGACATCAGATATGTGTCACTTCCCACAGCACATATGACAATTTAACAAGTTAATTTTCTGTTAAATATTAACGGAATGAAACTGTTTTAAAAGTCTCTTCAAGTTGGAAAGCCTGTAAGCGCTGCAGCATGATCAATGAAATCATTGCCTAAACTACATGGCTTCAAAAAAAGAGGGGAGGGAAAGAAGCAATGTAAGAGAAAAATTACATTATCATCAATATTATCAAGATTTAGATGTGCTACACAAAGTGGGAGAAGGCTGCTGCGTAAGTAATGGCAATCTTGCTTTGAGCAACTCAGTCAAATTTTTATACGCTCTCTCTCCATTTTTCCCTCTCTCTTTTATCCTGTAATGGTTCATTTAACATGTGACAACACCCAATCATAATCACCTAGTATTTAGGAACAAAGACTGCAGACTTGCCTTGTCCTCAACACATATGGATGTTCAAGATGTAAATATTTTAACAGTAGAACATGATATAGTTTATAGAATTATTTTCAGAAAGAAATTATAAACTATAATTTTCAAATGCTATCACATTTCAAATCCATGTAGAGAACTTTATAACTAAAAAAGTAATGATTTATAGCCAAGAAAAAACAATGCTGGGTAAACACTGCTCTTATTTTTGTTTTCTGTGTGCAATAGTCTTTAGCCTTTCAGTGAACAATGGGATTAGTTCAATAGAAAAGTTGAAATTGTTAGCATATATGTTAGTATAAAACTCCACTCTCAGAGGAGACGTAGGTACTTTGTATCCCAAGACAAAACAAATTTCTCAAAGCAACTTTACAACAGAACCACCGAGCACCAATCTGATAGACTGCAATGACCTAGTTCTCTTCAACCAGTTTTATTTAATATTATCTCAGTTATCAGAAAAGTCATTATTGTTACATCAAGTTTTTTCTATATTG
Source organism: Gallinago undulata (assembly GCA_026546715.1). Lineage (NCBI taxonomy): Eukaryota > Metazoa > Chordata > Aves > Charadriiformes > Scolopacidae > Gallinago > Gallinago undulata. Next base: position 132,395,085 of record JAOTQQ010000012.1, on the reverse strand, counting down.
CCCCTAGGATTAGGATTTTCATAGCAAAACAGTGGACCATTTGGGGAGAAATGTACTAATGATCCTTTGAAATTAATGAAAGACACCAAAAACGTCAAAACACATTTATAGGGCTTTAAATATATTTTCAAGAGAATATTATGGTTTAAAAAAGTTTGCTAAAATTTTCACAAACAGGGTAAAATTTGGTTCAATAACCAAATATCTGATTTTCAAAAGCACTGATCATTTGGCAGGTCGATTTTCACTGGGGCAGTGGGGAAATGCAGTGTTTCGTCCTTTTGAAAAAAACTTGGTCACCCTCTCAAGGCCCTGACTGAGAAGTGAAGTGGGGACAGATTTCTGTGGGACTGTAGCAGTGATGGTTCCTGCCCTGAGCTGCCTGGCTCACCTCTCACACTTGCGCTATTGCCTTCATCACGGGTCCAGCTCCAATGCTCTATCACAGCCCCTGAACCACTGTAGTTGAAATTACAGCCAGACCCACTAAAGGAAACAAACTGGTGTCACTTTACCCAGATCATTCATGCCAAATATTTCTGGTGCCTAAATTGTGAATTGCAGTGGCTGAGGCTTGGATGGGGAGAGAACTGTGAAAAGATGGAAAGGATATGCTTCCCTCTAGCAAGCATATGCTTCCATCTCTCGCCTTTAACCATCTTCAGTTTAATCTCAAGCATCTTCTGTGACTAACGCCAGGTCTTGGACCGCACGTTTGGGGAACCTTCAGGTAACAGGGCTAAAGGACAGAGCATCCTGGGACCTCATTTTCCAGGTGAATGACGTACATACAGTCCATTCTGCTTATTCCCCCTCCACTTTGTTTTTCTGTCTTCCCTTCTCATTATCATATTCTTAATGAAATGCACATAAATGTAACAGTAGAACAAGAAATATGCTTACATTTTTAAAGAAAACATAAAAAATCCATACTATATTATTGATAGGATACTCTCAAGTAAATATTCTTCTTTAATTAATTGTAAATTTATTTGACAAAGGCCCTTTTAGTTTCTGATAGTTAATTGGGGAAGTAGGAAAATTACATGAAAAATCTCTTTAATATGTCACAGAAAAGCCCTAACATAATTTAAAATGACGCTGAGCTTACTCCAGTCACTAGATATGTGACAGATAGGTTTAAGTGTTTTGTTTTACTGTAAGTATAATGATTTCATCAAGTACAAAGAAAATCATGCTCTGCATATTCTGGAGACACTGCATGTGATTTTATTGCTGTTATTATTTCTGTTTGCTGGGATTTCTCTGTGAAAAGACTAACAAACATTTAGTTAAACAGTCTGAAGACTTGACAGAAAAATTCTATTATGGCTTTTTATTCTACCATGGCATTCTAAAGAACTGAAACACTTTACACAGAATCCCACAGGTCTTCATTTTGGCTCACCTTTTTCAAATCTTTATGAATTAATAGCACTTATTTCTGATGCAAGACTTGGACAACACGTCACAAATTTCTAACTTAGTTAAACTGAAATTTTAATTAGAAATAAGGGGACCAGGTTGGGTAAGATAAGAACTACCTCCACAGGAAGCCTTGCATTTCTTATGACCGATCCCTTTTCCAGTCATGTTTGGACACTAATTTTTTTTCATTGCTATTTACAGTAGAAGGCCAATGAATGATCACTGAATTTATTCCACAAATATTCCAGCTGCAAAGATGTGAAAGGATAACAGGAAATTATTTTTAAACTATAACACAAGTGTCTTTTGTTATCTATTTGAATCTGAAAAAGATAAAAAAGTGCTCAGAGAAAGCTGCAATGCTTTTTAATGACACTTTTAATAATAATCACTCAGATAATTCAATGGCTTACAGCTTCAATTGAAAAAGAAAAAAAAAATAAAATGTATAGCTTCAGAATAGAAATTTTTGAGAATTTTCAGGGCAAAATACGTCTTGTAGTTCATGTTAAAATTATAAAATAAAACTGGAGATAGATTTAAATTATAAATATTTCCCCCAAGTTAAAAATATTAAAAATCATATTGTCTTTTTAATAATCAAATCAATCTCACCTGGTACTATAAATAAGTACAACTAATGCACTAAAATAATTTCATAGTAACTCATAGTTCTTCCATTATGTATTATCAGAGAGAATTAATCTGGTGCCTGCATAACATTTCTGCTATAGCTGTAGTTCCAGTAAAGTCCCACAGTAAAAGGAAACGAACAAAAGAACTGGTTGGTGTATATTTGCACATAGAAGATTCAGACTGTAATTCAATCAAGTTTTTAATCAATAAAAATTGAGCATTAGGTTTTTTGGCATCAAAGCTCTATGAAATTATTCATGTTCACTTATGAGAAAATACTCTTTCTTATCTATCATGAAAATATTTCTTCTTTCATACTTCAGAAAATCCCTCTCTATCCTCAGACTCTCATAAGGCATAATTAGTTACACATTATCTTTTCAGCATGCACTATAATATCTAAGAAGACATTCAATATCGTTTTATCAAGAAGCTTTGAATGTTAATATTTACCATCTTTTTGCCTAATTAGTGTTACCCCACAAAAGTTTCCTGGCTTGATGCAGTCTGCACCTGCATGAATGCTTCTGCCAGCAGAGCGAAAGGAGCGTTACAAGGGTGTGAATATGCAGCCAAGAACTGGGAAAAGGCAGGGCTCTTTCTGCAAGGGATATTATTGGCTTATGCTAGGTTTAAGGGACTACAAGTTTAAAATAGTATTTAGTAGACTTCTTTGAAAAGCTGCAGAAGATCGCATCCCTTCCCTTTATCTTCTAAGTAACGTTTAAGTGTCTAGATAGGAGAAGGTTTGCTAAAAATTTTGAAAGAGCATTCTACTAGAATCTACATTAGAAATCTCTGCAACTTTAAACATTCCAGTTCTTTAATCATCTGTGTATCTATGAAAAATATTTTTGTAGGAAAACTCTATCATAGCCAATGGTAATATTTTAAAGTAGTAGGACACTTCTCATTCACTGTTGTAAGGAGTATTTAAAGCAGTAATTTTTTTTAATTGCTTAAACACAAGTAAGGAGAAAAGTGCAATGTTTCTTATCTTTGCACTTAAAATAGAGGCAGTTCCTAAGAGAAAGCCGAAGAAAAGAAACAGAAAAAAGAATTCTGAATTTTCAGTCAAACTCTTTATACTTTGAAGCCACATTTTCTTTACATAAGATGTAGAGGCCTTTATGGAAAAGGTGGATTTCTTTATAAATGCAAAACACTCTCTTACACTGAAATATTAAGTGAAATAATAAGAAATTTTGTAGCTCCTTCGAATTTGGCTTTTAATAGAACATGTCAAACAGTTCAGTGCTTTAAATAATCAATTATTCTCCTTATGAGTATTCAAAATTTCATACTTTGAATTCTAAGGCATCTCCATACTGAAACGATGTAGAATTTCAAAGCCTCTTGTTTTCAAGACAAGTGCTGAAGCTCAGTCCTGAAATTTTGCCTTCTAGTATAATTTGTTCCAGTGAGGTTAGACTTTCAGGAACTTGCTAACCTGAATGAAGCAAATTTTAGGAATAATGACCTCATTCTGATCTAATTTAGCTCAGTGTAACTTTGAAGCCAAAGTTGTGGAAGATGTATGAAACTGGCACAAGTAGGATTGAAATCAGGTCCCTTATCTCTTAGAATTTGAAAGTGAGAGCACTGTGATGGTGTCTGACTTCCTTGGCATCTCTGCTCACATAAGACATGCACTGTTCCTGCGGCAGGACTCAGAAATTGTGTTTTCTGCTCCTCACACCATGAGCTACCATACATTTTTAACATGTGACAAGAGCGTATTGTTTCCAAACAGACTTCATTCTCTGTCAAAAACTAAAGTGTCTCTCCGCCAGATTGGTTTCACTAGTGCAATATATATAGTGCTTATATTCAATAAGCAAGTAAGTCCTGCAAGGTGTTCCAGACCTGAGGACATTATAAACTTCTGTAATGAAAAAATTGGGTTATCTGTATGTTTGTAAATGACCATAATATAACCAAGGCAAGGTTATATATCCATGTTTTCAATGTACTTAATTAATGACAGAGAACTGTGTATTAACACCTTGTCCTGCATATACACATTTCTGCTCACTCAGCCTGGACTCTGCAGCTTTCAATCATCAACAGTGATATTCAAATATATAAGAACATAGAATCATAGAATGGTTTGGGTTGGAAGGGACCTTAAAGATCATTTAGTTCCAACCCTCTGCCATGGGCAGGGACACCTTCCACTAGAGCAGGTTGCTCAAAGACCCCTCCAGCTTGGTCACTGGCCTATCTATCCATGTCATGCATACAAGTTTCTGTGATAATAAAAATGGGCATCTGCCTAGTTACCATGTTTTATTTAATAAAAGAACAGTAAAAGCAAACACTAAACTTAAGAACTGCACCTCTGACAAAGCACAGACACATTTGCCTTTCTCACCACAGATTCCACCCACATGAGATGTCAGTCTGTGCAAGCAGATCTCTCTCACAGGGTGCTCTGGAAGGTGGCTGGGACCATGGTATCTGAGTATGCCTGAACTGTTTACCACCGTTGGAAAATCTACTATGTCCTACTTTATATTTAGAGCAAATTAGGGGAGTATTTAGAGCTATCACATGCCTAGATTTCCTTGAATGAATTATCTTTTTCCACATAGAGATTGTTTCTTGCTGGAACCGTGAACTTTGAGAGATCTGTAAAGAACTGTAGATATTCGGGACCCACAAATGTTTGGGGCAGGAACAGAAGGAACCCCTGCTCGAGCCCAAATCACCTCTCCGTTGCCTATGTCCTGAGTGGGTGTACAACAGCCTCAGGGAGCACAGCCACTGAGTGTGGCTGTGGCAAGTGTCTTCAGACTGGCACCTTGGTGGACTTCAGTCCATGTGACAGGATTGCCACAAGGAATATATGGGCAGTGCTATCATTTGATTTTTCTAACTCTACCTGGAAGGCCTGCAGACACACAGAACAAGCCTGTAGCACTCTACTTCACATCTCCTTCATGCTGGCTGAGAAATCATGGGGGGCCTTTCAAACCTGCCCTATTCTTTACAATTGCACTGACAAACACCTAACTGAAAATGCAAATAAAAATACTTTAATATTCCCTCACAACAGAAGATGCTTAAACTGGATAAGCAATAGCGACAGCTTAGCCTAACTCGCACATCATGTAAAACAGAGCTTCACTTGGAGGTGACATGGTTCAATGTTTACTGCAATTAACACCACAGTTGTTACTTTATAAACCCTTTTTCTCAGAGCCTTGAAACTGAGCCAACTGAGATGGTTTTAAGAAAGAACTGGTGAACTGAACAATCTAGAACACTTAAAAATAAGTCATTATGATCTTTATGTTTACTGATTGAGGATCCATTTTACTGCCACTTAAAACTTACCATTTCATAAAAGTACTGGCATTTCAAGCATTGTTTTCTCTAATATCGTAAGCAACTTTGTTCTTTCAGTATTAGGGAAAATAGAAATATACCTAATATTTTGGTCCAAAACATGTGGTCAACTTCTTTTTTTTTTTTTGTTCCCCTGTGCAAAATGTATTTCCTAACACAGACGGGGAATCCTGTGGAAATACAGCCTCGGACTGCCCACCACCCTCATCTCAAGGACCAGCACAAATGCTGCAAAAGGAGACACTGTCTTTGCAGCTTCAGAAGTATGGTATTCACAGCAAGAGTAAAGAAAGGTCCCTTAGATAACTTGAGAAAAAATCTTGGAAGCTCCAGAAAATTTTGGATAGCACAATGAGCAGGAATTGTTCATCCTATGCACAGAAAAAGGCAGAGGCCATCTGGTAAATTAGTGTTCAATTATGTCACTAAGGACAGTTTTAACGTGTATGAAGACTTGCAGAAAATTCTGCAAAAATATGTCTAATTCTGGCACAACCCAGGTTTCAAGTAAACGGGTGTATAATCTCAGCTATGCCCATTTAACACAGTTGTCATGCATTGTTTCCTCACCTTTTAAAGAATGAACTGGTCTGTCACGCTACTGATTCCTCACCATCATCCTGCACTTCTCATGTCCCCAAACCCCCTCTCAGAACTTCAGGTCAGTGCTGCCAGGCCCACGCTCCTTGCTCCAGTTCCTCTTTGCCAAAGCTCCCAAGCCCAGCTCAGCCCTCCTGTCCCCTCTGAATGCTCTTTTCCCAGACACACAATCTTTCCCAAACTGCTGCTTCAGCTTCTCAGCCAACCTCAGAATCCTCTAACCTACTGCTCAGGAAGCTCCAGTTCTCACCTTCCCAGTTATCTATATCAGAATTGTTTTCTTCACTTTAGTACCCAAACTACAGGTCACAGGTAGTGATCCACCAGCTTTGCCCTCCTCCCTTCTTCTTTAGCCTCAGTTTCCAACTCAATCCACTGGTTTCCAGCCACCCAATGACATTTCATTTTGCGGTTCCTAAACCTCCTCCCTTTGTCGGCTCATCCTCCTGAAGCCTCCTGATTCCTATCCAGTATGCGAGTCCTCAGCCTAGTTTATGACCCAAATTTCCTGGTCCAAATATAGTTGCATTACAGAAACTATGCGGGATCTTAAGAATCTAGCTCTTCTCTTCTGGAGTTGAATCTCCATCTACAATGCTTCTTCACTATACCTGCGTTTGACATGGGTGTCTACTGGGTGCCTGAGTGTTGTCTGGGTGATCATCAGCTTTCTCTGCTCAAAGTACCCCTTGTCTCCCATAGGAAGGAGGCAGGACCATTCCAAGGCAGTGGTTTCTCTGGCTATTACCAGAAACATGCAGAAAAATATTTTTGCCTTGTTCCCCCCACTGAAAACAATCAGATTACATTTTTAAAAATCAAGGAAAAAATACCTTAAAGCAGACTAAATAAGATCAGACCCAAATACCTTAAGTCACAGGCATTTAGTAATAATGGATACTCCTCCCAGAGCTGGTCCATGTGTCTGTTGGGATTGTAAAATGAAATGGCTCTCTTCATTTTGTATGCATCTGTATGTTCCAACCATATATACATGTCAATCCTTTTCATTTTGGAGGGAGATAAGCTTTAAAAGGCAAACTTTTGGCCCTTTTAAGAGCATATGACTATAGTTTTTCCTACATGTTCAGATAATTCACAATTTTCAGACTAGTTTCTTAAAACCAAAGTCAGCAGCTTTTAAGGTCTCAGATGTACCTCAGCGAACAGCTGCTCCTGCAGCTCAGGCCCAGGCTGCTCCTCACAGCTGAGCAGTTGTTAATATTTATTTGCAGAATCTGTGAAAAGATACGGGTACTCCATAGAGAAAGAAATGGAGAACAAATTATTCTTCTCTTTTGGAGAACTCATTATTACTGCATGCAGATTCTCACTCTAATATTTCCACCCTTCATCCCTCCAAGGCCAAGCATTGTATCTCTGGCCAAACAGACTTTGTATGTGGCTTAAAAGGACAGCTGAAAAATCATCAGGTCTGGGGAGTTTCTGAAAGGTAGAAAGAGTAATTTGAGGGAAGAGAAACTAATTTTGTAGGAGGTGTTTAAAGTAATTAATTGTATTTTATCAATGAATTCTATTGACAAATGCATTTTATTAATTAATCAATCTAGTTCAAGGTGTCCCTACCCATTACAGGGGGCGTTAGAACTAGTTGGTCCCTTCCAATTCTAATCATACTATGACTCTGTAAATTAAGGAAATAATGTATTGCAATACAAGGAAGATTGATGGGGATTTATGTGCTAGATGCCTTTTGGTGGTATTCATGAAGAAACCCCTTGGTTATAGGGACTCCGAGTGCAGGCTGGTTTACAGCCTAAGAGAGATCAATGAAAACAAAAAGAATTTGTGGAGCTACTTAGAGTAGCTTTGAAGGCTTGACCCATATGGTGAGACCCCCTCTCCCTCTTCATCCTAGCAGATCTCTTCTCCCCCATGCGTGGCAGAAGCCAAAAATTACCAAATCCACTCAAACAAATACTTTTCTGGAGCTTCTGCTCCAGGGGTTGAAGAGTGGGGGAGAAGTGTGAAAGGAGCCGAGGATATCATTCAATAATGTGATCAGGGTTGCTGAGGCTGGCACCAGCTGGCTCTGGCTCTGGGTCCCGGTGTTACTGCTGGGATGGCTGCCTGTTCCATGCACAGTCACTGCCTCCCAGCCCCTCTGCATGGGCAGAAACAGGACCTTCCAGCTCAGGCTGGAAGCAGGCAATCAGAGCAGCAGCAATTCAGCAGCAATCAGACCTCTTCCCAAGTTCAAGCATTTTCTCTCTTCCTCTATGAAAAACTAAGGCTGTTCTCCACACTGATTCCAGCCACAGACCACGCTGACACAGCTACACTCTATGTCACAAAACCTGCTTACAGTAATTCAGTCAAGCTTAACAAAGCATAAACCAGAATTTTCTTCCTGCAGAATTTAGCAAGTTTTTTCATACATTTATGAAATACATGCTCAATTTACCTTCATTCACTACCTCAGAAATCCACACAAACATGAAATTATCATTATTATTAAATATTGTTATCAATAATAGTATTTCAACAGTTAAAAAAACAACATTATTTAAGTGAAAGCTATAATTTTTCAGATTATTATGACGACAGAGAACCTATTATTGTTTGTATAGTATGATTTAAATGTTTTGTATGTTACATGTAAAAAAAAAATAATTTATTGTTTGCATATTATTCTGTATACCATCATTCCTATGCTGAATTTCCTTAAACAAACACTATGTTGCTACTTCCCATATATTGATTGAGTCTATTTTCCTCAAGGTTGCTCCCAAGAACAAAATTGTGAACACCGGGGAGTTTTTCTACTCATCAGGAAGACTAAGGGGATCGAGGTTTCATCACAGTTGTTTCCTGTAAGGGCACGGCTACTTTCACCTGGGTAAAACTTCCTTCCACTATCTTGCTCCTTCTTTATTAGATCATGGTTGCTGGTATTGACATATGAAAACTCAATTATTTCACTAATTCTAATTCATTACTTGCTTCAGAACCAATTTGATAGCAATATTAATAACAAATAGTAGCAAATTTTCTAATCCCAATCCACAAGAGCAGACGACCATCATGAAAATTAGTAAAGGTGCACTAGCATAAGAACAGTAACTGGGAAAAGTTACAACTACTGTACTTTAGACCAACAACATACCTGAAAGTAAGCAAGCTAATATTACTAATTTGATTCAGTTTAAACTGATGGTCCCCAGTGCTTTCATATTTAAGTCATAGGTTACCTTTGGGATAGGGTTGGGAATCATTTCAATTAATCTTAGCTTTTTTTTCTGACAGTGGAGTATCTCCAACATCATGAATTCTAAAAAGCACTAAAACCGAAAAGCGCCACAACCCCACAGCAAAAAGAAACCTCCATTGGTATAAACCACATCAATAATTTTAAACTTGTTTTAAAACTTGAACGGGTTAACTTTATACGCACAACTTTTTTCGCAGATCAGATGCTCTTTAACCTGCAGCAGCCAGCATGAAACTGGGATAAGCTCTGTATCATGTGCTCCAGTTAGTTAGACAGAAATGCAGTCATGCGCCCACACTTGATCCAGATCAAAGATGTACAAGTGATCCAGAAGTACATGAATCTGGTATTAATGGACATGAAGCCAGGGCCTTATATGACAGCCTAGCTTCAGGTACTTTCCAGATTTAATTAATAGGTTTTTCAATAGGCATATTTTTTCCTTTAACACATCCAAATACTTCTAGTAGATGGGATGTTGTTTTCCATGTAAATCATCGAATTTAGATTTAAGTAAATGAAACACAAAATCAGAAAAAAAACAATTCCCATCACAACAAACTTGAATCACCTGTGAAGGGCTATAAATATGTTGTTACAATCAATTTAATAGGTAAAATAAACATATACTGGAAGGGAAACTAAACCACATCTACATATTGAAACAGTCAAAAAATTAGAAATCTTACCTTTTTCACTAACACTTTCACTTTCAATCTCTACATCATCACAACTTGTATACTCTGGAGTAGACGCCAATTCTTCTTCTGAACTACTTAATGAAACCTGGCGCATTTTACCTCCCTTTTTTGTTTTATGGGGCTTCGGTGGTGGAGGTCTGACAGATTCAGACTGGTCTGAACTGAGCGAATCATTCCGTAACATGGTCTCCATCTTTTCACGTTTTGTTTTCCGTACAGCAGAATTGGGATCCAAATGGTGTTGTTTCCTTAATGAATCAGAACGTCTCATGTCTGGTCTTTCCAGAGGAATTGGACTCCTCCTAGGTGTAGGAGGGCTATGATTTGTGGTCCTCTGGCGATTGGGACTTGGTCCCTGAGCCTCTCGAGTTCTTTCCATAGAGTATGAACGCTGATTTTCCATGGCAGCCCTACGCTCAGACACTGATCTTTGTCTTGACGGTCGTTCCATCCTCAGCATAGACATCCGAGAGTCTTCCAACTCAGTATTTGCCAATGAGACATCACTATGTCTCCGTTCATGACGTGCCCGGGACACTTCAGCATGGATACGCATTTGTTCCTCATACGGTTGTGGCTTGACTGGATAACGAGCCAAATTAGGATCACTTCGGTATCGTGCCTGGTATTCCTCTTCCCTCCGCTGCCTTTCATATTCTTCCCTGTTTTGTGCATCTTCCTCTTCTACCGGATACTCCTTGGAACGCCTGCGACTCCTTCTGTTGGAATCTCTATAATCACCCAGTTCAGGCTCTTCATATAACTGAGGCCCACGCTGTGACCGCCTATCTGAATAATCTGATGGTGACCTGGGCATCGCACTGTCTGATGTAGCATACTGTGAGTATTCGTCTCTCTCGTCCCTTTGGTCGTATCTTCTATTCTGTTCTCTTGATATTGATGGGCTTCTTTTCCTAAATAATCATGACAAGAAAGAAGAAAGAGAATTCTGTAAATATTTCTTGTAGCACAGATATACAGTTAATGCTAATTAAATGATAGGACAATCAGCTGATGGAAAAAAATAAATCTATTCATTGCATTTCTTTGTAAATGTGTTTGCACATTTTCAGTACTAAATTAAAGAATATTGTGCTACAAATCTACTTATGGTGCACAGTTTAAATCAAAAACAGCTTTAAAGGAAAAATGCTAATACAACATTATAAAATACAGAATACAAATACTTACACTACTTTGTAGTCATAACTACAAGTACAAAAGTTTATAATCCTTTGTAATCATTTTACAGCAATATAATTTGACAATATACTTCTATCTCATATGGTTTTAAATCACCATAGAAATTAAAGCTAGATGAATCATTCAGTTATTTTGATCTTTTAGCAGCCTTTATTGCTTAAAAATCATACATCTCAGTTCCCGCAAAACTATAGTGTGAGCCAAGGGCAGAAAACAGGACAAAGATCCAATGGCAGCAGTTGTCTAGATCAGAACTCAGAAAACAAAACATTTTTTTGTGTTGCATAAGCATGGGAAGAACTTCAAAGTCCTGCCTCTCTGCCTTGAAAAAAAAATATCTTTTCTATCCTTCTAGGGATGGCAACAGTATTAGTCAAAGCATTTGAAATAGTCACACCAGCCAGGTACAGAATGGAGTTCCTGTACCACACTGAGCACTGACTGTCATAGACTACATCTAGCCATAGACAACTCCTAAGACTTCAGAGGAAGGTGGAAAAAAAATTATCCTGACACATGAGTCACTGAAGCATGTGATTTTATTATATGCAATATTTTAATAGAGGCTGTGTCTGGAATATATTATGAATGTTATACGTTCTGTTTGTTTGATACAACATTATTTGCTACTTGATTAGAAGGGATCAATTAAAGAGGGAGTAGTACTTCATAGGAAAAAAAAAAACTGGAGCTTCAGATCCTGCCTTTATCAATTCTAACAGGGTAATGAGCATTTAAAATGCTACTTCCAGACACATCCAGATTTGTATTTAGTTTTTCACCCCAGATGGATCTGAAGGAGTTACCTGCAGGAAATTGGAGCAAAGATCCCAGATATGGTTAAAAGAGACATGGTCCTTCTCTGGGGTAAGAGAGATCAGCTCAAGCTTTAAGTAATGAAAATATGCATGTGAACATATTTTTGTGTTATCAGACCCCTCCTTTTATATTTAGTTCAATCTTTATAATTATAAAGATCATTTTCTACCCTTATAAATAGTCACTGATCCTGAAGGGCTGCCTTGCAGGCAGCAACCAGGAGATCCTGCCTAGTGTAAGGAAAGACAGGAGAAAGGATAGCAAAGATTCAGCCCTGTTGCTGCCACAGTTGTCCGAGAAGGGATAAGGGAATGAAAGGGAGAAGGCTCTCCTTGGTTCCCAGGAAAGCAGAAAGGGCTCTGCCTAGCTAGTAGGAAAGAAAATGCTCTTCTCACAGCCAGGAAGGAAATGTGGTCTCTTCTCAGCATGGGGAAACCACAACTGCCTGAGCAGACTGTGGGCAGAGGGGTGACTGGCAAACTGACATCCTGCCTTAGGTACCATACAGGGTCACTAAACTTTGCTTGAAAGATTTGGACCCAGTCTTGCTTTGTAAATATTAAAGTACTTTAGCCTTACAATGGCATCTGCGAATGAGGAAACTAATTCAATTTTGCACAAATGCAACTCTTCCTGTGAAGCATGACAAGTAATATAAGCATCACTTGGATGACTATTTGCTTATGATGAAGCTAAGATGTCCTGTCTGTCTCACTGAAGTGTCATGTTAGTACCAGCACAAATCATAACCTCTGCAAGTTTAGCAAAAAACTCTATGGATTCTGCTTCTGGGGACTCAAGTTGAATCACTCTAATATGACATGAACAAAGTTTTGTAAGTCTAAAACCAGAATGGCCAATGGAAACAGACAATTAGGACAACGGAACTACCAGAACCCAGGCACTTTGCAAAGACACATATGTTTTCATTAAGACAAGGTAATTATTTTTCATTTAAGTACTTCAGCTGATGAAAAATATGCCACATCCAAAAATAAGTTGTTCCAGTAACAAATTACGTACATTGCTGAAAATTTCTGCCGTGCCTATGATATGCCAGAATATGGCAAAATCTTTTCTCCCTAGGCCAAACCAGTTGGAATAAATGGCACTCAACACACTGGCATTCATCCATGGGGATGGTATGCGTACACGTGGAATCCATACATCCATACAACCCATAATCCATACATACTCTACTGTTAATACACTGTGTATAATCAGTTTACAAAAGGGGTCGTCTTAGAAGTTGAAGAGGGCTTATAAGAAGTCTTAGAAGGGTCTTATAGGAAAGATGGAGACAGACATTTTAGCAGAGCCTATTGTAACAGGACAAGGAGTAGTGGTTTTAAACTAAAAAGGGGCAGATTTAACCTATATACAAGGAAGAATTTCTTTACAATGAGGGTGATGAAACACTGGAACAGGTCGCCCAGAGAGGTGGTAGATGCCCCATCCATGAAAACATTCAAGGTCAGCTTGGACGGGGCTCTGAGAAACCTCATCTAGTTGAAGATGTCCCTGCTCATTGCAGGAGAGTTTGAGCTAGATGACCTTTAAAGGTCCCTTCCAATCCAAAACATTCTGTGATTATATGAATCTATGATTCTATATTACATATGGATCAAGTTGTATTCACAGCCACAGGATTTTGCATAGACTTGATCCTGCAATACATCAAAATGCTCTAGTGTGTATAGTTTATAGGATCAACTCCATCATGAACTATGTAACACATGAAGCCATACAGAATACAGTTCGATAGTTTTCACACATGGCTTGGAGCAGAGTGTATGCATTCTTCAGGATTAAACATCTGCATACATGTATCTATAGTAATATAAACAGAATACTAAGAATTGGTTTAGCTACATATAGATTTTACGTATAGATAGACACAAATACATGTGTATGTGTATAAATATATATATAAATATATATATATATGACCCCATGTCACAGTGTCCTCATTTGAATGCAAAGAATAGTGGACAAATCTATTCTGGAAACGTTGCTGCCCCCCCCCCCCCCCCTCAGGGAGGGAGGCTGAGGGGATAAAAAAGCTGGAATTTCTACACGAGTAAAAACACTTATTGTAGACTTTTTGCTGAGGCAAATATACTTCTACCAGGAAAATACATCATCTGAGGAACTGGCACAAGATCTACTAAAAATGAGAGGATGTGCCAATTTAGCATTATATTTTTATACCTCTTACACAAACACTTCTAACCTTGTCTGCTACATTTACCACTAGCAGTCATTGCCCTTCCTCCATTTGATTGTTAATACATGAATATAAGAACATCATCTATGGCTGTTAGTAGTGTAAAGACCAGATGGGCCCTCAGTCTATTCCAAGCTTTCATGAAGGCAAAAGCTTTACACAGGTGTCCTGCATGTGGCAAGTTCTAGGCCATGCAAGAATAAGGACCTTTCTGAAATGCAACCTCTTCCTTCAGAGAAAGCAGTCCAATAGATAGAAGTAACGAATTTATTTCCTGGCCTATGTTGATTGGCACTATCAAACTCTCTTTCTATTTAATTTCATCTCTGCTGAAGGGATCACTTCACTTACCAGGATCAAATGCCAGAAGTTGTAATCCTATCTATCAGAAATAAATTAATGGTACCTGTACACCTGATCAGCCAGAAACTGCTGGCAGAAGAGGGCTCATCCTGCCCAGCAATCACCACACCACTTAGCACTCAAGCCGGGCACTCTCTTTACTGGTCGTCACTAAGCAATTAGACCCCCTTTACTGTAAGTCACTTTTTTTTTTTTCATTTTAAAAATACCTGCTACAAGCACAGTTGTGCAATTTTAAAGCAGTGTTATTAAATCATGGTAGGAGGAATAGTAGTCATCAAAACTTACCCCCAGTCATGACTATTAACAATCTGTTGTTATTTTTAGATCAGAACCTAATTCTCACTCACCTTCATGAGCCTTCATCTAATCCATTTCTCACTATTAACCACCTTAAATATACCTTAATAAAAGTCTTTCCTTCTCTACCTCCAGCTAGATACATAATGGAAAAATGACTACTCATTCCTTTCCAGAACTTTCCTGGACCATTAAAGTTAGGAGAACTTTAAATGTGTGTCAACAACTGTGATATGCATCCCCAGCTGCCAGCTCAACTAAGCACTATATATCTCTTGTCAGAAGGATTACCACCTTCTCTGAAAAGGGTACCACACCATTGAAAAATGCTCCAGGCCATTATGATTACTGCTTCTTTGAAACAATAATAAAATAAAATCTCTACTATGGTTAGAAAACTAGAACCCGCACAAATCTCTTCATCAAGTACATGCTATAAATATTATTTTTTTAATATATAGAAACCAAAACTTATTTTCTACCAATTATCACTAATTATCTTTATTTTATTGTCATTTATCAATACATGACATTTGGTCTTTTAACACATGCATCTGAACCCTACACTGATGGGAACCTTATTTGCAGTGCACTACAAGTATCACTAGTACCATGAAAAAGCAAATAGCTTGACTGTAACCTGACCTCCTGCTCATAAAGTTAAATTATTCAACTCCCCCACACTACAGTCAAAAGTAATTACTTAAAATATAGCATAGAAGAATATAAGTTATTCTGCTTTGATAACTCTGATTTCAGAAACGGAACTAAATAGCTTGAAAGTCTTTAACATTAATTTGTATTTTTCCTTAAAGAGAAAACACTCTTCTGCTTTGATTTAGATTTTAAAAAAATTAATTCAAGTGCAATGAGGAAAATGAAATTTTAAATAGTAAGTTTCCATCACATTTCAGAAGCCACTGATATTCAAAAACACTATAATACAGAAAGTATTTATATCAGAGTCAAAACTAGATCTTGTTCTCAGACCAGCAGAAGACACATTTGAACTGGAGGAGACCTTCAAGAAAATATCATTCCAAAGATATGTTCAAACATATGGATACCTGAACTCACCTACATTTACTTCGAAATTTTTATAAATAAGCTTTGGGTCAATTAAGAAATAGTGAGGGGTCAGTGGGCCAAAGTCATCATCAGCTACTTTGAATACCTAATTATAATTTGCTAGACAATACTTTAATATATTGTCCTCCATTTCCTATAAGTTAGCAAGGAACAAAATTGACTGGGAAATTAAAAATAAAAATATTTCTCCTGCACATATTGTAATTCTGCTTAACTGTTTTCAGAATGTGATCCTTTCAGTACATGAAAGATTAATTCACAGTATGTAAAAATTCACATTTCCCACTACAACTCTGTCACAAAAGCCATGCAAGAGAGAGGGCTTCTTGTCAGAGACCTCATCAAATACACTGAGCAGCTTTGTGTATCCTTTACTAAATGTTTCCTGTCAGGAAGACAGCATTTGTTGGCTCCTGAGTGATCACTTAAGAGTATTCTCTTATTCTGAACTTTTACACGTCTATGTGCAGTATTCAACAGATAGTCAGACACTTGTTTTAAAACAACAGTGACAGGGAACAGATAAAACACGATCATGACACCTTGCAAAAGGTTGCAAGAAGGTGAGCTGAACACACTCTGCAACCCAAACTCCCGTGAGTGCAATTAACCCAGAAAACTTGCCGTGCGATACTAAGATCTGGCTGCCTTTCTCAAAGGGGATCCTGCTCTCTCACTGCTAAGTGCTCTTTGGAAAGCATTTCCACAGACTTCCTTTGCTATACTGAAGAATCTGCAAAAGTTTTACCTGTTTTTGGCAGCATTTTTAACAGACTGGCTGGTATTGATTTAACTCCCTTTCTCATTCTCTGCGTATAACTTTTGCTGAGTCACATTGTGCATGAGAAATCATTTTGCACACTCTCCAAAGCAGCTGTGGCTCCAGCTTACTGAAAAAAATAGCTTTTTCTGACTTCTAACCAGTAACAGTTTCTACCAAGATCTCCTTTTGCACTTCTCTATGCTGTTTAATTTTATACTAGATTAATCTACTGATCTGTCTGTTCCCCTCTCCTTGGTTTCTCACACCCCCCAGCCAGAAAGAAAGAACATAAGCAACCAATGCATGATTTGCAAACTAATTCATTTAAACATCCTACTCTGATAAAAATAAAAGGTATTTATCATAATTCTTGAACAGTATAAACAGGCTGCCCCGAAGTACAGTTAACACTCAGATATCTAAGCAATTCTCTATGTAAAGTTCATCTTTCATTTCAGCCACGCCTTACAAATTTTATTTTATAGCAACCGTTTTGAACCATTAAAATACCTTCCAACTAAATATGTCCAAACAATAATGAATTAAGTTTACAATTATGATTATAAAACATGAGTGATACTACAGATGTTGATCTCTATTAGATTTTATCAGAAAATATAAATTCACTGACTGCATGCTATTATCAACAGAATGAAAGGAAATCTGTAGTAAGAAAATATTAACATAATTAAATTCACCACTGAAAACAACTTTGCTTTGAACTTGATATGACTGCATAGAAATATAAAGCAATACAATTACATGAGAATCACATTTTCTATACAAGCAACTCAGCAAAAATTCAGCATTCAGCTTTCAGGGGCTAATTTCAATTTGCGTGGGAAAAAAAGTTTTAACATGGAAAAAACAAAGAACTACTGGACAAAACTAATGATTGTAAGTAAAAGCTTTGTCCTCCTTTATTTTGACTGAGTTTTCAGTAGCCCTTTTATCATATGATTTTATTTTAGAGAACTGCAAAGAGAGAAATAAAATACTTATATATTATAACCATACTGTTTATTCAGCTACATTGAATGCTTACCTTTAACAAATAGGTTAAACACCTTGAGATTTTTCTATATTTCTCCTTTTGAATATTTTCAGAGCATTATTCTAATTATTTCCACTTAATATATAAATAAGAAATATCTCGCCTACCTTTTTAGTAAAATCTCGTGTTAAAAAAGCTAATCATAAAAACAATGCTAAATGAATTAAATTGCTTTTCAGAATAATTGGTCAGAACGTGTATTCTAGTTATCTAGTACGAACATCATAGAAATCATTTGCAGAAGGTGGGAATCAATTAACAGCTGCCATACAACAGGACTCAAATGAGTTTAAAACCCGTGGTGTTAAAAGAATACTAGGTCACAGAAACATTAAAATATGAGTTAACACAATACTGAACTGTTACTATAAAGGACTTCAAATAATAATATAAAATACAAGAAAATTCCAAAATTCTGCATATACTATTTTTATGAAATGAAATCCAACTTTCCAACGTTTTTGTCCCAGAAAATACAGTACAATTAGAAATTCTAATTTAAATAAAAGCACAGAACTTTATTAAAGATTCTATTCACCTATATCTGAAACACAATACAAAGGTTTTCAATACTTCCATTGATTTTTTTTGCTAAAAGAAAAATATATTCCTAATCATCCCCAAAAAGAACAAAAAATGCTGAGCATTACACATTGTTTTTACATAACATATTCAGTATCTTTCTTCCCTACTTTACCTTTTGATCAGCCACTGCACATCTGGGAAGTAGGAAGCCTCAGGTTCATGAGAATACATCAATTTCTGTTCTGGCTAGGTCTTTCATTTAATCCTCTGCGTTCAGTGAAATCAAATAAACAGTCCCTTAATTTTGAGATAGAATTTTACAATCCCTTCCCCATAAATGTAATTAGAAAATATAAGGCAACTAGGAAAAAAAAAGTCTAGTGTATGAAACAACAGCAATTCAAGTCAAAGAGCTGACCCAATGGGAAGCTATTGAGAGCACAAGAGGAGTGTTATAGTTTAATGCTGTTACCATGTGCTGTATATAGCTGGAGGTCAAGTAAGAATTTACCCTATAAGGAGGATTATGGTACTTAGCTGATTAGTGCCTTGCTACAGAACTATTGCCTACAGATGTACATGCTAGTCAAGGCATTTAATTTAAATTATTTTTTAAATTGTGCAGTACCAGTATTTCATGCTTGATGCTACTAGATCCAGCATCTTCTTTGTGTTGTAAGTCTCAAATGAAATTATGTAATATCTATTATTTTTAATTTGGAACAAGTCAAATTTTGACATAATTTTCAACCGTTAGGCTAAAACAGCACTATCATCTACTTCAGTCTGATGTGCTGAACACACTGTAGAACAAAAATACTTTTTTCAATTATCATTTAAAAAAAAAAACAGTGAAATTCAATGGACTATTTCTATCAGCAGTCATCAAAACTGTCTTGCAAAATATGGTGAGAATGTGAAAACAATAGAAAGGAAATGTGTAGACAGTCTCATTTGCATTAAATAAACACATTTTTCCACAATTTCACAAGGAAGGTATCTTCTGTCTATCCAAACTAGCTTACAAATAAATTATGTTTAATATAAAGCACCATACCCCAGCCAGATTTTACTGTAATAAATTTATGGCAAAGTGACATGACATGGGAAAAATACAGACTGAGCAGCAACCCAGATTTCCTCCACCTGAATAACAGTGAGTTCATACTCCTAGAAAAGACATTCTGACATTGAAGTTTTTTCCCTCAGTCATCACAGAGAATATATCATAATACACTTTATCTATACATCATTGTATCTAATTTTGAGTCTGATCTTTTTAAAGTGTTTCAGTTTCTTACCACAGGGATCATGCAGCAGATGCTTGTACCAGCAGTTGAAAGTATCCTGGTTTTTCAAAGGAAACATTTAAGTCTGATGAAGAGGAGAATTTTCTTTCAAAGAAAACCTCTATTATTACTAGGGTATTAGCACCATTAAATGAAAGATAGCTCCTTCTATAATGATCAAACTGTAAGAAAATATCATATGAGAGTTGTTTTGCCTAATAACATCTCTGAAGCTGTTTTGGATTGTTAAACTCTTAAAACTGTAACTTTACTAACAAATGTGAATCAGCGTGGCTTTTCTCTTTCTATTGTATCCATAATTACATATTTATGTGATATCATACAACGAACTTCAGTTTTAAAATATCTCTGTGGTTCATATTTCAGTTTGGAAGAGACAAAATAGGTCATACTGTGCTGTTTTGATACCTCCACAAAAGAGCAAGCAGAAAATAACAGCTATGAAAATGTCCAGTTTCTTCAGAAAAGTGAGGTAAATGCCCATTTTTAAATCCAGAGAATTAAATCAGTGGTGGCTCATCAATGAATGCTGGACTGTGTGAAGCAGCTTCTCAAAGACAAAGCTGGCGGCCTGAATGTGTTCATGCTAGGAACATCAGCTGGACCACCATGAAATGAGACAGGTACACTCAATAACTCCAAGAAAATACCACAGTAGATAAAACTTTAAACTTCCAATTTAACTGTCGTTCTCAACATGCTGGTGAGACGGGATTAAATGTGTGTATTTTTAAAGCAGCACCTGACTCTATCCAGCATAGGACCAGACAACAAGTTTAAAAAAAAAGTAAGTATTTCTGTAAGAAGTTACAGCACCTGTATTCTATATTGGTAGGAGATAACGTTACAACGGATTTCAAGCTAAAAGAACTTGCTCCACAGTAATATACATACTGGGCTCTCAATCCACAGTCCCTGTATGAGCCCAAGTGTGTGCCCCCATGTGCAGGATCAAACAGTTACAGCTGCCTAACCAGACCTCTTTCAGTTTAGATCCCAGGGCTCAGAAAGGAGGAAGAGAGATGTCCACCGTGCCTGTGCTGCCTAGGCTTTCAGAGACACTATGTGAAAAACTTCCACCACACTACCACGTAGTAACATTGTGTGTCTAACAACCTGGTTTCTTGAATACCGTCAGAGAGCAGGGTCATATTTGATATCCAGTTCAGAATCCTGAATTGGGTATTTTTTCCAGAACTTTTTCAAAGTGCTGAGACCAGCTCTGGATGTTCCCCCCTCTTAGTTTCTGATCCTCTCTTCAAGTTGTCTGCATGACAGCAAGTCTTCCGTAAAAGAGGCTTAACATGCAGCTTTCAGAAGAAGAAAATTTATTCCTGGATCTTTGTAAAAATCCATATGGAAGATGACCAGCTACTGTAGAAAGTGCGTGGACATGAACACTTGGAAGTCAAATGGGTAACCCTGGCTGCCTAGCCGTTTTTGTACAGAAAGGTAGCATCCAGTCAAGATGACAACAGTATAAAACATACAGAGGAAAGCACCAACCTCTTCTAGCAGAAAGCAAACCACTGTTGAACAGTCCCTGCAGAACTACTAGCAACACAATAGTCATGAAGAAAATTTACTTAAATATATAAACATGTCTCTTCCTAGAAAGTTGTGTGGATATCAAAGGCACTTTAAAATGAAACAACAAAAATAAACCTAGTCTTGTAACATAAAAAAAGGCCTTAGATGTATTCTGCATTCTACTGCAATGAAGATAGACTTAATTACTCTAGTCTTACTTCAGAAAATAAGATGCCAGCTTTTTATATTCCACAAGAGAAATGAATGCTCATTTTGTATCTTCATGTATATACAAACATCCAAACTAATTAATGCTTTACGGTTCCTGTCACCAATATAACTTGCATTATCTAAGCCAGTTTTCAGCAAGATTCTCCAAAGTCAAGATACAAATGAGGAAAATCTACCTAAAGATCAGGGCTACATATTAGAAGATTTTGGACCTAATGTTGGTCACTTCTTCCATCAATAACAGCATCTCTAGAAAAGGTATGAGAACTAATAAAAAAAAGGCCACCGAAGACTGACTAGACTCCATTAGCAAATAGCTGAGAAACACTGAGAGGGAATAGTTCAAGTCTCACAGGTTCTCAGTACCTTTGATAACACAAGTCTATTATAAAAAATTACAGAGTACTCTCAGTAACTCAGTCTTAAGTAGAATGCAAGTAAAAAGCTAAGAGAACATAGTAAAAGACCAGGAAAAAAGCAATTAAGGAAAATGATGTTTTAAAACAATTTTTGAAGACACTAATGAAAGCTTTTACAGATTAGTGATGACTTCACTCAGTACTGTTATTATCAGATGGTTGGGATCTGTAGTATTTTTTAAGTTAAGCTTTACTTTCCTTGTTGAGCTTAGCAAGAAGGTTAAATGTATGCTCACTGAAGCACTTTTCAAGCATGAGAGCAACTGGATGTTAGGCTGGGGAGCCATGCTATCTTTGTAGGAGACTATAAAAGACATCTAGGATGCTTGAGTTGACGGAGCAGAAAGTGAAGATGAAGTTTCTATAATTTTACAGGAGACAAACAAAATGGATAGTTGAACAGATTCGACTTTTACAATTGCCAAAGAGCATTTCATGGCATATGGTGATTTTGAAATGTATATCTAAGTTAACAAACACAAAACAATTACAAGGTTAACAGATACACATATAGTAATGACCTACAGGACAACAACGATCACATAGTTTGATGTCCTTCCTGCCACAGGAAGTTTTTTTCTAGATATTAGATTAATGCCAGATCTAACTGAAACTTTACTTAGAAGGAAAACAATAATCAAATTAAATTCCTTATATTTGGCCTTAACGTGGCACCAAATTCATCAATCCTAATCATTAGGGTGATATAGATTATTTGGGTTTATACGGATGACGTGCTCTTAATAGTACAACCAAAAGAACTTTTACCTTACCACTATCTAGCCATTTCCCTACACCTGTAAGTCATAGACTCATAGAATCATAGAATGGTTTGGGTTGGAAGTGACTTTAAAGATCATCTATTTCCAACCCTTTGCCATGGGCAGAGACACCTCCCACTTGAGCAGGTTGCCCAAAGCCCCATCCAGCCTGGCCCTTCCAGGGATCGGGCATCTACAACTACTCTGGGCAGCTAGGTCCAGTGTCTCACCACCCTCACAGTAAAGAATTTCTTCCTAAGATCTAATCTAAATCTACCCTCTTCCAGTTTAAAACCATTATAACCTCATCCTACCACTACACTCCCTGACCAAGAGTCCCCCCCATCTTTCCTGTAGGTCCCCTTTAAGTACTGGAAGGCTGCTGTAATGTCTCCCAGGAGTCTTCTCTTTTCCAGGCTGAACAACCCTAACTCTTTCAGCCTGCCTTCACAGAAGAGGTGGCTCCAGCCCCCTGATCTTCTTCATGACCCTCCTCTGGACCCTCTTATGCAGAGGACCCCAGAGATGGATGCAATACTCCAGATGGAGTCTCATAAGAGCAGAGAAGAGGGGCAGGATGACCTCCCTCAACCTGCTGGCCATGCTTCTTTTGATGCAGCCCATGATATGATTAGGTTTCAGGGCTGCAAGCGTGCATCGTTGGCTCATATTCACTTAACTCATATTAACTTTAAGACTTCTTTTCTCTTTCTCAGTTGTTTAAACTAACAGCAAAGCATTTTATCTATGTTCTATATTACTATATTATGCTGTATTACTGCTTTATCCTTATTCTGTGCTCAGGCTGCTCTTGTGCCTGGTGATAGCTCTGTCCCACCAGACAGTTTAACCACATACATCAAAGTTAGACTGCACCAGCATTAACAGCAGCAGGACAGTCCCTCTGAGCAGAACCTCCCTAGAGACCTCTAGAGGCAAGTGCCAGCCCAGATTCACCTGCTCTGCCTTCACAGGCACTGTAGCTGCCTTATTCTATGCAGACTTGGGCATAACTCCTCCTTAAAGAGCTGGCTTAAGGGAATGTTGAGAGGAATTTTTTAACTCTGCTGAAAGAAATATGAGAAAAAGAAGTCAAACTTCTAAAGTCATTAGGAATAACACATTTTTCTGCAAGACATCAAACTTAACATAGAAAACACGCTCAGAGTCAAGAGATCCAACATTTTGCCAACCACTCTGAAAACTCTTTGTCAAGAATCATCAAAGACACAGCCTCACAGGCAAAGGCTGGTCCAGCAAGACACTCGAAGGCTTTGCAAGGCTGACAAAGACTGGCAATGATGTAATTCATCTTAATTCAACTGAATAAAAAATTCTATTTTCTCCCTTTCTCAAAAGTTGCCTTAAGAGAACACTTAATGAATCAAAAGCCTTTTTCAGGTCAGGTCAGCCTAACACTGTTAGGACCATGTTGTCTCACCACCTGCAAACAGTACCTTTTAGTTCAAAATTCTGGATTTAAAAGAGTCTTTCACTTATACAGGAACCTGGACTTGACATTTCAGTTACAGATGATCAGGTATAATGGATCTATTCTTCACATAAAATAAAGTGATTGAAACTGTAACAGAAAAAGTGAGATGACTGGCATTTTAAGAAAATTATGTATAATAGAATAACACAGGAGCCTATAAATTCTGCAAGAACCTGGACTGGGACCTTGATCAGGACCACTCTGCTATTATCCTAAAAACACTGGGGAACTGCAAGTAAATACAGAGATATGCATTTCAATGAAGTGGACTAAAATGCTTTTATTAATAATTTTACTTGGAAATTGTATGTCTTGCAATCAGTGTTTAGCACTAGCGGATACAATGGACAAAGAAGTTCATGAAGGAATGAAGAATGTGATAAATGCTAAATCCGATGATTTTGTACTCAAAAAGATAATAAAAAAATTTGGTTAATAAAAAAATTTACAAAAAGATAAAGCTGTAAATCAACATTACAGCTTTACAAATAATGCCTAAAGAAATCAAACCAAAAAACTTCAGTGTTAGGAAAGATGGACACAAAAGAATATGCAATCCAGCATATTTCTATTCTGAATTTGTCATTATTTACATTCTCATGACTGCATGAGTAAGGTTAGGGACAGTACATCAGTGTCAGGTGTTCCTATAAATTGCTCATATGAACAGCCTTTGGAAGTGAAGAATCACAAGTGATTGATGAGGACATGTGAAAAGCAGTTTCATCACCGTATTCAATGACCAAGCTCAAGCACCAGCATAAAAGGAGGTGTCTTTAAAAAAATATATATTACTTATAAAGATCACGAGAAAATTAGTCCTCTGGACTTCTTTCTTAAGCTAGCTGATTATTTAAGGGAGCTTCAACACAGACATTATTTCCTTTCCTGATTCCCTCTGTTGTCAAGCTAACAACCACTGTCTAGCAATAAATATGCTAGTGTTTCGTGTAGTACAGCAAAACATAAATACTCCAAATATTCTAGTACATGGGTTCATTTGTTCTGGTGCCCAAAATAAAAACATTGTTTTCTTCCAGTAACACAACCTGCACACCAATTTTATTGCAAAAACTGTTTTATGCTTATGGACTTTTTTTTTTACTTTCCAGTTCTTTACATGTTCCGTAGTTGGCTGGCATAATTAGGCCAATAATACAAGATGGCAAAAGAGCAAAGAAAGTAATACACCTTATTTAGAGATGTATTTCATTTTTTAGTTACTCTTCCTGAATCCACACATATTCCTGTTCCTTGCCATCAAAAGTATCTTGTGACCATGGCAAAATCACAACCTTATCAACACCAAGGATCCAGGACCTCTATATTTCTATACCACCTTTTAACAAAAGGCATCTAGCCTTCAGGCTTTTCATGATTATTTTCTACTGCAAATCAGATCTCTTCCATTAGGGAATCTGTTTGCATCAGGCCTTCCAATAAAACATATTTTTAAAGTATTTATCTCCAGAGCCTTCTCACGAGAATTCATGGTATCTTTTCAGGTCATCTTTCACGCCACCCCATTCTGAGAGTAGACAACAAAAAGCAGATTTTGTGTGGAACTATATCTCTCCATATGAAACGGAATTATGGAGGCTTTTCCCAAGTAATGATTCAAGATCAGCATGGCAGATAAAACTGAAACACACTGATATCAGAAGTCGATACAAAGCAAATAGCAAGATTATAAAAGGCAACTTAAATTAGAAGATTCCCAGAATTCTTGGTTTGAGGTAACCTACACATTTTTCTCACAGTAAGTAATACACAAAGGAATAGTAGTACAATTACTTCACAATTATTAACAATTAATTTTATAGTTTAAATGATTTAACTTGGTATCTTTACCATTCTTACTGTGTTTCAGAAGTGTAAGACACCTAGCTTTGAACACAAGTTCAGGGTGAAATCACCAAGCAGCAGTGTGGTATGCAAAGACTCCAGTGTGGCAGCTGTATGAGGAAGTCTCAATGTTGACTGTCCACGTCCAATATGGAACCCATGGTACGTATAACACCAACGCACACTGATTCTGATTAGAAATAACGTTTAAGTCTTCTGAATTTGTCACTTTAGTAACAAATGGATAAAAGAGAAATAAGACCATGGCAAAGATAAAACCTTTAATTGGATTTCAGATGGATAACATGAAGGAGGAAGGGGATAAATGACTGAAACTTCCTGAAAATTTCAGACAAGCAGTTATGCAATGGATGGGCTACTGCACATCCAGAGTGTGACCACCTTCAGATTATTCCCCTATGCCTTCAGCATAAGAAGGAACAGAGAGACAAAAGAAAGAGGGAAGTATACATCTGAAGAACTTCAAAGCAAAGGCTGGGGGGAAAGAAACAGAGAAGCCAGACACGTAGCATAACCTGCACTGACTGTAAATTAGTCATTACATTGGGAGACCTATTTAGTGGTTCTGATATCATCAAATGTACTCCAGCTAGGAGACTGAGATTCTCAAAAGTGCCTACATCTGAGTCCATATTTCAGAGCTTTTCCTAAAGGCATTACTTTAAGAGAGATCATCTTCAACAGAAAAGCTATTTTCTTCTTATTACTTAGGTCTCAGTAGAAATGCTGCTGTTAGGTTTTTAAAACCTGCTTATAAGTTTTCCATAACACCCAGACAAGTAACAGTCTGAACTTCAGAAATCTATCTGAAAAATTGTTTAAAATAAATGTTTCTTAAAACAATAAGCCATGGCTATATTATGCTTACTTTTTTTCAGAGTAAATTGTAATATGGCAAGCCACAAGTAGGTCTGAACATTCTTTTGGAATATTCAGTACCAAAAATTTAGAAAAAAAAAGTGAATGGTTGAAACAGAAATTGTTCTTATATTCCAAATACTGTTTTAAGAAAATACTCACTTTTAAAAAAATGAAACAAAACTTTATTATGCTAAAAAGTAAAACCTATTCTAGTATCCCTAGCAATCTTCTGTACTGTGACTACAGAGCATGCATTGCCTCATCTTTGAAGAATCTGTCACCCATTCCTTGAGACCCAACATTCCTGTCAACATTCCTCAAGTATTGGGCCAAATGCAAAATGATGGATTTATTACAAAGCTGAACCTGACACCTGTGACTCTCTCCTACCAAGATCACAATTAACAATAAAGTGGCATCCTTTAAGGAAATCCAGAGCCCTAAACCTGAAAACAAACAAACAAAAAAAAAAACATAAAAAGAGGCACCTCATTGCTAAGTCTCACACTGAACTATATTTTCTGATGAAAACTGTTATGTCACAAAAAATGCCTATGTATTAATAACTTCAGCCTCTACTTTATGATGCTAAAACTAAGTATTTATGAGGAGTCTGATTTTTAGAAGGACAAAGATGTCCAACTAGGCATAACTGCAACTGTAATTCCAGGCATGACCAACAGATATTGCCAATTTTAAAAATATGTCCAGAGACCTGTCAGTGAGATGAAAGCTGGCTGAAACAATGAGCATCCATGACATAAGTTTAATAAAGTTTCAAATCTTTTAACCAGTAGAGTGTTGACAATGCCATGAGACAGTTTCACTGTAAGCCAATTTTCAGTGCTCAAACAGCTAACATCAAAACCTTCAATAAAGTGCATTTTTATGAACTCTCTGGATCACTCTATGTAGATCAAGATTTATGCCTTTGTACAAATAAAAATATTACTTGTTTTACCGCATTCTGTTCAGTAAAACAGATATTTGTTGTATTTGCAATAATGACTATAAAAGCAAACATGGCAAGTACATGTCTTTAGAATTCAAGTATTTTTTTTCCTAAATCCTATATTACATTACTCCTGAAATAGAAAACAATTTACAAGTATTTGTAAAATACTTCTGAAATAAATGATGTTAAGCTTACACATGTTGTGCTCCTGTAGTTAAAAAGTGCAACTGCTTTTCTTGTCAGGATCTAACGGGGACATTATGCAAGACATAACATGACTGCTGGATCAAAAACACAGGAGGGAGAGAAAATGCTCCCTTTTCTCCTTCGGAATATTACACCTGCATTTGTCACATTGCCAAAGACATTTATATGGAAATTTCTCAGTTTTCAAAATTCAGTATGCCCCCCAAAGTATGATCCTCAGGCTTAGAAAGCCTTGGAAATTTTTACTTATGTTTCCTTAATCATACTTCAACTAATTCATTAATTTGAGGTATATACACATCATGGCTTTTTAAATCCATAGCATCCCTCACTTCCAAGCCAATGATGTTAGACAAAATTTTAATATCAATTTATAATTTATATTTTTCTAGTATTCAGAACCAATGCATTGGTTTTTTTACACTAAGTTATGATAGTTATTTTATTAAAATTTCCATACTTCTGACACAGTCTATTTAACTATTTTACCCATCTTTCGACAAAATTAATTATATAATGAAATAATTATACATACTATCTCTTTTAGTGTCAAAATGGGTTTATATTCTACTAATGCATTATTTTTTTTTAAAGTTAAAAGGCTTTTTTGCATTGAAAGGGATGTGGTTTTTTTTAAATAACCATAGTATTTAGTTGATAGTCTCTAAAGCTCTATACTTTTCATGCCATTTTCAGAACTAGAGAGTACATGCTGGGGCTGCATTGTACTTTCCAGTTGAAAGAGCAGCAAAAGGAGACAACTGCACATTTATTTTGATATTCACTAGAAAAAACCTTCCATCCCTGCAAAACAAAATCCATACATGTTCACTCTGGGGAGACAATAAAAATACGAATAGAAGATCCTTTCAGCAAATAACGACTCATGCATTTAGTCTTTGTTCGTTTTCTCTTATGGCTCATATGAAATGCTACAAAATACTGGGTCACTGAATATACAAAATGTAACCACACACTTAGTATCACAAAGACATGCTCCTTTACTTACTCTTTTAATAACAGGGCACAGCTAACCCATTCAAAATATGCAATGCAGTTTCCTGAATAAACTATAAAAGTGGTATGTCTCAGCATATATTAACTGGCCAAGAAACAAGAGAAGAATCTAATCAGAGCTAGATTTCCCAGAGAATTCAGTGCCCTGCACAAACACACAGATTTTCCGCAGAATTCTCATAAAAAGCCAGTGAAAATAAAATCATCACAGGAAAATATACAGTAATACATAAGCAGTCTGCTTTTTATTTATTTTCCAAGGTGCATACACCAAAGGAGAAGAAATATCTACAGTGATTAAGGTACTGGATCAGATATTCAGGAGCATTATTTTCCAAGAATATTAAGATGACCACAGCTTTTAAAACCTCAAAAGGAGACTGAGATCTCTTGAAAACTATTATCTTTACACTTCTATGAATCATCAGATATTATGCAATAGCTCTGAATGTGTCAAAATGTACTTAGTTCTTCCACCCGTGTCTGAAACAGCAAATATTTAATTTAGCTACTTATTGCTTAGCCACTGCAGAAGAGGGAGATATATAAAAATTTCACGGGAAGAGGCAGACAGACTTTTTGGTTTTTTATTTCAAAGAGTAAAGGGTAACAAAAAAGATTCAAAATTTGTTTTACAGCTAGCTTTTGCAGTCATCACTTTTGCACAAATCCCTTTTACTCTCTCATATACGGAGACTTAATCAGTTTACTTGTTTGTAGGAATAATCATGAGGGGGGGAAAAAAAGGAGAGAATAATTACTTACCTTACAGTAGCTGGAGTTCTCTGAGATGTATCGCTTTGATGCACAGACACCTCAGGCACTCAACATGTAATCTTAAGGCCATTGATATCTATTGGGGCTGAACCTATCTGCTCCCACCCTACTCCCTACAAGGCATGAGAAGGGTGCTGCGAGTACCTGCAGCTCCCTCGCCACTGCAGAACCCAGAGGGGAGACTCCTCAGTGGTGAGGACGGAGGAAGAACCATGCCTCCATATGCACAGGATGCCTCAAGGAACCCCAGGTATTGACAATTGCTTTCTTTTTTCAAATGACTGGTCATCAGCACCTCAGTTTTGCTGACTCACAAACTGTAACCTGATATGCAGAATCTACATGCTCCAAGTCCGCCTAAAAATGACTCATACAATTCTGTCAAAATGAGCAGCATACCTATAAGCCTTCATAATGAAATAGTATCCCATAAACGTTCATAATAACTCCCAGAGAGCAGCTTTTTAAGAAAACCTACAATCTAGTCCTGAAAGTGAGAACTCAAGTTCCAGCATGTTAATCTTCATTTAAAATAATTCACTGAAATATTAATAAACAACCTCTCCTGCTCCCAAAATATCAGATCACCCAATATTTCACAGTATTTTTTTCTGGGCAAAGAGCCTTCCCAGAAAGGAAGAATAAAGAGAGGGGGAAGATGTTAATTATGCTTCTGTAAGCTTGTTTAAAATTAATTACAGGGAAACATCATAGAACATCTTTTAACTCAGGGTTTTATAGATGTGTTGAAAAGGTTAGTCATAAATAAAACCCTTTTTCTTTTCAAATTCACTGCAAAACTAGACCATAAAAGGGATGCTGTAAATGGGACATTAAATTTCTATCTTGCTGACAAAGAGAAGAATGTGCTTCTATACTATTTTGCTCATTGAGCCTTATATTGCGTTAATCCAGTTATCCCTATCTGTTTAAAATAATTTAAATTATACTGGCTAATTACATTGGAAATTTTAAATGCCTAATACAATATATGTTAAAAACGCATACACAGGGATTATATTTTTGTTTTACCTTAATATATAGACGAGATACCTATAGCATCATATTTTAGTAAATCACATTTACGTAAAAGTTAATAAATACCATGCCTAACATTATCAAGACTACATAAAGATAAAATTCATAACTACACACATTTTTGCTCTGTTCAGTAGCAATAAGATGTGATCTACTATGTAATAAGAGTGTGTGTATGTGTTTGAAATGCCCTACATGAAACAGTATATCTAGAAAGAATTATAACAAGAAAACTAACATATACATGTACCAGAAGCCACATCATTCTGTACCTTGAAATAAAAACCAAATATAGCATATTTTACTCTAGAATTAACAGATTTTACTCCATCTGACATGCTACATTGTGATACTGCTTTTAAAGATGAAAAGAAAATAGATTGAGGATAACTATCTCTATACAATATAGGACAAGAACCTTGATTTTCAACATATACCTCAGTGGGTGTTCACTGACTTACAAGTGCTCACAGAGCATTAGATTTTCACTATGTAGTTGCATGGGGATATTCAAACACTCTTTTAAGTTATCTCCGAGTCTGCTCTCCCCAGGCTTCCTCTATAGTCAATTGAGAGAGGCAGACAACTGTAATGGGCAATTCAGAGCGGAACACTAAGTTTAGGTTCTCTGAGTCATCACCAAGAGAACCTTTCTCCCGCCATCAACTATGATGAGAGCCAAGGGAGATGAGCTTCAAGCTAAAGTTATCATTTAGGAATCTGTTGCACGGTATCACATTGTATAAAGTATAAGCAAACTATCACAGTCCTCATGGCTAAGAACTGGCATCTACATCTCTTTTGGACAATGCTTTGTGAAAAATCAGAAAAATCATTCACTTACATATGGCAGTTTCCAAAAATAATAAACGGAATTGAAACTTTTGCCTTTCTCACACTGAACATTACACGTTAAGGTGTTCAAACTGGTAATCATCATCATCAATTGTAAATCTGGAAAAAATGAAGCCTAAAGACACAATGAAGGTGGTTTTCAATAGAACAGCTCTGGGCTGTGAAATAGTGACAGAAAAGCAAGTTTTATTAGGATCAGTAGTAAAACTAAACAAGTAATACTACACGTAGTCTTACCTGATATGGATGATGTTTGAGAGTCTGTCTACTGCTAATACTGTGCCAACGCTTATGAAACTTGTCGTGACATGAAAAGTCCAAATACGTTGAAGCAATATGAAAATAATCTCTTTAGTAGGACCCCTCTGCATCTTGGTCTCCTTTTGATGGTGTTTGCATTGAGTGCTTATTCACTAAAGGGATAGATATTATTTCATAGAACCACAGAATGCTTTGGGCTCGAAGGGA
The DNA here is from genome assembly GCA_026546715.1 of Gallinago undulata. Lineage (NCBI taxonomy): Eukaryota > Metazoa > Chordata > Aves > Charadriiformes > Scolopacidae > Gallinago > Gallinago undulata. Next base: position 132,363,004 of record JAOTQQ010000012.1, on the reverse strand, counting down.
CCTCTCAAGATCACATAGTCCAACCCTGCTGCCACTGGCAGGGACACCTCTTACTAGATCACGTTGCTCCAAGTCCCATCCAGCTTGGCTTTGAACACTTCCAGGGATGGGGCATCCGCAATTTTTCTGGGCAACCTCTTTTAGTATCTCACCACCCTCATCACAAAAAATTTCTTCCTTACTTTCAATCTAAATCTGCTCACTTGCAGTTTAAAACCATTGCCCCTTGTCTTGTTACTACATGCCCTGATACAAAGTCTTTCTCCATCTTTCTTAAAGGGGGCTTATTAAGTATGGAAGGCTGCAATAAGATCTCCCCAGAGCCTTCTCTTCTCCAGGCTGAACAACCCCAGCTCTCTCAGCCTGTCCTCATAGGAGAGGTGCTCCAGCCCCCTGATGATCTTTGTGACCCTCCTCTGGACCTGCTACAATAGGTCTATGTTTTTCTTGTTCTGAGGACTCCAGAGCTGGACACAATACTACAGGTGGGGTCTCATGAGAGCAGAGTAAAGGGGCAGAATCAACTCTCTTGGTCTGCTGGCCACCCTCCTTTTGATGCAGCCCAGGATATGATTTGAATCTTTCTAGCACTTTGCAAGAATTGAATAATCAATGCCATTCCTACATGAGGAGGAAAATGTGGCATGCTAAACAGTCTCACAGATTTTCTTACTTTAACAAAGTTCCACTAAAAGGTTAGGGGAGCTGTTCTGATAGCTGAAAGACTTCATGCAAAACCAGAGCAAAGAATCGGGACATAGGATTATTTTACCAAAAAAGTTAACCATAAAACCTGTCAAAATCGGTTTTATTTTCTGAATTATATTCTCAGTATTGGATATGTAATAACTCAGAAAAGTTGGTATTTCAAACATCAACAGTCCTCAAACTAACAAAGAAAAACTAGTCTGAGCATACTGACAACATAAAAATGCTATATGGTTCATCGTTACATGGAACTTCTAACATTTCTCTTAGACTTTTCAAGATTAATTAAGAGTCTTAGAAAAACAGTAAAACTTTTGTAGAACAAGAAGTATAGCTGAAAAAATTTAGTGTATTTTCGCATCACTATTATGCTTGTGTTTCATCTTTGTACACTGCAAAGCCTAGAACTGACAAGCACACTGCTTCCTCAGATGCAACGGATCCCTGCCCTGCATTGGTATCTATTCCATTATTCCGCAAGAAAGACTTAACATATCTGTTTGACATCTGTATTTCTTTCTTCTCTTTCATTTCTCTTCTTGTTGCCTAGCTCACATGCTGTCTATCACCGTTACATATCTGATAAAAAAGATGAGACCAGCTGGCATGAATGTTCTTTTCTCTCATTCTCAGTAACTGACAGCCAGGATGACGACATTGCCCTCCAAATGTCCAGCTTTCAGACAAAGAGAGGACTGACTCAAACCTTGCCAGGTTTAAAGCAGGATGCAAAAGCAAGACCTTTTCTCCTTAATATTGCCTCAGCTGGTTTTAGCTTATTTTCCAAAACAAACTTGAAAATTTTTTTCAAAAGAAATCAGAGGGCTTCAAATTTGTTTTAGTAAGTGGCTTCGTAGAATAATTCAAATGTCAGGAAATACTGAAGGACTAATAAAAAAGTTGTTGGAGAATAGATGTATCTTGAGTAAATGTTTGTAAACTTAAAATACATTTTTTATTCGATATTAACAAGACTTCATGATTTCTGAGCTGGCAAATATTGTTAGGTCATTTTATCAAAAATTCATTAAATTTTACAGAAAAACAGCCTTAAGTCTAAAAATATTTTGTAAATTGAAAAGAAACTGAGTATTGTGAAGTGTTCCTGGAGGGTTCTGATTTTTAAGTTGATATTTAATAAAATTATATTGCATTATTGATTTTATTTTTCAGTTTTTAACCTTGAATTATGAATCTCTCAAGGCTCTATCTACAAATATGAGAATGATTCCATTTATTTTAGTCAAAATTAGTATCCTGGATAAGTTACAGAGCTTCAAATGGTACACAAGTGAATCATAAATTGACAGGATGGTTTGGTTTGGAAGGGACCTTACAGACCATCTAGTTCTAACCACCACGCCACGGGCACGGACACCTTCCACTAGACCAGGTTGCTCAAAGCCCCACTCGACCTGGCCTTGAAGACTTCCAGTGATGGGGAATCCACAATTCTCTGGGCAACCGGGTCCAGTGTCTCACCACGCTCACAATAAAGAATTTCTTCCTAATATCTAATCTAAATCTCACCTCATGTACTTTAAAATCATTACCCCTCATCCTATCCTTCTCTGACACTCCCTGATCAAGAGTTCCTCCCCATCTTTCCTGTAGGCCCCTTTTAGGTGCTGGAAGGCTGCTATAACATCTCTCCAGAGCCTTCTCTTCTCCAGGCTAAACAGCTTCAACTCTTTCAGCCCGTCCTCATAGCAGAGGTGCTCCAGCCCCCTGATCAACTTTCTGTGTCTTCTCTGGACCCACTGCAATGGGTCTATATTTTTCTTGTAGTGTGGAATCCAGAGCTGAACACAGTACTCCAGGTGGGGTCTCCTGAGAGCAGAGTAGAGGAGCAGAATCATCTCCATTGACTGCACTTGTTTTGATGCAGCCCAGGATATGATGGGCTTTCTGGGCTGTAAGCGCACATTGTCTTGAACACTGAGACAAATACATGTTTCTAAGGTGCCCCATGAAACAATCCAGATTACTGTGACAATTTATTGATCCCAGTTTAGATAAAATTAAGAAGCTCATTGCATCTAAGTTTTATGGGAAATTCCAGATTTTTGTTAAACAGAGAAGATTCTTTTTCTTTCTGTTTATTAAGCTGATCTGCCAAAGCAAAACAGAGGAATAAATTTTGTCTTGTTTTAGATAATGTGAGAGATTTTCCTGCCAATATGTGTTTTTAAGTATGCTGAAGTACTGTATTATTATCCCAAATACAATAGCCACTCTGACAGAACACTTCCAGCCAATTTACAAAAGCTCTATTTAATTGCTATCAAGTATAATAATTTTCTTAACTAGCAAAATATAAAGTAATTTATTAATTATTTTTCTGAGAGACATTCAGGCTTATTACCTATTGACTTTAGTACATCTCTTTTCCAGTCAGTCTTGAAAACCCCACTCCCTACCAGGGTCTGTTCCAGAACTTGAATGCTTTCATTAAGAAATTTTACTGAGTTGAAGCATTAATGTAAGCTGACAGACCGACTGGCTCATGTTCACAGGGTCAAAATGCAGGACTCTGTTACATACACATGGTTAAACATTGCAGGAGAGAAGAAGGGGTTCTTCTGTGATTTAATTCCATTTCACTAGAGTCTGTGTTGCTTTATTACGAGATCTGAACTTCTGCACTTCCTGACTAAGAAGCTCTCAGCCAGTGAGTCAAGAAAAACATGTTTCCCTAAACAAAGCAATGCTTAAGTAGACACTTGAAAGTCACATATGGTCATTAAGGAACCATTTTTTGTACTACCACCTGTAATTTTTATTTACTGAGTGTACTAGGTCTGGTGGGGAAAGGGTTAATTTCTTCCCAGGACCTAGCAGGGACACAGGTATTCCATCCCATGTGGGTCATGCCCAGGGGCGTGGCCAGAGCTAGCCGGGAAAAGGCGGGGGAGGACACTGGATGAGGAAGTTCCCCTGGGAGAAGGAGAGGGAACAGAGCGGTCGGGTCTGTTCTGCGTGCGGTCGGCAAGCGGCGGTATCGTAATCGCGGTTGTATATTTCTCTGTCAGTGTTATTGTTGTTTCTTGCGCCCTTTTGCTGTTCCGTTAAAGTGCCTTTGTCTCAACCCGCGAGTTTTTGCCTTTTTCTTTCCATTTTCCCCTCCTGGACGCAGCGGCGGTTAGCGCCCTGGTGGGTGCGCGTGGCTGCCACGTGGTCCTTTGTTGCCGTCTGAGGCTAAACCACGACACTGAGATTACACCCAGTAACACAGATGTATCATCTTTGATAAATAGCTAATATTTTAGCTATGGCTCCTTACCTCCTTTGCTATATATCCTCCTAAATAAGCACCTGCAGACACCCTTTTGTCTCCTTATTCAAGTCGTTTAATAAGAGGAGATACCTTGCAAACATGCTAAGGAAAACAAATGCAAACCATTTGCACACTTCCTAAGTGTGATGCTGCTAAGAAGACCAATTTTTTTATAATGTAATGTACACCAAAAAAAAATCACTATAGTCAAAGGCTTTACATTTTTGAACTCCCACTTACTTTTCACCCTTCAGACTGCAGCACCTTCTTCCCTAACTTCAACTCACTGTCATGCTAGGAAATTATGGTACTACTCTAGTTGCAAAAGGACTTAATTGAAACTTGGTATCTGCATTCTTACATAGGCCTCAGAATCTAAATTTAAATATATATTTGGCTTTTGAAAGAGAAAATGTGAAGTTATGTAAACAGCTATTTTACACCCAGCAGGTATAAGGATCAGAAGGGCAAACATTCTGAAACCTGAAAAACCTTCCTTTCCCCATCCTCAGTCAAAATATATCCCAGTATTATTTGCCTGTAGACTTTCACAGTAAAAAAATGATGTTATGCTTCAAAAAGTAATTCACACTTTTATGGTAATGTAAAGCTAAAAGGAAAATTAAAACTCTGTAATAGTCCATTTTTAATACTAAAATCACAAGAGAGAAATGTAATTCTTAACCTTTGTCATAAGAAGCTATGGAAGCCAGAATAATATATATTTAGAGCCCATCAAAAAAATATTATGTCAAAATTAAATAAAACTGTTAGAAAGTAAAGGCTTTTATATGAACACTGAAAATAGAATAAGGAATCTTTTAAAAACAAATTATTTCTTTAAAGACAAATGAAGGCTTAATTTGTAGTAACACTTGCAGCATGTTCAGTGGTCCGTAAGTCATTTACCGGAAATGGGTACCAGATTCATGAGGGTCGATTTAGATGAGATAATAGGAAGAAATTCTTTACTTGAGGGTGGTGAGACACTGGACCTGGTTGCTCAGAGTAGTTGTGGCTGCCCCATCCCTGGAGGTGTTCAAGGCCAGGCTGGATGGGGCTTTGAGCAACCTGGTCTAGTGGGAGGTGTCCCTGCCCATGGCAGAGGGTTGGAACTAGAATAACTTTAAGATACCTTCCAAACCAAGCCATTCTATGATCCTATGTGGAATTTCAAGTTATGTTACATAAGCATTCCAATAATACAATTCAGTTCAGAGAGCAAAAGATGTTTTGGTAAAGAAAGCACAGTCCAATTTAAATGCAATGTATCCAAATTAGCTATTCAAATAATGCAGTCACTCCAAATTAGGAAAAGATTGTACTTAGAGTACAATGAAATTTGAAGTATTTTGCATTCTGATCATTCTTAACATTCTCAACTTTGCTTTCACAGCTCACTGCAGCCTTAGTCAAGTTTTCATCTCAATAACATCAGCTTCAGCTAAAATTTTAGCATCTACCTTTTGTTCCTTCAAGTTACTAAGAGTATTAATGCAATTGAAAAGCAATTTACAGAAAAAAAAACCCAAACCAGTAAAAACTTGATTAAAATTCCTTTTTTGCTACTGTTAAAAAAACCCTACCTTTTTGGAAATGGAATATTATACTATGTACTCTATTATGCTGTATTACATTCTATAATATATTACATGAATATTGTAGTTCAACATACGTAGACTCAGATAAAAAGCCTATTCAACCATTCAAAAATAATGTGAGCAAGGTAAAATGTCTTAACGAATTATGCTTAATGTCTTTTGTCCTTCATACTGGGACTTGTCAAGTGAAAAAAATCACTCCACAACCAAAAATTTGAGACAAAAGATAAAATGACACTTTTTTTTTTTAGCAGCATTTTCATGTGTAGCAATATCCACATTCAAGCCAGAGGCTACATGAATACCTTACCAAGCAGAAAACATGATTAACTAATTAATTTAAATTTTAAAAAATTACTTCCCAGAAATAATAGTTCAGCAAGCAATGACCATTTTGCCAAATTTACCTAAGAGGTGTAAGTGTTAAGACTCTGTCATTAGTCAAAGAAAAAAAAGACAAGTAACAGGAGAAGGTAAGAGGCACCTATTTTAGCTGTGTAAGCATTACATATGTATAGCAGTTTGTAATTCAGCCTGCCAAATGAAGTTAAAAAAATATAATGGTACACAAGGGATTTTCTCCTAAACGAAGCTTCAAACAAAGGCTCACACTGCCTATGGGAGCTAATTACAGGCTTCAAAGAAGTTGGTGTAGGTGTTTAAGGGCATTGAGGGTAAAAATAGAAGTCTGAACAAATACTAAAAATTCAGGTTGTAGTCAGGCAGTATCTCTAACCCAAACTTTTTCTTTTTTAACAGGTAAAAAAAAATTATCCATATATACTGTATAGAAACGTAACTAACAAATTTCCATAAGCAACCAAAAAAGCCCCAAATTTAGGCCATAGATTTTTAGTAACCTCTTTACAGTTAAGATCTATGAGGAAGATCAATGTAAAACCAATTCTGTATCTATAATAGTGTAATTTCACAACAATAAATATAAGTTCAGTGATGTCAGTGGACTAACATATTATCTCTGACCTTTATTAACAGATATTCTCTTTACCATAATCAAATCCTAAATAATAGAATACAAATCTATGGCCCAGTAGAACCCCTAATGAGAGCCACAGAAAGCACAAAGTTCCCAGTATACATGCCTTCAGTTTGACTCAACTGCCGTTCACTTACTCAGTATCTAAAATGCCATAAGAAGTAATTCAACACACTGCTCAAGGATGCACTGTCTGACTTGAAGGAGCTACAAATGAGCACTTGCAGCATATCTGCCCGAAGGGATGGTAAATTGTGTCTTTAGAGGTGGGAATGTGTAAGCCAGGATATGGGACAGATCAGAATGGACAAAAAACTTCTTCAGCTGTCAAAGACAATGTGTCATCTAAACTGCATTCTGAGCAGGCTAATTGATGACTCACGTAATCAAAGTTAGGCACTTTGATTATTATCTTCCTGCACAGATCTAGTCACTTGCATTTTTAAAGCCATATTTCATCATATTCATTTCATTATAGATGGTATTTTTCTAGGACTCATCCTATTTTACCCTTTTTTGACAACTCTGGTGTTAGCAACAACTCTCATTTAGCATCATCAAAGTATTTAATTAACAGAATATTAATCTCTAGATACTTTAATAAAAATGCAGCATGTGATCAGATTACACAAATCCACGTGTTACTCATCTCCCACCCTGAATATTACCATTTATCCTAACCTACTATATGATGTCATTCCACCTCTTTTCAATACATGGAATTGTGCTTATGCTCACATGATTTGAATTGAAGACAATTTAAGAGATTGCACTGAAGTCCTCTGCAGAGCACGGTAAACTATGCATCCTCTTATACAATTTTGACAAATAAAACAGTTCGTTAAGCAATACTCTTCCTTCCTACTTTCAAAATAACAATTGGTTTTAGGGCCCAGTACAGATTTACAGGTCTCTCCCTTTAAAATTTTTACATTTTACTAGGAATTGAAGCTGGAAGCAGGAGATGGAATTTGGCAGGTTTACATACTACATATCATATCTCATCGAACTACGTATTTTTGTTAATTTGTAAAGCTGTGTAAATCCAAGATACAGCAACTAGGCAAACTAACCTGGAATTTCTTTTGGATATTTGAAATTACCAAACTAGTGAATGAAGTTAGATAAAGGTAATCGACTCTAAGAAAATTAACAACAGGTCTAATCCACCTCCTAGTGAAGTCAGTGGAAGAATTTTCACTGATCTCAGCAGAAACTGAATTAGCTCTTAAAGTAGACAAAGCCAGTTTGGTACATACAGTACTGAGTGTAATGGACCTCAAAGAAGCACTTATACTACCAGGGACTGGGGACCTGGGGACCACATTTGAAGGAAGAAGAAAAAGGACTAAGAAAAAGGAAAACTCTGTATTTCTCTACCTTTCTCTTTCACTCCATCACATTAACATTAAAAAGACCTGAGGTTTATATAATCCTTAGAGCCAGGGGTTGTAGGGTGAGGGGAAGATTACCAGACAAACTCAATACTCAAAATAAAAAGGTCTTTAAAGGCAACAGAAAAGGCAAGCATTCAAGAAAGCAGAATCAGAGAAAGATTGCTCTTCTTTGAGCAAAATACGTATTAGATAACTTATGATGAACTAATCCACGATGTGAATTTGGGAAGTCTGGATGGGTAATAAAGGCAACAGAATTGTAAAAATCCATATCGAAGTTCAAAGTTTCCTGTTTTTCCTTTGAGGGCACAAAAGATGAATGCTGGTGATATTCAGTATATTTGTGGGTGACTTCTAAACAGACTCAGATACTGACATGATGGTTTTCAGAGTTATCTCGAATACAATAAAAACTGATTGCTAAGAATTACAGTGGAGATCTTACAATAATGATTGGATAAGCTAGCAGATAATACTGAATGTTAAAAAAAAAACATAGAAGGGCATAAATAAACATAACCAGACTTAATTTGTAAAATTAGCTATTATCTACTCAAAAAATAGAGGCATTGTGGACAGCTTGAAGTATCAGCCTAGTGGTCAATAGTGGTCAAAAGCACAGAAATAACGCTTTGAAATGTTGAGAAGAAATAAGGAAGGCTGATAGAAGAAGATGCCAGTTCATAAAATCACTTATGAAAAGGAAAAGACAAATAAGAAGCATTTACTCACTGTATCTCACAAAACCACATGTACCTGATTCAACTGTAAGACTACATATTTTAAAACAAACAGAATGGGAACGCTTATTTTCCACAAAGGACGTAAATCACATTGCAAAAGTAGTCTGTAGATGCCAAAACACTAACTGGATTATTATTAAAAAAAACAGGAGGACAGGGCTACTGGAGACAATTTGGCCATAACAATCCCTCAAGAAGTCCCTGAACTTCTTGGCAGCTAAGATGTTCTACACTTCCACTGCATATTCTTCCCTAAACTCTGTTGCTCATCTACACCACCAAAAAGTCAATAGAGTGAGAAAAGAAAATGGAAAGGTCTGCTTTCAAATGGGATATCTAGTAAACCTTTGCCACTAAAGTAGCAGATGGTGAGTTCTGTGTAGTTGACCATGCTTTACCCTCCATTAACTGATGGATTCATTGCTTCTTATGAAAATTCATGCAAACTGAAGATTACTTAGATGCTCTACACATTGAGCGGAAAAAAAGGAATCTCAGCTCTCTCATCTAAAAAGCAAATAGATCATTTTTTTTATAAAATAAGTTTCTAGTCCTTTCTCTACAGAGAAGAAAACCTGAATTCTAAAGATTCTGAAAGGGAAATATACAACATCCATTCTTAGGGGGGTGGTGGAAACCCAACCAAAAAACCCTATGATTTTACAACCAATCTGAATGAAACCTTTGAAGTACAGTTTTGGTTTGTCTTACTCCTAAAAGTTGGCTGCACAAGTGCTGTTTTATGAGTTTATATAGGGCACAGCAGAAAGTAAACACAGAAATGTGCAGTCCAGAGCCATCCATGTTTATCAGCTGAACTGGAGACTTTCCAGACATGTGGAATCAAGTATGTTAACAGAAATATGAAAATTTAATATTAAAAAATATAATCTTGCTTAAAATGCAAAAACATCTGCTGCAAATTATGTTGTCATTGACTGAAGCTGTTAGGGAAGGCAAGGGAGATGTTTCTAAATCAAATGCAGGATACATGCAGTGGCAAATCACAGCATGACTGCAGTACAATACAAAGGTATGATATAGTGAAAAAGGCAATCGTGATTCTAGGACTAATCAAAAACTTACTTTCAGCAAAAGAAAGAATTATTGGCATTACAGGAAGCACAGTAAGACACCATTTAGACTACGTTGTACATGTTTGGTCACTTACCTTCCAAAAAAAAGTAAATCACACAGAAGACCTACTGCAACAACTAGGAAAATGGAGAATTTCACTAAAAAGTAATACAAAAATAGTTTGGCTTACCTAGCTATACAAAAAGAAAGTCAAGAGAGAATATTATGACTCTACGTGTGTAACGAGGGACAAACACGGAAAGAAAAGAACAACCTGAGCTACAGGATAATGTTGTAACAAGATGAGATAGATAAAAATCAGCCATGAATAAACTAACTGAAAACTGAAAATTTATCTAATCATCTATTAAGTACTTTTCTGGGATTGTGTTCCAAAGGGTAGCAGAGGCATGAAACCCACATTGTTTCATTGTATTGTAACAGAAACAATAATTCTAAACAAGACATCATCTGACCATGATACAGAAATATAAGCTTGATATATGAGCACAGTCTAACTACCACACATAAGGAAACGTTTAAAACCAAGGCTTGTATCCTATTTGTTCCACCATCTTATTTAACAAGTCCCATGCTTTGTGACTTTCAGTGCTCACATGTACATTCTTGTTTTTCCAGAAGCATGATTTGATTTTAGGTTTGCTAGACTTCAGTTTTCACTGATGTGTGAGAATCTGGCTCTATCTAGCAACAGATTTCTGAGAGGAGGACTAGCATGCTCCAGATGGTTTGAAAAACATCTCAGCTTACTGCTGCATCTTCCTTACCCTTTCATGGATAGACTAATTGATGCAATTGAGGGCAACAATGAACTTTAGCTGTCAGATTGGCAGGGATTTATTTTTTGTCTTTCTCTGGAGTATAATGTCTGGTCTACTTTATAGGTCATTTGGCATTCTTACCTATGGGTGTTACTCCTTCTGCAAAAATATAAGATGCTGATAAAGCTCTTGGTCAGTCCTTCCCTTTTCCTGAAATCTCAAAGTATAGGTCTCACTTCTTCAAGAGTGAAAACAAAAGAAAAAATCCCAAAATAAAAAAGCAAGTAAACAAACAAACAACACTTTGTAGCAGACAATATTTTGTAGACCTCTCAAAAGTATCTACTTGCATCCTTAACTGCAGTGTAAGGGACTGGACTCAATTCTAGTACCTTTTACCCTAACCCCTATTTGAGGATATATGATCTCCTTTAAGAAAGCAAGATGCTAATTTCTGAAAGACATTAATTAGCAGCACAACCCAGCCAAGAAGAGCCAAAGGATTCTCATCCAAACAAAAACTTTAACACAGCTTTCCCAAATCAGAAATAAGACATTATGTCAGAGTAAGCATATTTAGTAAATGACTGAGATCAGCTACAAAGAATTGTTCTACAGACTGCAACACTGAAAGTGCCTCAAATAAATGTGACCATAGCCCTGTTTGGCTGAGCATTTTATAATCTAAGAATTTATGTGTTCTAGTAAGTTTTATTACATGATCTCATTCATTTGGAAAACCTTTAAATGGAATCACCTTCACACTTTTCCCCATAGGGTACAGACATTACATTTTAGTTTTTAAAGGTCTTTGTTCTCTCTCAAAAAAAAGGATCCTTTTTCAAATTAAGGGCATACAAAGGTTGGTGGGTTGTTTCTTTGTTGGTTTTTTTTGTTTGTTTGTTTTCCTGAGTAAACAGGAGCCTAAAGGAAAAGGACATAAAGAAAAATAGGCTGTTTGACTTGAAAGTGTGCAAACACTAAGGAAGTAAGAAAGTAACTCAAGGGACACTTCTATGTGTTCTGTAGTGAGTAGTAAGCCACTAAGAACCTCAACCTTGCAAAATATCTGAGAGGATGAGGAACTGGTCCTAAAATTTAGTCACAACCTAGGTACAAATGATCACAATTACTTTGTATTTGTAATATGATTCACAGTCAAGTCCAAGCCTGTAATATACGATCAATGAGTTTTAAAGTAATCTGTGCCCCAAAGCTGAAAATTTCAAATCAGGATCCAAATCACATGAAGGAAAAACTGAAAGTGGAAATTCTGATCAAGTACTTACTCGTCAGAACATTTTAGCAGCTATCCTTCACTTCAGCAGTAAGTGAAAGCAGTTACACAAATATAAGTAGTGGAAAAGAGAAGAAGCTGAGAATAATTAACGTAAAGCTAGAAGTTAACAGAAATCTAGTAACAGAACCAAAAACATAAGGAAAAAAAATGTATGAATTATTTCTTTATTTAAGTATATTAAGAGCAAAGGAATTCTAACAATTCTATGAGTCTTACAAAACAGAAAATTTTCAGCTGACAGTAAGTATTGCTCTACTGTGGTCTGGAAGGAACCTGATGATACACTGATATTAGGTAGTGATGATCATAAATATTTCCTATTCCATCAGTAGCCAAGGAAATCTCTAATTTTAGTAATGGTTGGTTTACATTTTGAAATGATACAGAGTTTATCAGTTTGCACCCAGTAGCTTCAGAAAGGCTACACAAAGAGCAGGCCAATGTGTTAACAGTGATTATCAAGATTCTGAAGCAGTGGGCTTGTATTGTCAATAGTTATTTACACATTGATACTTACTTACCTCCCAAGTAAACATGAATTTGTCAGGATGACACTGACTGAATGACTAAAGTAAAGTGATTACTTCAGAAATCATGTTTCAGGATAGCTAAATGTAAATCTTAACATCTAGGAAAAAACAGGTAAGCACTCCTGTGCTACTTCTAGCGTACAATAAAAGAAATCTCAAAGATTACTACACCAAACCCCCAAAATATGTCTGATTACAGTCTGAAAATGCATTTTAGATACTTTCATTTTAAAGAAATTGTGTATTTCAATCAGTCTGCCTATCTCATACTGCCTCTGACAACAAGCCCTGCTTTTCAGGTTTTTAAGACCAATCTCATGCTAGTAATGTCAAAGAGCTCTAATTTTCTTTCATCCCACTGGCCTTGGCTGCTAACCCACTGAACAGAGGAAACCAGAAGCAAGATAACTTTTTATTTTTCTTGCCGAGCCTTAACTTACCATACTATCATCTAGAGCTGAAAATCAAGAAAAAAGCTGCTGATAACACATGAAGTATCAATCTTGTAGATTAAGTCTAACAAGTCTCTTTAAACTTCCCTGGTACCATCAGTAATTGTGAGAAGGAGACTCCATTGGCGTTTTAGGATTCCTTTGAGCTCCTTTGAATAGCAAAGAATGAGCAAGAGTTAACAAAACAAACTGTCCTCAAGTTGTGACTGTGATCTGTTGATATTTTTAAGATACAACACTCAGCCCACTTGCTCACAAAGCTGCCAGATTTATTACATATGTACATAAATAAATATCCATAACACATATAAGAGAAAAATAGGTGTAACTGCCCCACCTAATCTACAGTATCTTGAAATCAGAAAATAGGATCTGGCGATGCTAGTGGGTCCAGAGTCAAAGATGAGGAGGCAGGATAATCTTGCTTCCTTAGAAGAACTTAGATATGGGAACAATGACAATTGCATCATAAGTATGTAGATCATGAGGTAAGAAAAAACCACGAAGTTAATAATTAACAGTTCTTACATAGCAAATGAGAAGATTTAGGAATCTGAGAATTTGACTCACTATGTTTCTAAGCAGTACACAGAATCATAGAATTGTTTAGGCTGGAAAAGACCTTTAAGATCATCACGTCCAACCCTATATGGAATTGTTGACCTGAGTCAACAAATAGATGGCCCCCTTCCAAGATTCCACCAAGTTCTCAGCCATGGTGAGGCAGGCCACCCATGTCACCAGCAAAGAAAATCCTTTGGGGATTTTGGCATTTGGGGCACGCACTTTCACTCCCTCATCTCCTGCTTCCACTGACTCAATTACATCTCTGATTGGAGCATCCCCCACCTCCTGAGTAACTCCAGGGAGTAGTGGTCACAACCAGGAGCGCTCTGCTTGGTGTCTCTGTTATCCAATTTTGAGCCTCTAACACTCATAATACTTCCCTTTTTTCCTACACATCTTTTGCTCCAGTCACCTTCTAGGGGGTCCTTACACTTTCACCAAGAGGAGGACAAAAGATCCCCGGCCGCAGCTGTGTATTCTCATAACTTAGCTGTGTTTCTGAGTGAGTGTGCCCACTGTCATTGTGTCTTGCCTTGGCCTCAGGGCTCTCTGTGTGTCCTGTGTGTCTCTGAGCATGCCTGCTGCATCAAAGAGTGCCTCGCCTGAGAATCCCATACAGTACTCTAGGTTTGTTAGGTGACAAGATGTTCAGTTCCACAAAACTGGTAGGATCTTCTCAGAACTGCAAGCAGTATGTAAATTTAGTCATAAAAATGTGGGTGTCCATGATCTATCAGCTACCGAAGTGCTTATCCACAGATTTCTATGAACTGTTTTCATAGAGGCACACAGATGCATTTTTCAAAATGTAAGCCAAATAAACAGAGTAATTCTTCTTTAGGACAGTCATAATTTTGTGTTCATTATCATATGTATTTCAAAATGTGCGTGTGTATATACATATACACTGAAAAATATCCCTGAGGGATTTTTACAATAATTTATAGTTTAACATTGCATGTCTGGATGACTGAACAGAAAATTTATCTGGAACCAGTCAGACTGACACTGCAGTTGGATATGTGTCCTGAAGTATTTGGCAAAGTATGTTTTTTACTTGAATTAATTGTGAATGTCTCTATACAGCATTTCAGAGCTATTCAATTAAATTTTATGTGTCTTCTACTTTACAAAAACAAACAAACAAAAAAACAACCCACCAAAAAAAAACAAACCAGAAAGTTCTGGAGACCGTAACACAAGACACAAAGTTAGAAGAGAAATAAACAGCTACTGATAATCCAATTTTAATTTGAAACATTTATGTTAATTTTTTTTCTCATGTGGCTATTCTTTAAACACAATCAGAATCAATGTAATCATCTTATTAGTCAAGTAAGTATCTCTCAATTACTTTTAATGAATTATTATTCTTATTTTTCTTTTGGCATGCAGAGCCTAAATTAATATGCTGGAAAATGTGGCTATATTTTGTGCTGATTCTTTTTCATTTCAGTGGTTTGGCTGCAACAGATGCTGTTGACGGCCATAAGGGAAGAAAAGGTAGGCAGCACTGTACTATCATTAGACTAACATGAATGCGGAAGAGATGGGAGTGAAATCTGAATACATTGAAATACATTCTTTTCAAATGTACTCTCCTTGGGAGTATGACAATTTTTTTATGAATCTGCAATATTTTCTGAGAAGTTTTTGTCTAACCATAATTTGACACTCTCTCTTCACTTTAAAAATCATATTATCTTTGTAGAGTGCAGGAATTTGAATGATGTTATATTCAACAGTGAAGGCATTGGAAAAAATAACTCTGAGAGCAGCATATTGATAATTCGTACGGTCTGAAATAAGCTGCTTCTATGACAAATGATACAGCACAGAGCTTAGTTTTGGCAAACTACATTAAATTGTATCTGCAGTGAATTGTCTGACAAATCTACCTTCTGAAAAGGTCCACTGCTGTCTAAGCACACATGGATAAGCAAATATTGCTGCGAGCTTAGACCCCACTCAAAAGAAGGTTCAAAGATTTTTTTATTTCAGTAGATTTATTTGAGTAGCCTTAATCAAAGTTTTAATTTTCACAGACTCAAGCTATGGTAAGTTGAATTTCAGTAATCTTTTATTACTTATTTCATTTAATTTTTACATAATAAAATGTTTGTGTTTATTCTCTATGCAGCACAGTTCCTCTTATCAACAAACACAGTAGCTAAATAAAAAATTAAGACCTTTTTTGATATAGACATTATATCTCAACTACTAAGGGAAAGAAAAAGATAACCCTTCTCTATCATACTATTTGAGAAATTATTTCTTTCCTGCACATAAGTCTGCTTACAATCTAAGTAGAAGGAACTGCTTTGCCTAAGGAAAACTAAACAAACTATTAATGCTATAAACAAATATTTATTCTTTAGCAATTTCTGTTTACTTTAGAAGTTATACCATCATTAAATATTTCCACACATTATAATGCAAAAACAACCACTGAAATCACTGTAACAAGGATATATTGACCTCATTTTGACAACTGATTCAAAATCTGAGGGCATCTAATAGTCACATTCATATGAGGTAATTAATATTTGTCTCTCACGCCTTTTCTCAGAATATTCTGAGTTTCATTATAATTACCATTAACTGGTTAATTACCTTCAGCATGTAAAATGTTAGGCATGCAGTGTGAGGCAGGGGCTTTAAGGTGGGCTAAAGGCAGCGAGGAAGTTTTCAGGGAACAGTAGTAATTACAGCCTTTGCACCCATATCCCTCTGTAAAAAAGATAAAGCTACTACTATCAGCAAGTTTGCTGATGACACTCGGTGGCGCAGTTGACACGCTGGAGGGAAGGGATGCCATCCAGAGGGACCTGCACAGGCTGGAGAGGTGGGCTTGTGCAAATTGCATGAAGTTCAACCAGGCCAAGTGCAGGGTCCTGCACCTGGGACGTGGCAATCCCAGGCACAAATACAGGTTGGGTGGAGAATGGCTGGAAAG
>JAOTQQ010000012.1:132239736-132346517 GCA_026546715.1 Gallinago undulata | reverse complement strand
CGAGGAAGTGTAGCAACAGGACAAGGGGCAATGGTTTTAAATTGGAAGAGGGGAGATTTAGATTAGATATTAGGAAGGAATTCTTTACAGTGAGGGTGGTGAGGCACTGGAACAGGTTGCCCAGGAAGGTCGTGGATGCCCCATCCCTGGCGGTGTTCAAGGCCAGGCTGGATGGGGCTTTGAGCAACCTGGTGTAGTGGGAGATGTCCCTGCCCATGGCAGGGGGTTTGGAACCCAATGATCTTTAAGGTCCCTTTCCAACCCAAATGATTCTATGATTCTACTACCTTACCTTTTCTGGTCAGCAATACACTTAAATTAATGTAGCTGCCTAAAACGCATCAGCTGGTTTGTGCCTTGAAATACCTATGTCTCTCCACTGATTTCACAGGAAGCCTATAATGCTTTGGTCAGTATCTGAAGTTTGGCAAAACACAGCTGGGCAAAGGTCTCATTTCCTTCTGCGGCCTGTCTGACTAGAAGTTTACATAACTGAAAACTATTTTAACAATGCAAAGGGTAAAACCTTTCTGCTGAAAACTTAGAAACTGCAAATAAGTGCATCAAGCATTAAAAATGGCTTCAGAATCTATACATTGTGCCCTCAGGTTTTTTGCTATTTCTTCATATAGATGCTTGACTTCTGAATTAAGTCTTAGAAAGAAAGATTAAATATAGAATTGGAATTTAAGTAAAATACTTCTGATGATGTTTTAACTACAAACTTCTCATGTGATCAGGTGACAGTTACCTCTTTGGAAAATAAGCTGTTAAGATTGGTTCTAGACCAAATTAATTTTTAGCCTTATGGGAAGAAGCACATAATTTATCCATGATGTTATTCTTTAAAGAACCTCCCAAGCAAATAATTTACTCTATAAAAACTTGTGTAAAGGTAACATACAAACACAGTCCAAACAGTTTTCTGAAAATAAGGTCTTTTAGTCAAAGGAATAATTTAGATAAATAAAAATAATTCATTTTCGTTTCAGTTCTGTGACTTGCAGTCATTGGGCTGAAAGACAGTAGAATTAGCAAGATATAATAGAAGTCATGCTCCCATGATGCAGAAAACAGTGGAGACAGTAGCAGTAGTATTTGCACTGTTAATAATGCTTTTAGTCCATGAGTTTTAATTAGCCTTTCATCTACTGTAAACAATAATTCCTACTTAATCTTAATGAAAGATAAACTTCCAAACATAGTTCTGAAATCTCAGCTGTTAGAATATTATACTGTATTGCCAGATAGTAAAAATAATTTTAAAATGCCTCTGTTGTCTAACTTCACCTGAAAATAAATGGCAGGAATAGAACATAGCGAGAGATAGAAAACATTTATTAGATCATCTAGTTTGTTTCCATGACAATGAAGGATCTTTCCCCACAGTACATTTTCTAGAGTTTTCTCAATTTGATTTCAGAAGTTATTTTTTTAAGACTTTTAATACCATTTCCTATGTGATTCGTTCCATAATGTGGTAGATTAAGAAATTTGCATGGGCATTCAGTCAAAACCTTCCATTGATTATATCACACTTCAGGATTTTTTTTAAAACCTCCTAAATAAATGTTCTTGCCATTTAAGTAATGAACACATATATACACTACTGTCTCCTTTCAACTTGAACTAAACCAACGTGGACATATGTCCATTTCTCTTCACAATTCTCTTCTGAATTTTTTACCCTCCTTTTATGGCTTTTCTGAAATACAAGTTTGCTAAAAATGTATGTCCACAATTATGCACAGTGATACTAGCTGTCAGTGTCTCAGAGCTGCATAGGACAGCATGTTCCACCTTACATTTAGCAGTTAGAAACATTACTGAAAACCTAAGATGGTGTTCAAAACTTTTTAATTAGGTGATAAACCATCAGTAATGGTCAGTCCCAACAGGTACTGTGGGATTTGTGTGGAAAACATTAAATTTCCATTCTACAAATGATGTTTATCTGAAGTTCACAGCTGTCTTCTAAAACAGCATTGTGTATTATCTCAATACAGCATTGTGTATTACCTCAGTATCAGGTCCTGAGGGACATACAATAAACTTGTGCATCACTGAGAGTTCAAATATAAAACTCCTTTTTCCAACAGTTCACTAGAAGCTAAAATTCTCATCAAGATATAGAAAGAAGGTTTAGAAAAGGAATATAAGGATGCTTGGGAGGAATACCGTAAGAGCTTTCATGGCAAAATATATACCTATTTTATTGTATTAGATTTACTGAGGACAGCAGTAGGTATCATAATCCTCTTTTCACAAATAAATTATTTCTGTATATATAACTTAGAATTATTAAACCACCACAGCAAAAGCAATCTCTATTGACTAATCAAGATCAATAACAATTTATGGAAAGGAACCCCTAGTTAGTCTGTTTTAGTTAGCAGATCATATAGCTACAAAGAAACTGAAGATGTCTATACTAGTACCTTATTCTTTGACTGTTTTATACAGGCTTAGAAAAAAATTAGACCTAGTATGTACATATTTAAAATATTATCTTATAGGATTAGAGATGCTTCAAGATATTGAGAGAAATTCCTGAGAGAATGCTAGGAATATCAGAGATTTTTGTTTTCATTCATGTAAGCAACAGAGTTAAATTTTCTTCTTCAAAGGAGAAAAAAAAAAAGGAAAGGATTTAACATTAACTATAGAACCATAATTAATCCTTGATAATGTGTGGACACCTATATAAATGTAATACCATTCCCAGTTAAGTATTCAAACTGCCCTATTTATTATACATGATTTATGTATCACAAATAAAATTCAGCAGCCCTGCAGCAGAAAGTGCAGCTAATCAGCACAAAGTAGATCATAGACAGAAAATATAATCAGGTGAAATGGAGGCTATGCTTTCACTGTAGAATTAATACAGACTTCTGCTGTGATATTGACAGTACCCTTCCTCACAGCTCCTCTCAGAAACCTCTTCTTCCAGTTCAGTAATGCTTCTAAATTGGACTTCCCAACATGTTTTGAGTCAATTTGCAATTAGTATAAAGTGCATTAAAATTAATCATTATAGCATTTTCTTTTATTTTTTCAGTGTATCCAGTTCATTCTTTGCTAAAGCACTCTAAAAATAACCTGCACAGAAGTGATTAAGTACAAAATCTGTCAAAAAAATAGAAAATAAAATTTTCTTTCTAGATCTGCTCAGTACCAAGACTAATCCAGTACAGTGCTGATAAAATTATGACATTAATATATTGTCCTAAGAACATGTTACCTTCTCTTGGTTTTGATTATATAACTTAAAGCAGTGCATTTTCTTCTGAAAGATAAAAAAAAAACAAACAGCAATGGCTATTAGTGCAGAATCATTTGAAAAACTGAAAAAAGTTATTTGTTTTTAGGTAGTGAGATAAGCATGCAAAGATGTCGAACTTTGAATCAAGTATATTGTTATGCAACAGAATGAGATTCATCCCCACACAAAGTAACCAGGAAAGAAATTGAAGTTTTTGAAATTTGTTATTTAGGTACATGGAGATAATGAAATATTCCAGTCTATTGCCACAGTTTAAATTTTGCATTACATGAGAGATGCATAACACGTGATTTAATGAGGACATTCTATTATTTTGCAGCATTTTCTTGTCAGAGAAGAGAATTGAAGCAGGAGAAGGAAAAAAATACAGATAGGCAAGAGACGGAAATAACACACTACAACTCAGTGAACAGGTCTATTTGCTAAACTCTATTTCCTATCTTATCTTCACACTGTTGCATTCCTTAGATTTCAGTGTACTTTTCCCACATGATGTAAAAAATGTTAAGATGTCACCTATATGTCATCAAAACGAAATACAGATTAATGGCCCTTGCATAATTTGAGTAGAAAAGAGATTAGAGAGAAAGCATTTAGATACCAGTGATTATTCAAAAGGTTTCCCAACTAAAGGTAAGTAGGAAATGTTCAAGTTTCTCATCTGAGTTTATTTCTATATTTAGTGGTGAACTCTAAAATACAGACTTATTCATAGTGGATTACATCAACAGACCAGAATCCAGTAAAGAACCCTTTGGATTAAGTACATAGAAATACTGCAACAATAAAATCCACAAAAATGCGGATCATCAGGTTTTTTTCCCAGTTTACCATCAGGAGGCCACACAACACCCCCTGCAGAATTAATGATTTTTTTCTGTGTTTAACAGGAGAACAAGGTATTTTTGTACACTAGTGCAATCTTGCAAGCATAATCTCTCAGTATTTCATATAGTTACCTAATTTTAACTGTCTCCGTCAAACATACTTACTACACAACACCCTCACATTTGTTAAGAATTTCTTCACAAATACAAATATATATTTGATGTATTTGTATATGAATACAGAATTGAGAAATTATGTTCTATTTTTACACTAATGAAAAAGACTTTTGAAAGACCTATCCCAAGACACACACACAAAAAAAAAACCCCCAACAACAAAAAAAACAAAACACTGTAGTGAGGACACATCAGGTGTGTAGCTGACAGTACGTAAGGAAATAACGAAGTTAGTAATATGATGCAATTTGACTGAGGGCATCCTTGGTGCAAGTGAAGGGTGTGGCACAAAATCCTTGTGTATCTCTAAGATACTTAAGTTATTCTGTCAGCCTAAAATCTAAAGAGGAACTCAGATTCCCAAAAAACAGAATGAAAAACTGTTTTGATCTTTCATTGCTGTGTATTTACAAACCAGGATCATGACGACCTTTGCAAATATTTATAAATTAAACTTCAGAGACTTCCATGAAGTATTAAACACCAAATATATCCCAGAAAACTCCAGCAGTGACATTTACATGATTTTCCTGGCACTACAAAGGAGATGGTAACAGTGGCAGGTGTAGAATTCAAACTCCTGCATCCTCCAGTTCTTTCACTGAATGGCATTAATACCTTCTTCTCTTCTACACTTTATTAAAAAATAAGATATTTTAATTACTATTACAGGTGATCCTTACACACCATGATTATGCTGTCCTACAGCATGAGTGTATTTCAACATTAAAGATCCACGCTAAGCTCAAACTTTTTTGCATATAAATTATTTCAATTGCTGTAGTTTTAATATCATAATTCTTGCTGCATTATAATATATTTTCTGTTCTCCCTGACAATATTCCAAAACTTCCAGAATCATGACAGTTACATGAAGCAGGTTCTACTGAAAGACTTCCTGAAAACAGGTTGCTTAAAAGCTTTTACTGTAGGTTATTTGAATAATGATCAAACAGTGTTAGTCACTGTGACACACAAGAGCTATAAAATTTGCTTCTTCTCTAAAAAACACATTTTTTTTCTTAATTTTACAGCAGGACAATGCTACCATTACCAGTGAAAAACTGAAGTCCTCAAGTGAACGGAACACTGACTACACCTGGGGTCCTAACATCCACACAAAATGTACTGGCTCTAAGTGCAGTTTGAAGACAGAGGAGCAACAACATAAAAATGATCCTAGAAAATCAGAAATGTAAAGAGAAACACACTGGTATATTGAAGAGGAGAGGGTTAAGAGGGGAGGAAAGATTTTGTACTTGCTGCTTCATGCAAAGTTTTTAATGTTATCCTTGGGGTTTTTTTTTAAATTATGTTTGTATATCTATACGTGCAAATAAATTTTATATAACTAGAAATAAGTCAATAATTGAAGTGTAAAGTCTTGAAATTTCGAGGTTCCATATTTTAATGTTCTATGCTTTAACGTTTTACCTATGTTATTTAATAAAGGAGTTATTATTTGCTTCCAAATATACATACGTAATATATGCCATCTTCAGTGCAGAATAGCTAAACCACATACTAAACTTCTTTGTTTTAGACTATTTCTCTGTGACTTTCCGGTATAGGTTAAACATTATAAATATTTTAAAGCAATTATCGTAATTGCATTATCTTGCTTCTCAGCTTAATTTTGTGTATCTTTTAACAAGTAAAGTTTATTGTTCCTATTATTATATATAGGCCTATTACTATATTACTATCTAAGAGACATGGACTAAAAATTAGTCTCTTGAAAATATTGATGAAATTTCATGATAAAAAATTATCTTGAATACCAGTAGATAGGAATTTGGAAGTATATCTTAATCAGAAAGAGAAGCCAAAAATTGGAGGGAGGATAAAGGGTATTAATCAAGACATATTTCATTCTTACAAATAAAGACATCATAGAAATTCACTCTGACTTCTGTACAATAAATCCAACTCAACTCTTATTCTAAACCAGAAAAAGTTATGTTTCAGCAATTCAATCTGTAATCCCTCTCATGCTTAGACAAATTTGGGACAAAATTCTTGATACGCAACTTTTTTATTTCATTTCTCATTCTCATAATTATTTCTTGTCAGGGTAAGGAAAAAAAAAAAAGGCAGAAACCAAAAAGCAACTACCAGAAGTTGCCTTTGCCTCCCTATTGCAAAGCACATGCTGAAGTGAAGCCAAGAACTTGAAATACTTCCAACTTTTCCTTCAAACCTTCTAGCTCAGGGTAAAGCTAAAATTATACTGATACCTCCAATACTCATCTGAGATTTCACTGTTTTCCAGAGGCCAATATTATATTTTTTTATTCCTTTTCTTGGAACTTAAAATCACTTGAGGCCCAGATACCAATCTTTCTTGAACTGTTTTGAAACACAGTGTTTTCTATGAGTAAACCTTCATTTACCTTTACAGCGCAAAATCAAGAGCACATTCCTGAGACATCTAAAGGGACACTAGGTCCACAGTTAGCAACTGGTAGGACACTCTTGTCTCACCTGAAAGGAAAGCAGCAATGTAGCTGCAACACTGTTCCATCCTCCCCAGTTGATACATACCTACACACCCAAATGTCCTGGTTTTATTTGTGGTATTCTGTCTACCTCTATGTTGTGATAGCAGAAGTTTAAATAGGTTTGTTTTCCCTTCTGTTCTTACTCAGAATGACACTATGCCAAAAAGATCAAAAAAGAGTCAAAAAAGCCATCAAGCAACAGCAGGGCCCACACCAATAGCAATGGTTTTCCTCTATTCCACTGCTTCAGCGAGTCTATAAATGGTGACAGAAACAGCTGGCAAAACTTCTCTATCAAGGAACACACGGATATATCTTAGTTCTGATAAGCAGTTTTGCTTTTTGAAGGCCCATGTTTCTACAAGGCATTATAATTACTATTACTGACCTGGCACATAAATTGTGCCATTAGTAGGCATGATGTGCCATAAAGGTGGATGTGATTTAATTTGCTGATCTGAACGTAAAAGAGCTAAAAGAATTAAAAAAAGGAGTGAAAACAAGTGAGGGACTACTTGCTACTAAGCAAAGCAGGACCGCAGAAGACTCTCACCAGGAGTCTTTGACCATACAGCTGGGAAGACGAAAATATTTATGAAAATGAGTCTGAGCAGCTACAGCAAACAGTCTGGCACATTGACTTTGCCTCATACCAATTTACCAAACTCTACACTGAGGCAGTATGGAGCAGATTGGCATTGCATTCATGCCAGTGTTACCGGAGTGACAGCACCCTGAGGAAGGGTAAAAGGGATAGCTGGGGCTAGTTATTGTTTCAGCCATCACAGCTCAATCCATCCCTAAATGTGTCTATTACCTAATCAAGGATCATGACTAGTAACTTTGCTTTCTGGATGTCCCTGTTGGAACATTCAGTTTTCATAAACTACTAGGCTCTTGTCATTGAACAAATTTCTTTAAAATGTTTCAAAAAAATCACAATTCATTTTTCAATATCATGGCCTCTGCGCCTTTTCACCTTCCAGAAAAAGAAAATACCCACAACTTATGTGAATGTTCTGAGGCATGACAGAAATTATCTGAGTTATTCAAGAATGGAAAGAGATTCTTTTTATATGTTCTGATTTAAAACGTCAAACTTGGTAACTCAAATACAGCTTAGGTTTCTGTTCCTCTCACCCAGGTGAGGGAAAAAAAATTAAGTTTTAAGGCACGTTTAGTCATTTCCAAATTTAGGATGATTTAAATTTGTCAATTTAACATACTATCTGAATTAAGATAAATTACCCAGCTCTAACCCAACCTCTTTTTTCTTCCTGGTGGGAGGTTAAAATCATACGCCAGCTAAGATTTTATTGCCATCATCAGATAACAGCAGCTGATGCACAATGAGAATAGAGAAAAACCTGTTATGGCTGCAAATATCCACAGCTCTGTGAGATTCATGGAAGAAGCATATGTCACCTTATTAAATCTGTAGCAACTGAGGTGGAAGTAACAGAAGGTGTCTCTCTCCAGAGCTGGAAGAGATGGGAAGAGAAATGGTTCTGTAAGGAAACCTCTTACTTTTCTCTCTCTGAAAATATCTTTTAACAGGATGCTACAAGGATGGTTTTCCTAGAAATAGGGATTTAAAAAACAAACCCAAAAACCAACAGTTGCCAAGACAGGATGGAATACAGAACTCAGAAAGAAATAGCTTTGGGGCAAGTTAGTACATTCAGTTCCTTCCTCCAAGGGAAACAAAGATGAGAAAACTTAAAAACTCATGCTACTTGTTCCACTTTCTCCCAAATTTACACATCAAGGGGCAAAGGATGGATGGTGTTAGATACACTTAATCCAGCTCAAAGAGGACATAGAGTGCTCCATGAGAGAGATGCATGGCAAAGGTGCAAAAAACACCAAATACACAGCTGAAAGAGTCTTTCTCTGCCTTTTATATACAACTTGCTGTCTCATTCAGACTTCCCCTTGTGTTTACAGTTGGTTTTATGTATATATGCACATAGGGATTCTCCTGAATATTGCTATGTCTCTCATTTTAGGAAGAAAAAAAAAAGAAGATCACTTGACATGGATAACCTCTTTGAAATAATATAGATATCTAGGGCTGGTGTCAGCTTAGTTTTGGAATTCTGATTGTGGCTGATGCAAGACACAAACAGTTAACAATCAGAGGAGGAAATTGCTTTACTATGCTTTTAACTCATTAAGGAGAAAATACATAGTAGGAACACAAAAAAAATTCTGGATTTTTTTCCAGCATTGCATGATTTTCCCATTTAGAAAGCACATCAGCTGCAAATTCCAAGAAACTATTTAAAATGGGATTATATGAATCTAGTATGGAGGTTAAAAGGGAGCAGATGTGAAAATCCCAACAAGCTGAAATTTTAAAGGTAGTTATAGACAAGCTAGTTTTTGGAAGTGAGAAGAGGCAGCTTGAGTTATTATTCACTATTATATATCAGAATATGACAATATACTTTCATTTCTAACACCATCAGTGCGTTTTTATCCTTCACTGTTATACTGATAATAGCTGAAAATACCACATACTCTTAGAATTATAGCAAACCCTTAGATCTATTCTACAGAAATATCTCAACAAAATTGTTTCCCAAGGAACAGAAAATGATCTCTTTCCTTCAATGTCAAAGTAATCATTAGTTGCACCATGACAAATAACAATTGCTTGTGCCAGTAATTCTTGACATCATGTGATGGCTTCATTATAAAATGGAGCATTAGTAAATCGCTCATATTTAGGAAATAAAACAGAAATTTAAATAATGAAAAATAAATCATATTTTTCTGCTAAAATTATATTTCCTCTGTAAATCTGTGGTTTCATGAACAGACTAATTTATTAGGTATCTTATTAACCTTTTGAAAATTAATGTATTTATGTAAAAGATCCTTACCAAGGGACTGAAAAAGTGAACACTCTTAAGAGTCTTTTAAAATACTGGGGTTTAATTTAATGAAAGAAAATACAGCTTACTTTTTTAAACTGTGTCAAATTTCAAAACAGACCATTCCTAAGTCTCTGCCGTACACAGAATTTGTGAACAACCTCAGTACTATTTTTGGGCTGAATATATTAGTTATCTTATGCCCCTGTGTGGCCAATCTAGAAAACAAATTTACTTTCACATAACTTTAACAAAGTAGTAACGATGTGTCACGGGAGACACTGGGTTTAGGTAAATCCACTGCTTTCCATTCTCAGAGAAAAGCTGTTAATATATTGCATTGGTATAATTGGGTTGATACTGTTCTGTACAGTTTGTATCAATTTTAGTCACAAAGGATACTCACCATTATGCAGTGATGTGTTAATCTGAATATTGCCTAAAGCAACTGTGGCTTCGCAAAGCATGCTGTTACAAATAGAGCATCTGACAGCACAGTATTTGTATGCTAAACTTTAAGTGAAAAATGGCAATCAGAAAATCCAGTTTATCTGATAACTACAGGTTTTTAAAGACATTTAAAAACCTTATTCATTGTCTTTAGTCATTTGAATGGAAAAGTATGTCAATTAAAGTCATCAGAAAAAATTCAGACTGCAAAAAAAATGAACCTCCTTTGGATGCTGCTTTAGAATTTAGATAAAATGTAAGCACTTAGTATGTTTTCAGAAGAGGTTTCATGATTTCTTTTCCTATACTTTCTTTTCCCAGACACATGAAGAATGTATTCCACAAACCAGATATTTGCCAAGTGCTAAGAGTGCAGAACAATTCTTGCAACTTCCTGATATGAGGTAATTTTAATCATTTTTCAACAGAAAGTAGTCCATTATACAGGAAAATAGCACTACGGTCCCCAGTATCAGTGAAAAAATTTTGAGGTAAAATCATAGCTCTTACTGCTTCAACTGGTTGGAGTTGGTAATGTCAGATAAAGACTGTGCAGGACCAGGAGGAAGGCCCAGTAAACCAGCTATCACTTTTAACCCATAATAGCATCTTACAGCACAGTTGCCCTGTAGCAAGCAAAAGAGTACTAAACTGCAATATTCTTCCAGCAGAAGCTCTTAGCAGAGGATAACTAAACCCATTTAAAAGGTAAAAATCAATCTAACTCACGAGGAGTTTAATATCCTTTGGGTCGTCTCACATCAGCTACTGCAAAGCAAATAATATGCAAATAAAAACCAACTTATGTACGGTCTCTATGGAAAAAAACTGAGATATATGTTCCTGTTAATGTTTGGTATAATATCAGAAAGTGAAGGCTGAGATAACTGGTTTTCCTGCACGAAAATCATGGCATATCTAAACTTTCAGGAGAATTGAGAAGTCCAAGAACAAATCATGTGAAAATTAATAGGAATGTACTTTCAGTTACAGTTACAGGCATACTATCTGGTTCCCTGTGACTTCCCGGTTTATATTCCTTTATCTACTACACCGGTAGTATGCATTTACCTGTTCTCTTCACATTATGACTTTTTGTAAGCAGCAATTAATCATTCTGTGCTTAATGTCAGATGTTATCTTTCTAGACTCTTAGAATTAAAAACAGAAAGAAAAACCTTAAAAAGAAAAAAAGATCATCTCTTTTTAGTCTGACCAAATATTTAACTTCAAAGTCTGAAAAACAGACCACATTGTACCTCATCAAAGTGGAATCTTTTACATGCTAGAGGTATTTTTTTCCCCCTATCACAGTTCTGAAACATTAACTCTTAATGCGTGAACAGTTAGTTTTTAACAAGTGCATACTTTAATTGTGCAAAGCTTTAAGTGAAAGATCTACCTAAAATATACACTATATTGATTTAATTTAAAAAATTAAGTATTTTTTTTATGTCAGTAAGACAACAAAAAGGACAAGCCTCCGAAATAAATGGCAGCAAGATTTTTTAGTGACTACAAGAGATGACTTCTTCAAAGTCCTTTTATCAAGATCAAATTTAGAATACTAATACCTATTGAGAAGACAGAATCTTTTTACTCAATAACCTTAAATAACTTTCAACTAACTTTAACTTCAGAAGACAGAAAGCATGTCTTAGTCTCTTATGATTACTGCTGTATTTTGTTGAAAAATCACACAATGTTTTCTTGAAGTCCAAAGCATTGGTACCTAGAAAACCACGA
Organism: Gallinago undulata; assembly: GCA_026546715.1. Taxonomy (NCBI): domain Eukaryota; kingdom Metazoa; phylum Chordata; class Aves; order Charadriiformes; family Scolopacidae; genus Gallinago; species Gallinago undulata. Next base: position 132,334,651 of record JAOTQQ010000012.1, on the reverse strand, counting down.
TATTGGTCCTTATAAATATAGAAAAATTATCATCCTAAATAAGACAGCCCATACTAGTTAGGAGGCTTGGTTTCCTAACAGTCTTTTCTTATTTGCCAGTCTTCTAGAACAAATGTAATTCTAAATCTCAGACACAGCAAATGCAATAAAATAATTCTCTGATGGCTTTTGATTTGAAACTGTTACCATGTACAGCTTTTGACAGAGACTTACAAGCAAAATACACACCTAAAAGTACCATGCACATACATCTGTAAAAAAAAAAAATAAATAACAAAAAGTATGCATCTTGATCTTCAAAAAGCATGCACTTTGATCTGCAAAAACAGATCCAGAGAATCAGGTCTTGATTTGTAGCTGATTAGAACAGTTGCTAAGGGCTTTTTTGGTTGCTGCAGGCCTGAAACTATGCACTTGGAAACATGCACTGCTTTAGAATTACAGCTGATAATACATAAATTATTGCTCCATTTTGTAGAGCTTCAAAGATTTCACAGTACACCAAAAAGACGTAAGAAAAAAATCATTGACTTCATATCTCCTATAGATCTGAAAAATAATCTTAATACCTTAAAGTGATTATGATTACTAAAGTTACCTCCATCATTTTTCATGCCTAATTAGAAATTCATAACCAAGATATCAAAACTTGAAAACAGTAACATTAAATAAAGACTACAATACTTATACAGGAAACACCAGCAGTAAGGCAGAGAATCCTTAAAACAATATTCTGGGAAATACAATGATAATTTTCTGAAGTATTAAATGCAAGTATCACTGTATTTAAGAAATAATATCCCATTTAAAAGGGGTTTCCTCCCACAGATACAGAGAAGAAGATCAAAATGCTGGATATAGTCTCTGCAATATTACTTCCACCCTTTTTCCAGAATGTTTCCATCAATGCACTATCTTTATAAAAAACTACAGGTTTCTTTTTCTCCCTTATCTGCTCTCATACTCTTTTAGATAAAATTCTTAATCATTTTTACTGTTCATATTTAATAGCAGTATGAAAAAGTTCAAAGCATCAGTATTACAGTATGTTTACTAAAAAATGCCACAAAAATGACTCAGTATTAATTCAGTTTACTTCCCAAAAAAATCCTAAGAAACCAATTTAATCACCACCTCACACCAATAAACAACTTCTCTCTAGCATTTCTAATTCCCACAAAACAATAGCTAATCATAAATGGATAGCCTACAGAGCTGACAGACCTGCTGCAAAGCATCCACTGATCATCTATAATTTGGCCACTTAAAAAGGTTGTTGAAAAGCATCACACACACAATCTAAGTCTTCTAAAAATAAGAAACTGCTTTCTGCCTATTTTGCAAATGTATGCAGGACTACTAATTTACATCTTCCAACAAATTATGCATGGTTAAACATACACATCTTTGAGCATTTAATCCTTTCACTGCCACATCCATACAGAAATCATTTTCTCAGACAAATTTGTTTATGAATATTTAATATGCTTTAAGGATTACAGCTAATAATGGTAGCTAATGTATTTGAAAGATACATAACCATCTTAAATATTTTATTCTATCTTTGCTGGCTTTATTTCTGCAGATTGAGTTCTCATTTAAATCCTTACATAAAACATAAAAGCACCAACTGAAGAGACTCATTGTTACCATAAAAACATTAAAATCTAAGAGTGAAATTATAAAAGCACCCCATTGAAAAACATGCAAATAGATTACTAGCAGCATAAGCACAGAATTGGTAAGACAAAAATGTTTCATTTTTACTCACCTAGTGTTGTTCAACGTTTGTCCAAAAAGATCATTTTGTAAAATATTTGGAGGGGATGAGAAAACCCCATGAAAATGAGATAAAACAGAATTGCAGACCTGGCGCAGTGTCTCAAATTGCATTTTTTCTCTTTCCTTCCCTTCTATTTTTCTTCACCACCTGTCTTAAAAGTCATCTATTTTGCACACACCATCAAATGCAAACATGCCAATCAAGTTCCATATTTCTCCTGATCTCTGTAAAAACTGTGCCTAAATGAGCAGGGGCTGATAGCTAATTGTACAGTCATTATTCTTCTAATTCAGTTGTAGAAGATTTAGTACCCGTGCGGCTTTCTCCTGACTGTAGCAAGAATTCTAAACAGCAGTAAGCTTTTCGGGCATTCCCAGCTGAAGTGTGAAGCTGAGCTGCTTTCATGTACTCTACTCATATTTCTCCAAGCCTATTAAAAACACGCAGTGAATAGACGCTGTCGTCAGGAGTTTCAGCGCATCTGGCTGCCAGCACTAAAATCTCAGAAGTAAAAAAAACGAGGACAAGGCATCCTCACACTGTTACTACTGTCGAAGAGGAGGAGGATTTCTGCATCTTCCCCTCCTCCTTCCCTCCCTTGTAAAAATGACTAACATCAGTGACCGTGTATGTAAGTCTTTTTTTTCTTTTTTTTTTTTAGCTTTGCAGGGCAGAAGGACCACTCAAAAAATATTCTCCATATAATAAATAACACGTAGCACAGCATGAGACTGTAACAATAGACCTTTCATCTTATATCTGAAAAGCTATACCATACCTTACATGAGATAACAGGTTTTTCATGGCAAACATTTAAATGTAATATCAATTAATGACCGGATAAAACAGTATACATTCTATATGTAACTACTCTGTTAGGGACTGTATGTACAGCATCAAGGCAGTGATTTATCACGCAAACTTGAACAATCACTAAAAGGAATGGCTGCATTATATATATACTACATTTCACAATAAGAAGTCTTTGGCATCTTTTAAAAGTTTATTGCACAGAATCAGGAATGATAGAACCGAGCAAAATCAATCACTTCTTTGGGTGCCCCATACCTGTCTACTTCCAGGAAAACCTTAGAAGCCTATGTCTTAGAAGCCTATGTCTCCGGTACACACACAGTATAGGAAGTCAAAGAACAAGAAGCAGAATCAGTTGTCTAACAGAACACAGAGATTCTGCAGCATAATATGCACAGTGAATACCATTAAATATACAGAAAATAAGTACGTCTGACTACAAAACGTATTTTCCCTCTTTTCTTTCAACGCTCGTGCAAGAGGATGGCATTACACAACATTACAGAATATATTCTATCATTGTCAAATTGAAAAATAACAATTAAAAAGATTTTCCTTAGAATATCTCATTTTCTATCCACAGCTTTTAACATCTTAGCACTAATTACAAAATCTCTGAATAAACCAACATAAAATGAGGGCCATTATTAAAGCTCTTCCACTGAAAGCAATTTTAATCCCAGAAGATATGGGAATAAGCAACCTTCCAGCTAATTAAAGTGTTGTATTTATGTGCTCAGGAGGGAGTACCCATCCAGGCTTCTCTGCCCAGAAGGACAGCAGCTATAATTCAGATTTTCAAACAATAATGGAAAAGAACAAATTCATCTCCAGGTCCCTCTAAAAAAGATTTAGAAGACTCCATAGTATATCTCATGTTAAATAAAAAGTAAAATAAATAATTTAAAAAAAAACAAAACAAGAAAATAGCCACTAACAAAACTGTTCCCAAAACTCATGTGAAAACCTACAAAGTACTACACCGAATAGTTCTTAATATCTCTTTTTATGCGTATAGCATACTGTGCATTATGGAAACATTACAATTTATAGTTAAAAATACTAGCCTATACGCATGGCAAATCTGGTAATTGTTGAGATCCTGGAGTAGGAGCTAACGAGTATTTATGGCTATCTTGCTATAGTAAAATGGAAACTTAATACCTGGTAACCACCTGACCTACATTACAGAGAATTCATGATTAGAATATAAAAAAAATTGCCTTTAAATTCATTCCATCAAAAAGATAAAATTTTCATCTGCAAGAAGCAGAATCATCCTGTCACAAATGATTCAAGTTATTCAAATAATTATCAGTCTCATATGCACCAATTAACAGTTCAGAGACAACATGAACCATGGAGCAGATACAAGAGCAATACCATACCATATATTTCAATTACATATCCATTTCGTTGTGTGCCTTATGAATGGTCATCAACACCAAAATGCTCCTGTAGATGCAACCAATGTCTTGCAAATTGGACATTCCCCTTTCTAGGGAAGTTATTACATAAATTCTTTTTTTTTGTAAAATTGTTCTAAAACTACTGAAAAAATGGAATACACATTTAAAACTTCAAATTTTTCATTTAAATCTGCGGAATGAAGAGTACTCTACACATATTCATGCAAGTAAAACCTTTAATAGGGAAAAGATAAAAGGATATTTTAAAAGGCAAATACTCCATAGTTGCTACTAGCAGAAAATTCAACTATAATGACAGAGCAAATGTATATTATGCAAATATACATTTTTTTTTTTACATTTGGAATTTTCATCAAGATAGAACTTACAGTTGATTAGATTTTTTTTTTTTCAAAAAAATAAATAGTACAGAAAAATAAATAGAATTGTCTTTCCTGACCCTTCTATTGCTCTTGAAGAGACCCTTTGGCCAATAAAAAAATATTTCCCATATTTACTGTGTTGCCAGTATTATTGTATTGGCCCTATAATGTAGACTTATTACTAAGCCCTTTTCTTAGTTACTCTCACGTTTTCCAAAAGATAATAGTTTGGGCTGAGAAGCAGCAACAAACCAAAGAGGCCTAGCAAGAATAGGATGGAGAAGATGGAATGAAGGAGCACGAGCAGAGTGCGCTCTGCCCACTGAAGTACTTATCCTTTTAGAACCAAAAAGAACTGATAATCAAAAGAAGTCTGTGGAACTACACAAAAAATTTATTTCCTGTACACTAATATTGTTTGAGAACAAAACAGTACAGGTACTAGTTACCTTACATCAATCCCGTTAGTGATCTTCAAATGTGTCAGTAGTTTTTATATTAGAAAATTTCCTGTGGTGAAGGGCTCAATGATTTAGTGTCATTTTTAAGATCTAGGAAATTACATCCTCAGCATTCCCAGGTTAAAATCCTCATGTAAGAATTCTGGAAAAGACCATGCAATATTCATATTACAAGAAAAAAAGGTCCTATATGCACAGGCTCCTTTTTTTCAAAACACTCCTAATTGTGTAGTTCAACATGCACTAGGTAAGCCAAGCACAACTTAAGTACTTGTGATTCTAGCACTTCCTAACATTCAAGGGCCTAATTCAAATACTTTTGATAGTTATTTTTATTATAGTATTGTGTGTATTTATACTTGCATATATACGTACACACTCTTGCTAATTATGGTTCAATAATAATAAATTTCATTTCTACACCAGTTTTATAAAGGATTTCAAAGACATGAACGCAAATTGCTTTAAAGATATTGCACAGAATGGGAAAAATAAGTGCCAGACAGTCTAAGCAACTACCTGACATGGCTGACAGCCTATTTCAAAATGAAAAGACAAGCCTGGGAAAGCATCATTGGATCCATTAAGCCAGGCTACACTGAGATCCTTACAGATACCTATTTCCCTAGCCACATTGAATCTTAACAATCACCCACCAGCAACGAGTAATTTGGAAGAAAAGTTATTCGAGAAAGCTCCCAAGTAGGTATGCATATTTTTGAATTTACATAAAACATTTCTATTTCAAATATAAGATTAAACTTCTTTGAATTTTAATCTAGAATTTGAAAGCTCTTCAGATAACATATTTGTACATATTGTCAACTTCATTTAGATAATAGGTTTATCTCAAACATTACTTACGGGTATCACTTCTTTATTATAGCCACACAGAAAAGACACTTCACAGAAAGTTGTAGCTTAAACAAGGTAAAGTCATGCAACCTCATTAAAGATATGCAGTACAGCTCATAAGGCAAAGATTGTTCTGTGATAAAAGATACTATCACGTATAATTTTGGGCTCAATTCCATTCTAATTTACTGGATATTACGTAAGTAGAGTTTGACGGAATTACAGAAGAAAATGGTAGAGGTGAGTCATTTGGAGTTTGGGGGCAAGAGTGGGATTTTTATAAATGTACAGTAAGTCAAACCTCTATTTTTTTCATCTAGACGCTACATAAAATATGGTAATTAATAGCACATAAACACCTGTAACGTAGCCACCATTGCTCTCCAGTATATCCATATCAAAGCATTTAGGATTAAAAAAATTTGAATGTTTAAGTATTGTCATTATGAAAATAAATCTAAACAAATGCTTTTCAGACAAGTAAATTAACAACAGTGGCCTTGCACACTGGATGGTGTTTTATTACCACTCATTTGGGGTCAGATTAGCAAACTGATGCTCCAAGGTGGGACATGATTTTAAAGGGCTAACTTAAATTATATTCAAAGATCAACATTTCACTTCGCTACTGCAAGCAAAATGAAACCAGACTTTCTTTTGGAGTAAAGAACACATTCGTTTGTATTTCATCTCATCAGTGCTCAAAGGTTCATCTCCACAATAGAAACTCAGCAAGAACTAAGGCAAAATCTACGACTGTAAATTTAATCACATAAGAATAGGAGTCATAGAAGCCAATATCCTGAATATCTAGGATAGGAAATAATAAAGAGAGGGATGCAGCTAAAGCCCCAATCCCAAAAGTATAAAAGTACCTAAATCCAGGCTGCAGTGAAGCATCAGGTTTTGCTCAAGAATTGTAATAATGGATCCTCTTCTTGATCTGGTGCCTGAGCAGTCATTCAAAGCATACCCTTCTTTTTATTACAGGAACTCTGGCAGTTTGGGACAGTGTCTGGGAACATGGAAAATTGAGTCCAAAGTTTCTCTTCTGACTTCCTCAAGTGTGCCCACAAAGTCCTCATCAATACCCTTTTGGTTATTCCAAAGGGAACTCGTCTTTGCTGTTGAGGCTGTTCTGCTTCCCGCCAAATAATTAAATATTGAAAGAACTATTTAATTCACTGAGTTAAACATTCATTGAAAATGGAAAAGTGATACCGATTTTATTCCCTGGTAGTCGGTCACAGATCTACGATGGAAGATACTGAAATTCCAGTTAAGAGGCCAAACCTTGTTACAGAAAATATCCACTAACAAAGTACAGTAATGTAAAAGAAAATAAATTCATCCTCCTGTTCAACCATCAAATATTGTTTTTTCATGCTTGCATTTTTATGTATGTTCCACATTTCCCTGTCTCCTTACTTTCATTTTGCAGACATTCTATCTGTATTCATATAAGTCTTTTCAATGTCCTTCTCCATATTCCTCCAATTTAGCCATTTAATAGTAATCTATACTCTTCTTTTAGCTGAAGTCACAGATTTGAAACCAAGGATAGGAGACATAGAAACCTGGACAGTCTGTTTATCCATTTTCCTATCCATATTGCCACCTATCACTATGACTAATACACTTGAGCAGACTGGTTAATTTCATAAGGGCATAAATATTAAAATAGTGTGAAAGTCAGCATCATCAAAGGAGGAGAAAGACCAAAGTCGGTGGACATAGAGGAAGGGTGGGTAGAACTGAGCCATTACCCATCAGCTTTGGCAGTAGAAAAACAGTCAGAATATGGTCAGTATATAGCCACATCACTGCCATCTTAACTTTGACAAAATTATCCCAAGTGATAGCAAAAGGGGCTTAAGTTATTGTGATCCTCCACCACATCACAGAGGAAATACAACAGAGAAACATGAGAGACCATTAGAGGATGTACTGAATATGGTGCTCATTCGGTTGTATTTAGCTCCCTCATTCCTCAGTTTCCATACTTTTCCACACTTTAGGAAATTAAGCTGAAGTGATCTGGTTCAGTTTACAGATAAGAATAACATCAGTGGCACAGATAAGATGTGTGAACCTCTTACTTCCTGTGTGTCGGGTACTAGAACCTTACTGTTCCAAACTGTGTTGAACTGTGTTGTGTTCCCTGTAGCAGCAACTGTTCAGTAGGCTAATTCCAGTGAAATCAGGAATAACACTGCATGCCAATGGTCTTTGGATCAAGACCCAAAAGCTCAGTTCAGCACTATGCCTCTAGCACGTTTCCAAATATTGGAACTGCTCTAGTGCCAGTGGAAGCAGTCTGTGCACTGCTCCTCAGTCATGAACTCAAACAGCAAGTGCCACAACACTCCAAATGGAGGAGAAGATGCTCTGATTAATCTACTTACATTCAGGCATTCAGGATAAAATACAAAGTTAAACCGCCAGTTTACATTTTTCACCTTTACAGGAATCTGGAGATTCCCATCCCTGAAAATTCTCAGAAATAATGTCATCAAGACAGGGGGAGGGGAAAGGCAAGGAAATGTCTTATTTTTTAACGGAAGACAAAATTAACCTTGACATTTATAGGTTCCCAAGAAAGCTGAGTATAGACTACATCAGCCCACAAGGCCAAGTCTTGATGGGAGATTCCAGATGAGCTTTGGACTTCCTTAGCAGGAAAGTGCCAACTGTCCCTGATTAGGTGTGCTGAAGTTCTATGAGACAAAACAATCAATTTTCTGTGTCTCATCATGGTTTAAGTAAATGACAGAAATTATAATGAACCACTGATCAATATGGCTTTAAAACTTTCTAAAAGGTGTCAAGCAAGTTAAACATGAGATTTTACCCTCATACTTACTGTGGGATGGGGCCTGAAGAGCAGAGCCCTGAGTGCTGCCCAATTGATAGGCGGGGATGTGCTGGAACTTGTAAGAAGCTGAAGGTAGCCATGAACTTAAAAGGACAAATGTTACAAAGCAAGGGCCCCTGCCTAAAGAGGTGTTAACGACTGTGTCCTCAAGATAAGATATGGTTGCTAGAGTTACGGTACATCGCTGACCAATCAGACACAGCCGTGCGAGCAGTGCATGTTCAAAAGGACCAAGCGCTTTAAAGCATGCAGTCGTTCTGAAGTGTATATAAAGGAATAATTGTTCACAATAAATCGACATTTGGCTTGCATCAAGCTGTGGCCCATCTCTCAATCGCGGCAACTTGCTAGTTTGGAAAGAAAATATTTTACAAGTAAAATACTTGAAAGCTGAGTTTTTATCTTATTTTGACCAGTTATGGCTTTATTGAATTCTGAATCTTTGAAAGGAAAAAAATGAAGACTTGTGCAAGTTAAATGCTAGATGACCTGTTTATTATAAATAGTTTCGGTGTTAAAAAAAAATCTGCATTTTTTAAAACTCAGATAACACAATGATAGGTCTGATTTTGCTCCTTATGCAGATACTAGGAAATGTGCCATATGTTCACTTGGGAAATCCTGCTGTTACGCCGAGTATGGACACATACAAAAACTGGCACTGACCATACAAATTGCCCTTTCCAGGATGAGCAAGACAGAGGAAAAAACCAAATAAATTGGACAAGAGAAATACAAAAATAATCATTTTAAATCATTTTATTATTAATGATGATAGACTATACCATGACAGTACTACTTTTTGAAATGAATCAGTAGGTACACCTCAGAACTAGGTATAACTCCCAGTATAATTATTTTTAAGCTATCTTTAACATTAATAACTTTTGACTTACTGGTTAATTTCCTTTAATTCCTATCTTAATATAGATTATGGTTTCTCAAACCTCTCCGAGGAATATTCTTTAATGCTTTACTTGAAAGGCAATATGGGAAATTTTATTTAAATACGATAAGAACAGTTGAAAATAATTACATGAAATGTTTAATTTTAATTATTTCTCTTATCTCTGTCCTTCTTATCCTTCTGAAGATTACACTTGGTGAAACAAAAAGCTTATACTGCTAGGGCACAACACAAACTAGAGAAAAAGCACAAGTTGCATTGTGGCAAAAACATGCCATGAAAACATAAAAACTATACCATTTTATGGTATAGTGTTGAGTTTGAGGTTTTTTCCTAGCACAAGCAGAATAAGGCACTTTGGATTTTGCTATTTTGGTAATAATATGCTAGAGTGACACGTTTACAAAAAAAAAAAAACAACCTCTGTACACTGCTGCCTACCTCTGGTCCTTAACAAAGCTTCAGCTGCTAGCTCCTGCTTCACGTATATCTGGGCATTTCTAAGTATTCCTTGCTTAGGGAATTCTGTGCTTAAAAATTAAGATTTTAGACAAATTCAGAATCATTGTCTGAAGTTACTAACACAGACAACCAGATTCATTCCACTTCAATGTATATGACTAAGGTGCATAGTTTAGAAACCTAGCCATCTTTTTCTTTCTGTATAATCCATATAGAGAAAGAGAACCATGTAGGAAAAAAACCTATCATGTGAGCAAAAATTGCATGAGTGCCCAAACACAGGTTTAATGAAGTGTTCTTACGCTTGTCTAAGTACCTTATTTAGGAGGAATGAATATAAGTCTGTGGTTGCATTTCTATTGCTAGATCTAAGAGCACTTTCCAATTCATGCCTTGGTTGTGTTCTGACACCATGTCAGAAAAAAATCCAAGTGTACAGTCTCTCCCTTTTTCTTACCCATCCATTGTCACAGTATATAATCCAGACATTTTATGGATATGTATATTTTCTAGCAAAATTCCTATAGAAGACAGATCTCCCATATTAAAAAAAAAAAAAAAAAAGGCCTAAAATGTAGGCATAAGTGTTTTTTAACCCACTGCCCTGAATTAAGACATAATTTAACTATAATGCTGCCAGGGCAGAAATTCCACTTGGCAAACAAAACCAACCTATTTGTCTAATAAATGTAAAAATTACTTCTTCAACCTGCAAGACCATGATTCTAGTTTGTACTAAAATAATTCATACATACTGCTAATTTTGTTTCATGTCTGCAGGACTGGTAGGCTTCCTACAGGAGAAATACATCGCTTTTCTCCACAAAATAATGTCTGTAAATTCTGTGTCACAGAATGATCCTATAAGCAGTTTCCCACTTGCCTCAGAGTGTCTGACAGCTTACTGCACCAGCTATACATCCTAAGCTTTTAATATGAATATATACAGTCACCCATGTTCATAGATGTGGTATAGAACACATACATAATATTTTTGAAAGTATTAAAGGAATACTACTAAGATGGAAGAATCGGGCAATCAGAGTCAGAAGAGGTCTAACTGAGACTTCATTTCCCTGACTGAAGGTATAGCTGCATTACCTGACAGGAACAGAAAGCTGTTATACTCTGGTTGAGTAAGGAAAGAAGTACGTGCAATACACATTGATACAGGAGACTCAATACGCAGTAGATGCTGCACCCTGCAGAACGTGGAGTTTAAAGTAGTATATTTCAACCAATTTCACCTTAAGCTGACTCACAATCAATTGATATTTCTTTGCATCTCATTACAGTACATGAATCCTGCTTTATGCCTCATTTGCCGTTCTGTATGGTTCACCAATGAGATATGTCTCACTAGTCAAGAAGTGCTGGCCTAGAACAGAGATTTGATTGATTTTTGAAACAATGCATTGAAAACTTCGTCTGCTACAAAAGAGGCTTCTGTTCTTCCCTTTCATTAAAAGCTGTAATTTGTCACCTTTCAAAAAAGAAGTGATTTAAAATACTACTAACAAAGTATTACGCATTATTAATAACATAAAATACTAAGAACAGAAGATGAAAGCTCACACACTAACGATTTTCAGACAACTGTCTTTTCTCTCCGCCTCAGGACAACTTATTCAAGGTGAAAGTTGATTTCCTCAGGGCTTTTTACTTATTTACTCATATTTACTTGCTTATTCACCAAATTATACCAATTTAAGAGAGGACATGATTACCACAAAGCAGACAGCAAAAATTAAATATTTTAACAGTCCACTGATGATTACCAACAACATAAATGCACCCAGCAAAGCAATAATTTTGATATATGCACTTGTGTAGAGAGATCTCTCTGTAAAACACACAGTTATTATCCTACTTGGATGACATCTTTTACACAAACACTTGTTTGGGTGAGCAGGCAGATCACAAAGCTCCTTATGATGTAAAGAAAGTAATAGTTACATTGATCTTAAAGTCCATGACAGTTATAGGTTGCAGAAATTGATTCTCATTCCCTGTGAACTGGGGAGTTTAATTAATTTTAGAAATTCCTTTTAGTCACCTGGAAAATATCTTAAGAGATTTATTGTAGTATCTCTACTTTCAGATGACTGATTCGGACCTTTAAAGGACTCCAGCGTTGCATTGGGTGTCGATGTGTCCAGGTGACCTATCATGGAAACAAAGGCTAATATATATGTAAACTAGAGGATAGATCGTTCTCCAAATGAAAGTAAGATTAAGATTAGCCTTTTAATTTTGTGAAACAGGAGCTAAGAGAACACATCTATGCACTGGATTGTTTATTAATTTCTGCTGTTCAGTACATTGGATAAAAGTTGGACCCTTCCATATCTTGGGAATGAGTTCAAAGAGACTAATTTATCTTCCTTTCATGTCATTATAAGATTTATGGTCTCCTGGGTTGCTCCTATCTTCAGGTGATTGAAATACCAGAAGAATATTTTCCTGATGATCATACACCTTTGGAATTCATTTCCTTTGACAGTGTCACAGAGCCTGGGTTTTATAAGCATTAAGGCAGTGCAAATATTTTACTTCGGAAAGATTTCCATTTAATACTGGAGTCTTACATTAGTGGAGTAAAGGCAATGCTGGCTGTTTCATTAAAAGCTTTGGGGAGGGGATTAGGGTTAATTTCATAATTGATTGTTATCTTAACTGTAAGGCTTCATGATATTGGTGATATATCACAGTATAAATTGCCAAATAAATCTCATTTTCAGAGACATATGCCACACAAAGCATGAAATTTAAAATGCTTGTTTTGAGGGGCATCTCCTGGTTTAGTTAGCTTCACTGGCCTTAACTCTGAAACTAAGTGACAGCTTTTGTGAGTATCTACAAATGGAACACAAGCATTCTCGTAAGTGTTCTTAAGTACTTGCAGGCGGCGCAGAGGTACATAAGAATAAATGGTCCTGATCTGCACCAGTGCATAAGTCATTAATGCAATGTAGCATATCATCGTCCAAAACAAGTTTGTTGAGGAGGAGAAGCTGAGACAGTACTATATTGCATTAATGACACTGCATTAATATCCAAAGCTTCGGAGTTTGTTTTGAATGAGTCTCATCTACAAAATATTTCTCCCTTTTCCATTATTTAATGACATAGCTTCCTCTTTTCCTTCTCTGATTGTCAGGGTCTTCATAATTGATATTGTTCAGGGAAGAATTTCTGCATCCAAAAAAAAAAATCTACTGAGTAGCAATTAAATTATTTTTGCTTTGAACTTTCATTATGCAAAGACCCAATTTCTTGCCTTAAATATTGATACATATTTTCTAAATGAAAATAAATTCTCCAATCATTGTATTTACTTGATTGACAAGACACAGGAAACACCCAAAATGTCTTCTAAGGAATGGAAACACAAGTTAAACTGGGTTTCTTTCAAGAATTCCTTTTTGTTCCAGTCCCTGTTAATGAATGGTACAAGAAGATGAATCATCAGGTGTCCATTCTAGGAATAAAATGCAATTATCTCAGCATTATGAAGAGGTGAAATTGCTGAACTAACTGTTGAGTTGCAAACTCAACAACTGTTGAGTTCAAGAGCTGAGATCATTGAACTACTTGCAATTCCGCTTCTATCTTAAAGGATTTCTCAAGTTGTAACTGAAACATGAAGATACAACGAAGGCAGGTCCTTTTTTGTCAGCCCAGCACCTCATGCCAGAGTCAACAAGATTTAATTAAAAATAATCTACCTCTGTGAAAAAAAAAATGGGTTTGTGCACTGATTTGGAACTTTAGAATGCAATGTCCTCTGAAGCTTCCCAGTTTATTTGGAATTACAAAGAAAATTAGACATTTTCTGCTTCAATCTTATCTGCCTTGATAGCTATTTTTTTATTTTGTTTTAAAGTGAACATCAAGAAAAGCTATCATTCAAAGTCCAGCGAAGGATTTTCACTAAGTCATTACAGAATGAAATAAAATGCATTGCTTTCTGTCAAAACATTATCATTAAAAGTGTTGTTATAATGGCCATTACAAGGTTTCCCTGGAGCCTTGTCTTCTCCAGGTTGAAGAACCCCAGCTCTCAGCCTGTCTTCACATGGGAGGTGTTCCAGCCCTCTGATCACCTTTGTGGCCCTCCTCTGGACCCACTCCAACAGGCCCATGTCCTTCTTACGTTGAGGGCGCCCGAGCTGGATGCAGAACTCCAGGTGGGTCTCACAGGAGTGGAGGGGGGGGGGCAGAATCACCTTCCTCAATCTTCTTTGAATGCAGCCCAGGATATAGTTGGCTTTCCGGGCTGTGAGCACATGTTACCGGCTCATGTTGAGCTTCTCATCAACCAACAGCCCCACGTCTTTCTCCTCAGGGCTGCTCTCAATTCATTCTCTGCCCAACCTGTATTTGTGCTTGGGCTTTTCCTAACCTACATGCAGGACCTTGCACTTGGCATTGCTGAACTTCATGAGGTTCGCACAGGCCCAACTCTCAAGCTTATTCAGGTCCCTCTGAATGGTATCCCCTCCCTTCAGTGAGTCTACAGCTTGGTGTCATGGGCAAACTTGCTGAGGTGCACTCAATCTCAACATCCATGTCACAAAACATGTTAAACGGTACCAGTCCCAGTACTGACCCCTGACAAACGCCACTGTAGCAAAGTTCACAGTTAATCCTACTACAAGCTGCACAATAAAAACTTACTTTGGCAGGTAAACTACACAAAGGGATCCACTCAAACATGTAATATCAGGTGACAAAACACTGGACCAGAAACTGGGAAAACTGTATTTGAAGCAACTTAACCTCCTGTTATTCTATGAAGATGATACACTTACTGGAGTCCCTAATAGCATATCCAGAAAGGCCAGTGCTGCAGAAACGGGACCTTTCTGATGTCACTTTCTGAAACACCAGGACATGATTACAGGGCACAGTGCTGCACATGTAGAGATGTCAGAACAAGTAGCATATACACAATCCACTGCATGCCATACATAGATACTATCTTGGATTTTAAAACTCTGGTTTAAGTTAAGAGTCACTGACTTCAGGTCACCTACATTTTCTACTTAACTTGAAATGACATTGTACTGCACTACTTCACTGAAACAGGTAACTTTTCCTTTGAAATATCTGTGGCTGTCTTCCTTTGGTAAAGAACATGGTGAGGCCCATTTTCATTGAAAGGCAAATAATCAAGATTTCTCAAAGCTTAAGAGAGAAGCATCCACTTACTTTACCACTAATCTGAAAGGACACTTGTGAACGTTTGCAAAATTGTTGGAAATTGAGGAAGAGAGGTGAGCTAGAGCTCGTGCAAAGAAAAAGAACTGGGTTAGAGAAGAAAAAAATGTCTGTAAGTGAAGGAATACCATGGCTATATCTTTGAAAACACTTCCAGTGTCTAGCCAGAATTTTGTAAGAAATCACAGAATGATACTGGGTTGGAAGGGACCTCTGGAGATCATCTAATCCCTGACAAAGCAGGTCCACCTAGAGCAAGCTGCACAGGAAAATGTCCTTGTGGGTTTTGAATGTCTCCAGAGACGGAGACTCCACCACCTCTCCAGGCAGCCTGTTCCTAGGCTTTGCCAACCTCAAAGTAAAGAAGTTCCTACTCACATGGAGACAGAACTTCTTATGTTCAAGTTTGTGCCCATTACCTCTTGGCCTGTCAATGGACACCACTGAAAAAAGACTGGCCCCATCCTCTTGACACCCACCCTTTAAGTATTTAACTTACACCAGTGAGAAAGAGATGATGAAAATGAGCTAATAAATTAAATACATAAATAAATAGATAAATACATTCCAGAGTACACAAAGGGACAAACAAGGATTTGGCTTGAAGACGGGGCAAAAAAAGGAACATAATAATCATGCCAGGTAAAAAACAAAACAGTATTGCTTAATATGTCATTTTTAATTATGAAAATATAGTCATCCTGGTCCTATAACATTCACTTTAGAGTTACGTTTTTTTCCTCAGATCTGACATTTACTAAAATTATTAATTTGCCACGTAAAAGATAAATGACAACTAAATTGCACTACAGAGGTGACTGTTTTATCATTTGTGATTTCTAGAGGCAAAAAGAGAGAGCCAAAGAAAGAATTTGTACCAGTAACAACTATTCATTCTTCTTTTTTATTTTAATGCAGTCTATATGGCTTTGGTAAAAGTATGAAAATAAAAGGCCACTCATTGAATTGCCTCCTGAAAATTCCAGAACCACTTTGCTGCCAGAAACTACAAATTTGAGTCGGCAGAGTGCAGTATTAAATGTTAACCATTTCCCTCAGCTGCACTCCATGGATGTAACTTATTCACCTTTATGCACTGATTTTCTAAATATGAAATTCAAACAAAAGCTGTTATTTATACTTCTGAAGAGAAATTAGCCTCCAATGAACAGAGCACAGCACAGCTAAGGATTATGAACACACAGTGAACTCTAACATTCATGTTCAAGAGAAGACATGGTCAACCCAGAAAGGTACTAGCCTCATTAATTTAAAAAATGTAAAATGTTACTACCCTCAATATTTTTCTGGTATAGCTGTCTTTCAGGGTTAGTTTAGCTAAAAGGAAAACTACATTTAATTCCCTAAATGTTAGCTGTAGTTAGTACTTAATAAAAAATGTTCAGTATTCTGATACAGCTGAGGTCTGTGTTTACAGATTTAGATTATTAATTGTCTTTTAGCATGCTTAAAGACATAGCTGTGATATAGAGAAGTGTAACACTGCAAATGAAGGCCAAACTCTGCTTCAAAAATACCAAATATCATCACAAATATCACCAACACTTCCCTGAGCTCATTGTGCATAAGAGCAAGAAAAAATGAATAGTCAGTGCTAGTATTTAGCATGCAGTATGCAACAAATATGCTTAATTAAGGAAAAAAAAAATCAATTCATCAGTAACAGTATGCAAAATACAAACATATGTTACAATGGAATTATTTTTGAAAAGGCACTTTACAGTAAATTGTGAAAATAAAATTCCCTAAAACCAACATGAGATTTGTTCACTGCAGAGAATGATTGCTGGTGTGTTCAGATTGTCACTTAAAGCTGGAGTTAAATCTCTTTGTCATTTGATTAATTAAAACACTCTTTAAGGTTTGAAAAAGAAACACTGCAGTTTCAGAGTGTATTTTGAGGTTGGTTAGTTTTGCTGCAGTTAGGGAAGTTTCTTCTTCCCTTTCTCTCTTCTCCAAACATTACTTTTTTTCCCCTTAAAAAAGGATCCCAAATTGTACCTACTGTTGGTCAGAGGCCCAGCACTACTCAGTACAGATTCTACAGCTAGATAAAGGCTACCTTTAAAACAAACCAAAAAAAGCCAAACCCAAATTCTTACTTTTGATCATCACCAGGAGAAAATTAGGGACGACTGTATCGCTGGTTGTTCTGCTACACTAGGGGAAATAAAAGTGGAGGGAGGGAAGCAATGCACATCTCAGAAAAACCACACTTCAGTCGCAGTGCGGCTGCACGTCCTGAATGTTGTGTTAGCATTGTCACTATTCATGAGTGGGAGACCCACAAAACCAACATTAGAATTGTACAAGCAGGTTTTTTTTCTTAGAAGAAGCAGCCTCAGTTCTGCAAATAAAAAGAGAAAAACTCTTTTCCAGAAGTTAAAATAGAATAGAGATGCCATAAGCCATTGTAACTTATTAATAACAGGTAAAAACAGTATATTCACAAAAGGTAGTTTGGGTTGTTAATAGACAATGTCAGTACCATTCAGAAACTTCTTAGAGAGACTCTGCATGTAGACATTACAGATGGTACCAAACACTTTCCTCATCCTCATAAGTAGGTGTAGCATAAGCCTTGTCATAAGTGTCTAATTATTTCATTTAAACCTCTGCACTGAAGGATGAACGATTTCTGACTTTCTTGGACCCAAGGTACTTCTGTTCAATAATTAAATACTGCATTTTCTCTGTCTCCCTTCCCATACATTTCTGTTGCTTCCTCTGGCCATAGCTAATTTCCTTTTTATGCCATTCCAGATTGATACAGCAGATATGCATAGCTTTAGTTTTGACTCAAAAACTGGAATAGCTATGAAATGCTGATCCACACCCCTAAACCTATATGTAGCAGAATTAAATAATTAAAAGAGGAGTTCTGTAAAGAAGAAACTAACTCATTTGTTCTAAGTTATTACCTCAAGAATCATACAAAGCATACACTGAAACAGAAGACCTACAGCACAAGAAACAAAGGAAAACTACCAAGGCTACAGTTTTCAGATTGACATTGGTTTCACTTTACAGCTGGTGAAAAATGCTGGAACAGGAGCAGGAAGAACAAGATAAGAACTTAATTGGATGCAGTTCAAATCCCATAAAACTTAAATATTTAGTTAATATGTTAATAATACTATAAGGTACCTCTACTGCCCACATTTTGCATCCTTTTCTAGCACTACAGAAAGCCAGGGACAGCTCTTTGCAGTCGTGCATGGAAAAGAATATTGATTCAGTTTTAAACCCAACCTGAAAATACTTGTACAAAGTATTAGATTTATTCACAAAGGGAAAGAATATCATTATGCTTTCTCAACAATTGTAATTTTTTTCTACTGTGGTCAAAATGTTGAAAAAAATAAATTCACGTCAGCTAATTCTTACAGAAAGTATTCTTAAAAATTTAGAGACACTGTTGTCCTTAATGGATACTTCTGAATACAAACAATCTGTGCATAGCAATGTCAGTCCGACTGACACTTGGATACCAACTCCCTTATTTTAAACACTGTTTCTACACAATTCTTTTAATATTTCTCACTTCATTTAAATATGTCAGCAGGTAGAAAAACATAGGTAAAAAAGTTTAAATGCCTCTATTTTACCTGAGATTGCTTTCAAATAAGCTTAGTTTCCAAAGATCCAAACAAATATTGTATGCTTTAGAGACCTGGGCTAAAGATCTCTCAACTCAGAAACTAGGAAGTAGAAATAACCAAATCATAGGCTGCACTATAGTGCTGTGTCACAACTGTTCCAGAAGAATAATAGTAATAATTTGGAGAAATGGTCAGTTTTCAGCCTTTCAGGAAAAAATGTAATTGACTGATTCAGTAACATTACACTCTTGGGTTTAAAACTGCAATAAACTACCATTAGTGCTGTTCTCATTATCAGTTGTTCATAATCCACGAATTAAAGAAGAGACATTTGAAAAAGATATAACATGAAACAGATGGACACACATTTTCATCTATTTAATTCATGCTGCTCTTTGATGTTTCTCAGCTAGCTTATGCCTGCTTGTTCCTCTCTCCTCCTCTTCCCTCTTATTTTGGTCTCTTTTTTCTCTCTATTCACACCCTGACATCCCCAACTGCAGTCCCAAAAGGAAGAGCCTACGCTGCCAACTCATGCTGGCACTCCTTCCAAGAAGGGAAGAAAAGGGACACAGGGGACCATTTTCATTCTACTGCCATTGGTAATGCAGTAGAATAAAACCTTTATATACACATGTATACAATCCATATGGAATACACGCACAAAACCTGCATCTTCAGACCCAAGTTGCCTCAACAGTCTTGTTTGCTCTTACCCAGAATAAAATGAATTTTCCAAACCCACTGTAGTGTGTGGAAACCACCACATAAATCCTCTTTTTTCCTGAGATAAAAGAAAAGGGATAATAGAAAAAGAAACTCTAACATATATATATGTGTATGTCTCTTTGAAAGGAGAAGGGAAGGAGGATACATTTTATCTGTCTGCTGGCCTGGAAAATAAATACTGCTGTTGTGCAACTCTGCAGCTGCTCGCTCTCTCAATTTGTTGTTTCCTTTCTGGTTTTTATGATTTAATTTCATACCCTTACAGTGAATCTGAAAAGGGTTTGGGAAGCTTTATTCATTAGTCTTGCTCCAAATCATCATCTTACAGATCGTGATTTTTACAGATACCAAGAATCAATTCTCTTTTTTTTACATGGCTCACCCTCTGATAGATGCAGCAATGATAAATTGACTCAGCAAATTTCTCACAGGATTTTCATTTTTTTTTTTTGCATTGAATCTCATGAAAAGTGTCTTTGAGGAGAGCTTTTATTACAGTAACAGAATGCATGACAAATATATATTGTAAACTCAAAGTCAACATTTTCAAATTTTGGAAAAGATTTTGGATTCATACAGGAGGGATTAGGGAAAAAGAAAACAACAACAAAAACCAAAACAAAACACTCACTTATTCCCATCTACCTGAACTACATAACATCGTTTCATTAGATTATAAATAGTTATGTCAATGTGTTGCTTCCTACTTAAGAGAGCTATTGCTTGAAAAGGATTGTGAAATAACAGGTATATAGAAATGAGGTTTGTGAAGCAACACCTTTAGAATGTCACAAAAGATTTACCATTTAAAACACTGAATTCGTATGTGGAAAATGACTGAAATGACTTTATAATGGATCCTTCTACGAGCAAGAAAAATAATTATGTTACAACTCAGGTACTGCAACACCATCTAAAGATCTAACAATTCAGGCAAACAGAATGACACAGAAAAAAAAGCTTTGTATCAGCATTAAGGTACTCTGTTCCCTGGCTTTTATTATTAGGATGTTATATACATTTTAATAGGACATTTTAAACATTTGCTTTGCTTAAGCTTTGGAATGAAGAAATCAACCATTTCATAAGCTGATTGCCTGCTACAAAATGACTGAGAAAAGATTATGCCTATTCAAATAACTGTGTTGCTAGAAAGAAAACATAATGTATTCAATTATGAGTAGCGTAGGTCTTGGAAACAATAGAGTGCATGAATACCTATGATCAAAATAAAATAAAAATGATCCTGTTGTATAATCCAGAATTAATGTGAAATTGGATAGCACAAATCGAAGAGCTGAATTGTACACAAGTACAAACCTACCGTCTGGACACAGCACACCTCAGAATGGACCTTCTGAGCCCATGGATTACATAGAGTAATATTTTTCATTTCTTTGACTCACATCATTTGGCAGTTTTCGGGGAGTCTAGCATTACAACACCTCAACACCTATACTCTGCCTACAAAGTTAAATCTGTGAAAACTACTATATATGGTTACTTCTCAACTGCTCTTAGCATAAAATCTTCATGTGACACAAATTATGTTAGTCTCACCTCAAACAACATCAAACATAAGATAGTCAATTACTGAAAGTAATCTAACACGGGACCCTCCAGCGCAAACATGGTAACATTCTGTACAGCACAGTGACTATGATTCGATGAAGTTGGAAGCACATGGACAACCTCAGTCACACGCTTATTGCCCATGGTTGGTTTTTTTTAAATGAAAAGGAATGAAGAACATATATTGTCCATGACCATCTGAATATAGTAAGAGACTCCTCAGCTGCTGCTTCCTAGGACTGTTTCAGAAAGAGCACTATGTATTTTTATTCTGTAGCCTATAAAATAAGATAGAACTTAAAAAGATAAAATTTGTAGCATAAATTCAGCAGATCTTATCAGTATAAAAATTAAATACTTTTTTACCTGTCTGACGTTGTGTCACTTGTTACTTGATGCTTTACTCCTGAACCATTCTTAATAGAGTCTTGTCTTGTGAGCCCTTGAGATCTGTTTTTGTCCAAAACTTGTGCAGATACATCACCTGATGGTCCTTGGTACTGTGAATGCTCTTGCAGCTTTGCTTTTTTCTCTTGAGGTGCTTCCTCGTTCCGCAGACCTCTAGTACCGTCTTGGTCAGGATGCTGTGGTGCATTTGATCCACTGTTATAGAACCAGGCTCCTGATTTTGTGAGGATTTCTTGTTGTTTTCGGCACAAGTTACATACCCACATTACCTGTTCAGACATACGTAAATGGAAATTCTGTTAGCTTTTAAACACTGTATACAAAGTTTTCATCAAGAATACATCAACTGATTCTTGACACTTCCAAATAAAGAAAGAATACTATTTTAATTCTTTCTATTAAAATTACAATAGTTTAGCCACAGCACAATAAAATATGTCTGTACAACCTTGGAGGAAATTGGTTTAGAAAAAAATACAAACATAAAAACACTTTTATTCTACTTTTGCTTCATCATTTTTAATACATGGAAAACCACAGATAGTAGCCATAAAAATGAAAAGAATCTACCTATTCACATTCCAATGGCAGTAAATGTAAGATTTGAAAATGAAGACTATAGATTGAGGATGACAGAAAAAAGAAAGGAATAAAAAAATTCATTAAACATTCCAACCATTCTCTTACTAAGCAGGGAACTTTGGAATACATACTGTGCTGTTGCATACAAGTAATTTTACAATTCTCCAAAACGGTCTGCTGATTTACTTCTGTGGTTGTCTATATTTACATAAAGAAGCTGACTTCAAGAAGAGACTTGATTTTCAAAGCTATTGTAAATTAAAGCCATTTTATAAATAAAGTAAAAAAAAAAAAAAATCTCCACTTCATAGCCAAGATTTAGCTTTCACTGTATTCTTACTAAATTGTCAAAATGATTGCAGCTTCCCAGTTGTGAGATCCTGTGCATAATAATGAGATTGTTTAATATTCTAAAATGTATTTGCTTTCAAAGCTTTTGTATCTGATCACTTTAGTCACAGTGCAGGAAATTGCCAGTGCCAATTATCTGTAAGTTAATTTCATTCAGTTCTTACGTTATATGAGAATAAATCAGGATATAATGAATCAAATACACCAGACCAGTTATTAATACAATGGCACATTCAAACTGGTTATTGTATTATCTTAAAATTTGGATTGTAGATAGCAGTAATCCACTGAAAGTCCTTCACTACTTAATATTCATTTTTTTCCAGCCTTAACTCAGCTTTTATGTTTTTTATGTATTTTTGTCTTAGTTCACAGACAAAATTTTATAATTTTTACTACATGTTCACTGAATGGCTACACTCAGCCTTGAACCTAGTTATCAAGTCTCCAGTTCTGAGCCTACACTGAGCTGCCTCTTTTTCAAGGGTTTACAGTACAGGACATTCAAAGATTTACATTAATGCTCTAAACTTTTAAAAGCCACTAGATGAATGGTTGAACTACATGGAAAATGTAGTTTGTACCTCACAATACATCTAACATCAGTCCACCAGAAAAGGTTTCAGAAGCTGCGATCTGTAGGCAGTTATCTAATAGGTATCTAATGGAAAATTGGGCCATGCTGTCAAGTCAAGTCTAACCAAAAATGTTTTGATGAAAGCTTCATATAGAAGGTTACTTGGATGCAGGGTTGTACTCAAACTCCCTGACTGCCTCATACACAAACTGCTGGGCTGGGGCAGGAAAAGGAGGTATCACCTGCCCATTTAATGATGGCAATATGGCCCATCCAGGTAAATTTCCTTCTTAACTTTTTATTGTGCTGATATTCCATCTTTGATAACTGCTTATTTCAACACGACAGAACAAGCTATCAAAGCACTGAGGGTAAAAAAAGAGACTACCCGAGTAGCAGCTTGCTTTCTGAAGTACGTCAGACGTTCTGAGAACAATAGTCAATACTGTGTATACTTCAGGCTTGGCCATCATTCAAGTACTAATGTAAGAACAGGTCTTTTCTACCCTTGCTAATTAAGTTTAAAAGTACACAAAAGCTCCAAATGTAAATTTCAGCACCAAACACAGAAGTATTTTTGCTCTCTTTAATCAATAGCAATTAAATGCCTTTAATATTTCTGCTTGGTTTGTACACAGCTGAAAGAAGTTTTAAACATTCCATATATATGTCAGCACAATGAAAGGATGAGATCTGAACAATTATTTAAAGTATAGAAACATATAATATTTGAATGACTACAAGATAAAATCTCCCAAAGCTTTTGTGTGCTATTTTCCATTCTATTAGTAGATGCTACAATGCTAAAAAACTAAGTATCACAGTCTAAACACTTGAGCAACTATGTCCTTGGCTGACAGCCACATTTTGTCTCAGGACAATGCACTCCAGGATGACCAGTATTATTCCCTTGTACCCAACAGAATGAGAGTTCCTTCTGAATGAACATGATTTAATATCTCCTCCTCTAAAAGTAGAATCAGGAAGAGTACTCCTGACCTAACCTCTTCCCCATGATATACAAAATTTCTTACTGTTTCAACACAAATTTCAGCTCCTGCTAAACCAGGTAGACAACAATGTATAGCAGAACAGAGCAAAGCAATTGTCAGTGCTATGAGACCCATATGAAACAAGCAAACATTTTATTATAAAAGTTCAATCAAACCCAGTCCCCGATTAAAGATGCCTGTCTTTGTTGTCTATCTGCTATATCTATCTGCTGTATCATCATCTGGTATTTTATTTTCACTGCTACGTCTTAGTGAAAAGACGCTTCCATCAGTGAGATGTTAATGAAGACACCATATTATCTCCCAGGCCCTACTGAAGTCAAACTGCTTCAAACTGTTTCCATTGTGTGATGTTTCTTACAGACTACCAAAGTCACTGCGTCACACCTGCAGGAAACAATATGAGCACTTAAACTGAAAGCACCTCATGAAACAAAACAAAAAATCTTAAAACAAAATGAAATTTAAAAAAAGATTAAAGAAAAATTTATTTAAGGTATTTCATGTTGAAAAAAATGCAAACAAACAGCATGAAAAATGCATATATTTATGCCTTTTGCGGATTTTTTTCTGCCTTTCTGCGAGTGTTTCATAATATTTGCAGTTAACACTTCTATAAATCCTTATTTCCAATGTACTTTCAGCACGCAGACTTCCGTAATGTTGACACAAGAAGGTATAACTCCAGCTTCAAATAATCACACACAGTAAGTGGAATGGCAACTGTCACACACACATAGAAATTTAGACACTTTCAGTGAGCACCAAGAAATTCAAGCCTTCAATTAGTACAGGGCTGACCTGACTTCTCCATCTGATTGTAGCATGTAGAAGCATTTTTAAAAAAATACTGGCTATTTATAGTGCAGACTTCTCAATTAAATGACAGACACGAGTGCAAGACGTATCATAAGAGCACAGACGGGAAGGTGGCAGGTACCTGGACAGGATTTCTCCTTCTGCCCCCAGGGGCCTGTGAGAGAGCACTCAGCAGCTCAAACACATGCAAGGTGGCTCTATCAGGGTGACTCTATCCCCGCCAAGTCCCCACCAGGGCAGAGTTTTTCATCTGACTGTGACAGCAGCACAGCAGAGGGAAGAAGGGGAGACTACACCAGTGGATCGCATGCTTAATACATGCATTTTGATGCATATGCAAAGAACCACAGAAGTTTTCCTTCTAAAACAGTAATTTAAAAAGTGCTAATGCCTTACATCAGGAATCTGCACTCTAAAGTAGGCACGCTACCTGCTACACCCATTTTCAAACCTCCTAACGTGAACTCTAGAGAGTTCAACAGTCATGAACACGTTTTGTACACAAACATCAGTGTTGCAATTTGAGGGTGTCAGCTCTTCTCAGGACGAGAACACTGCCAATTTGAAAAGGAAATAATGTACAAATGTCTGCTTTCGATCATCTCTGATAACTATTTAAGTATTAGTTTAAAACTAAAATCTAAATTGCTAGTGGTACTGTATCGGGATGTGCATTTCAGTACAAAAGGCTGAAACACCATCTAGTGCCTAGGATAAGAATTGCTGAAGTTCTTTTCAAATAAATTTCTCCTGTAAAGTGTGAAAATAACAACATGAAATTATCTAGCCTAACATTTTCACATTAACCCTAAATTTAATTTGGGCTTTTTAAGAAAAAAATCCATTTTTATACAACACTGAAAAGAAGTATTCACAATTTGGATTAGACAGATTTACCTCAAAGCTTCCATATGCTTTCCATTTGCAAAGATTAATTCCATACACGGAACAAACAACTTCTAAATATTTTTTTGATTTCTTCACCAACTTTTACAAGATTATTCTATAATATGCTCTAACTTCTGCTAACACTCCCCAAAAGCTTTCATCACATATTACCACTTCTAATTACATTAGCACACAAAGCCAAATTCTGCAAAACCTGCAATATCCAAGTAATCAGCCATTTCACATGTACACATCAAAGATAATTAATGTACAAAAACTCACTCCTTTGTATTTTCCTAAATAAAACATTACAAGTTGTCTAGCAGATTAAATTCTTCAAAACACATTTCACACACCACTTTAAAATTAAAAAAAAACAGAAAAGATATTTATAAAGAAATTGCATCTGCAGACATTTTAAAGCAAAGTTATGTAATAAAAATATATGGTATTACAATAATTTTAATATTTTCAGACAACTAACTTACAAAATACCATTCACTGTTCCCCTAAGTATAAACATAGGTGGCCTAACACTAGCCTCTAAGAACAAAACAGAAATCTTACTTTATTTAAGATTAGATTAAAAGACACAGTATATTTGATTACATATCAGCCTGAGTTTGATAGCTTTGATGCTACAATCTCAGAAATAATTACACCAAACCCTCACTAGTCTTCAGAACACTACTTTGAATTGCAGTTGGGCAGAGGTGAAAAGTCATACTGGAAGGGGAGCAAAATAGAAAAGTAGGAAAACTCTGATTGGGTCCAGCATGAAGGTAATTAGCCATGTTTACTAACATACTAAAGTTAGTCCTTTTTTTTTCCCTCTCAATCTGTCATAGATGCAAATCAACTGCATTACTTCATGGAGCAATGCAATGTTTAAAGCCACCGTGTACCAAAAAAGTTTTTTTCAAGGAAGGAGAACTTCATGTACCCATAAGCCACTATGTTGTCTTGGAACAGACACTGCTGAATCAGTAATAGGAGTCAGCTTCCTCCCTACAGCCATGTAAGTCATGATTATATAGCAAATCTATGCCTTCTTGGCAAATGTGGCCCTTACTTTAAGTAGGACTCAATGGTATCTTGCTTACCTTCCTTATGATTTTATGATTCTATGCTTTCCCCATTTTGCCTTTGAAATAAAAAATTGTTTCTAATGAACTGAAAGTTTAATCAGTGGGTCTCACGGTTCTGGAACCGAAAGGATCACTTTGAACATTGTCTCCCCAGAAAATGAGACTGATCTGCTTTTCTGGTTCTATGTTTGTTTCCGAATACATTAAAATCCCCCAAAGTTTTATGGAAACATAGAATCATTTTGGTTGGAAAACACTTTTAAGATCCCCAAGTCCAACCATAAACATGACACTGCCAAGTCCAACCACTAAACCATGTCCCTAAGCACTACATCTACACATCATTTAAATACCTCCAGGGATGGCAACTCAACCACTTCCCTGTGCAGCCTGTTCCAACGCTTGATAACCCTTTCAGTGAAGAAATTTTTCCTAATATTCAATCTAACCCCCCTGCCCCTGGCACAACTTGAGGCCATTTCAGCTTGTCCTAACACCTTTTACTTGGGAGAAGAGACTGACCCCCACCTCTCTACAACCGCCTTCCAGGTAGTTATTGAGAGCGATAAGGTCTCCCCTCAGCCTCCTTTTCTCCAGACTAAACAACCCCAGCTCCCTCAGTCACTCCTCATAAGACTTGTTGCTCTAGACCCTTCACCAACTTCATTGCCCTTCTCTGGACATACTCCAGAACCTCAATGACTTTCTTGTAGTGAGGGGCCCAAAATTGAATACAGTATTTGAGGTGTATTTCCCAGTAAGATACATCAGCACTATCGGTTGTCCTTGTCCTGAGTGAAACTTTTTAGTACTCTACATACTATTTAGAGTTCAAAGTTCTTTGAATTAGAATAGAAGACGTCTTAAAGTCAGCTTTAAAATCCTATCCATTTAGTTCTATACACCACCAAAAATAACCCGCTCATGTTTGGTTTAAAACCCAATAATTAACTTCCCTCCCCTCTCCCCCCCCAAAAAAATCTGCATTCTCTCTTCTCTCTTACAGCTGAAAGTATTGGTTTCCATTACTGGTGAGGGAAAGTCCATATTCCTTTCTCTGAGGTGCTTCTTTTAAAATTTTCGATTTTGGCATTCCTTTTTAATAAGAACTGCCTGAGACTGTCTAAGAGGTAGATCAATAGCCAACATTCATATTTCTGGAAAACATAGGAACTTTTACAACAGCTAGAGCATTTAGGGTTTATCTATAGAGACATCATTCTAGAGGTTCAGGTCTAGATTTACTGATGCCTCTTTTGTAGCAACTAAGATCTATTTTAAAGACACAAATCCATTATTTTGGAGTACATGGAATAAATTATACCCACTTTATTCTCATACACTGTAAACACCAGAGTCTTGATATATTTTTAATGAAGCAGAAACTTTTCCATTTCATTTTACTACTCTAAGTATACAGACAAGTCACCATGATGTAAACAGGAAGGCCTGCCCATCATCAATTTATTATTTTGTTTAAGAAATCTTTGTTTTCTTTTCCTGCTGTTTTCTTTCTAAACATCTCTTCTTTTTTGAAATGTAATAGCTCTTCTCTTTACTTCTCCGTTGTCAATTCTACTTTGAGCAGGATGTTGGACTAGATAAATCCCAGGTCACTTCCAAACTCAGTAATTCCATGATCATTTGCAACTGCATGTTGGTAACTGTTTTTCTACATAAAAAATAAGTCCTATTAACTGTTTTAAGATCAACAGAACTACTCTGAACTTACCTGATTGTAACTGAAACAAAAGCTCCTTGTAGTGGTTACAATACTGTGAAATATACCTTGAAGACGATTTAGCTTTTTATTTGATATCAATCAATTTTACTGCTTCTATTTCAAAGCAAAATGAATTTGCAAGATTTCATATCCTCTAAAATAAATTAGTAACATTCCTGACATTGTATGGTAGCTTCTTCTGATACTGCACTACAGCAAACAAAGGTTTAGTATTTACCCAATCAACTCTACCTTATTTATTCAGCTATACCTGAGAGATACCTTCACCCTTTGTCACACCATTTCCTTCTGGGGTCTTTATGCAGGGCACTAAATTGAAGTCAAAAGAACTACACCACATACATCATTTGTGTCATCACTTATTACTGAAATTGTCTGAGAAAAATGAAAGATCCAACTGTAATGAAATGTAACAGAATGGTAATTGAAAAATTTAGATGCTTATCATGCAGTTACTATTGAAACCCACATAAATATTCTTCAACTTAACATAAACTCACCGCCTAGTGTCTAAGAATGTAGTCACAGCAGCACAGGTCTCAGTGCTGGCTACAAAGTTCAGCCCAGAAAATATGACATATTGAATCATAGAATATCTCAAGGTGGAAGAGACCCATAAGGATCATCAAATCCAACCCCCTGCTCCTCTCAGGACTACCTAACACTAAACTATAGGACTAAGAGCATCTTCCAGACACTCCTTGAACTTTGACAGAATTGGTGCTGTGACCACTTCCCTGGGGAGCATGCTCCACTGACCTGCCATCCCCTCAGTAAAGAACCTTTTCCTAATGTCCAGTCTGAACTTCCTGTGATGCAGCTTCATCTAATTCCCTTGTGTCCTATCACTGGTCACCAGAGAGAAGAAATCAGCATCTCCCCCTCTGCTACCCACCTTGAGGAAGCTGTAGACTGTGAGAAGGTCACCCTTCAGCCTTCTCTTGTCCAAGCTGAACAAGCCAACTGACCTTAGCTGCTCTTCATGAGGCCTGGAGACCTTTCAGCATCTTAGTCACCGTCTAATAGTCTTAGACATATTCTAAGAGTCTGATATACTTCATACATTGAGGCACCCAAAACTGCCGGCAGTACTCAAGACTGTGCGGTGCAGGGTGGGACAATCACCCCTCTCAACCAGCGAGCTACACTGTGCTATCCAGGCTAGAATCTCCACCGAGTTGCATGCTATGACAGCTGTGCACCTTAGGCCTACATGAGATGCAGCTACAGTTAACCCTGACAGAACAGTAAGAAAATCTAAGATTAAAAAAAATATTTGACATGTATGTCAGTTTAATGAATTTCAAAATAGAAAAGGAGAGTAAGAGTAGAAAAGCAACAGACTTAGTGACACCTAAGACAGTGGGGTATATATTACTTGTTAATATGTAGAAGAGGACAAACATTTAATGAAAGGAAAAAGGAAGTTATGTACAATGAAATAAAACTAATCTTTTTAATTCCAGTGTAAAAGAAACCCCTATGTTAGAAAACACATCTCGTTAATTGCCTACATTTCTACTTCATATAATTCACAAGTCTCTGTACTTCCATAATTATTTCTTCCTTTAAAATATCTACAAAGTCTTTGTTACTTCAGCAGCCTGTTGAGGTAGCTAGGTGAATGCTTCCCCTCCGCTGCTAGTATAAATTAGCATGCTTTGAAAGTGTTATTAGTGAGAATTACTGCCTTCCCTAAAATAAGTACTACTTCGCATTTCACGCAGATAATTGTATCTACAGTTTAACGACCACTTTCTGCTTTGTTGCTCTTTTGCATCCTTCCTTCTTGCAAGGAAAGAGATACATAAGGTGGTAAAACACTTCACATACACATTATGTGCATTGGAACTGACAGTGTAAAACAGAACAATGAAAAGTCTCATACCTTAAGTCATTCATATCCTTCAAAACTCATAATATGAGAATACAGATGAAGTAAAAACAGTAAACAAGTCACAGACTAAGTGTCCTGAAGAATACCAATAACTGAATAGTAATACCAATAACTCTCTTCAAAAAAGCATCTGCAGTACAATTCCAGTTGGCAGCTAACAACTAACACACCTTTCAACGAATATGACCTAATTATAAAGACAATTTAGTCCTGACAAACTCTGCATCAAGATTTGAAGTTCTCACCAGAATAAAAGGCTTTCTAGAAGCAAGTCCTGGAAACTATGTATGTGCCTTAGAAATGCCATGCAGTTTGCCTAACAAAGAGCATGTAGTTTGTTAGGAAATCTTTCTAAATACACTGTGCAGTTATCACATTCCAGCTCACAGCTAGAAGCTCTTATCAGTTTACCTTGATAAACCAGCATATTTTACTGTTACCATCTCCATGTGGCTTCTGCTTGTCCCTTCATTTTTTCAGCATACATTACAGACAATGTTGAGTGAAACAAGGTCTGTGGGGTCACCACATGCAGCCTACATAAATGGGCTACATTAAATATTTGAGGCTTCAGAACGAAAAGTAAACAGTAAACGGGTTAAACAGGTACTTTTGATGACATTAACTCCTAACACAATGGTTCCTTTATGCAAGAATTGTTTATCTTCTCAGGATGTAAAGTATATGTGCTTTTTCATTCCCAATTCTGGATCAGACATAACCCACATTTACCTACATTGAAAATGAAGGCAGCAGTCTACTTCTCTTTGTTAAAGCCACCCCTTTATTCTCTAGTTGTTACATGTAAGTTTGTAACTGGTGGGACACTCTGCCTCAAATAATTGCCTACACAGCAGTCAGCTCTTGTTTGTAGATTTGGGGCATGAAAAACCCTTACTTATGATAACTATTCAACATGCAGATTAGAATGTGCCATAAAAGACACAGCATTCCTAGAGACAGTAGAAATGAAAAATGAAAAAGTAGAAAAGAAAATCACCTGAAATACTGACTTCGCAATATCATAACAAAGTATTTCTGGCTCCCTCTAGTGGGCTTTAGTCATGTATTATGTTAGCAATGTTACAGTAGCACAGCAACAGTAAAAGGCTTTGGAAAGTTGTAACAAAAACTTTAAAGACTTCTTTTAATGCTTCTGGCATTTCTGTAAACAACCCCTAAAGTTAGCCAGAGGTTTTTAAAAATTTCCTTTTATCTTATTTTTCTTTTCTTTTACATTTCAGATCTAGATACTTGAAAGGCTTCAAAATATAGACGTTTATAATACTAAAATTATTAACTCCAGGAAGAAAAAAACCCACATTCATGAAATTTCACTGACTGTTAAAGAAAAATAGGATGAAGATTAAATCAAACTTCAGTAATTTAAAGGATTCCTTAGGAACTGGGTTGAAGTGATTGCAAGGCAAATATTTGTCACCTGCTGAAGATTTATCTGCAGAATTTCCTGGGATCAGTTACGTCCCCACTCCTATTTAACAAGTTGATTTCCTATAAGCATATGATACATAAGACAGGGAGGGGAAGAACTGCTCACATCAAGATTAGCATCACTATATATATACATATAACTATAACCAGAGTTTGAACGTGATCACACACAACTGCAAGGATGAAACCCACAGGATGTACAGGTTTTGGCTGGGAGAGAATTAAATTTTTTGATTGTTTTGGATAATAAGTAAGTGCTGAATTTAAGTGTTGATAACACACTGATGTTTCAGTTACTGCTGAACAGTGCTCTCACAGCATCAAGTTGAGAAACATAGATTACCACAAAAATATATCTTTGCAACATGGTTCATAATAATAAAGCATTTTCTCTTGAGTAAAAAAAGAAATTTTTTAGAAATTTTTAATGAGCACTTGAGATTGCTGTCTGTGTCTATAGGCTAAATGGTGAGCCAATTTTCACCTTTTGCTACAAAACAAATATGTGAATAACAAAAAAAAACAAAACCAGGATTAGATAAACTAAAAAATAATTTAAAGCAGATTGAGACATATGAATTTCCCTCACAAATACAGAGAAAAAACATTTTTTTTAAGAAATACAGTACTACAGTTTAAAAGTGAACTAACACTGAATGCAAACAGACAACCAGATAATTTTGCAAATCAGAAGAAAAAAGCATTTGAGCCCTATCTTCAATGTAGAGGTAAAAGTATTCTAAACATTTATGAAGATACCATACATTCTCTACCTAGAACAGTAAGAAATCCAAATCGTTAACAACAATAAATATCACCTTTCATAATCACATGACCAAGTATCTGAGAGCAAGAACACCTTAATTAACCAGGTCATGACTTTGAAGTTATGTAGCAATTACACTGAAACTGAAAGATGAACAGGTTAAACGAACACTAGTGATTAACACTGCCCAAGAAGTTTAAACATTTAAAGATAAATGGGAGGTATCCCTGCATACATAGTAAACTAAATGACTAAGATGCTAACTTCAGTAAAATAAAGATAGATCTACAATTCTATCAGCATAAAAACACTTCAGAGATTTATTTTGTGAAATGTATTTTCCCCAATGTCAAATAGAACTCCTGTAGTATTTTTTATGTATTTGTTTTAAAAAGCATAAATATTTTATTTCTTGCAGATCTAAAACGACAAGAAGGACTTGGGAATTGCATGAAACTAATTCTCAGATAACTACAAACATTACTACACACCAATTGACTGAAATTGAATTGTCTACCTGAAGTTCATGCTGTTCCGTAGATCTCCTTGATGCTGAATGATGGCATCTTTATAATAATTCAAAAAAAGGAATTTTTAATTTTCAAATGCCCTCCTATTTATACTTCATAGATGACATCTCGTTTAAACACAGTATTTTTCACATTTATTTAAACTTCTCCATGATTGCACTGAAATCAAATACCTGCTGAAGTTGTCTACATAAAGTCAGTCATGCTATGCTGCATAATTGTCTTGCCTATGAATCCAATATCTGACATATTCACCATAAGATCTGGTTTCATACGTCAGATTTAAACAGCAGACAATATTAACCCACATACAAGGCCTTTTTCATTTAATTCCTCAACTTATCAATAAGCTGTTCCTTTAACATGCTATATAAATAAAGCTCTAAGTAAACAGTTGAGAAAAAAAAAACCAACCACCACCACCTTTAGAGGTTTGCTTTACTCTATTACTAGCAATGTCTTCCATTATTTATATATATATAGGCACTGGTTTCCAGCCACTGAAGCTGAATCTAGATAATTAAATATTTATAC
Organism: Gallinago undulata; assembly: GCA_026546715.1. NCBI lineage: Eukaryota > Metazoa > Chordata > Aves > Charadriiformes > Scolopacidae > Gallinago > Gallinago undulata. The sequence continues at coordinate 132,300,907 of JAOTQQ010000012.1, read as the reverse complement.
CATCCCCTGCTGTGCCATAATGTCTAACTGTGTCCAAAGCGTCCTAGGTGTGCTGTTACACACCTGGGACTGAAACAAGGAATTTGCTGAGCTACCTTTGATAAAGGTCTACACCTGGAACTTAATAGCAGATGATATGGTTTCTGAATATTGCAACAGGTGGCAAATATAACTTACTGTTCAAGAAGTGTTTCTAGTTCAAGAATTGCAAATAGCTTTATTAATTTGAATGAAAATGAAAGCGCAAATTTGTTGATGTGATAAAGCATATATTGCTATTATACTGTTTCCATAGACATTTGAAGATGAAATTATTTTAGGATAGCTTAAAGAAGAATTTATATGGAAAACTGATCTATTTTGCAAAATTTGAAATTAAAGATAACTTTCTAGTGCTATCAGAATAGGAGAAATTACCATATAAAAAAAAGTTAGCAAAATGAAAGCCAGCCCTTCTAATTCCACCAGGCTCTAAATCAGCTCTAATGCTTTTCAGTACTATCTCAAAGCAAACCAACTACTTCTAATTTCTGTACTACAAAATTACAACACCGTAGTGTACATGTACAGGACAAGGTTTATAGGAGGATCTATTATCTTTTACACTGACGTAGGTGAAGAAATACACAAGCTTTTGGGCACATAAACCCTTGCTTATCTAATACAGAAGTACATATATCACTGTAAAAATATTTTCAGACTTACATACTCTTCTAGTTAGTTTTCTATTTGTTCTGAAGCAAGAAACATATCTGAGTCTGTTCTTCAAGCACAGAGCTTGTTAACAAAAGCAAATCACTACATAGATATATAAAACCCCATGTAGTCATTAGACTGAACTAGTTAAGAGCATTCTGAATACCCATTATGTCAGGAAGTTGTTTTATTTTTGTTTTCCAATTAACTGTCAAGTACACATCCCCCTTTCCTGGGACACTCTGGAGGGTACACCATTGATCTGTGTGTGAGGAAATGGGCCAAAGGGCATTGTGGTGAAGAAAAAAAAAAGAACAAACAGAAGTTAACAAAGTGAGTCTATAAAGCAGTGTAACCTCCCTGTTCCTTCACTGTGATGGCCAAGGCAGAGTACATGACAGTAAGGCTATCAAAGTTAACAACACATGGGAAGAGATCTAATTTAGGGAAAACATTTGTACAACAATTTAACTATCAGCATGATGCACTTCTATGTGCAGTCTTCACTAGGATTTCATGTAAGATTACACTTGCAACTTTAGTAAGATGCATGCATACTAACTACATTCAATTACTTGTCACATTGTGACAGTCTTGAAAATAGTGAAAACAGAAAGCCAGGTAACATATTTCTGAGTAGAGAACATGATTTGACTGTGAATCAGAGATGTTTTGACAAAGAGAATTTAGTACTTCTATTTACAGAGAGTCCGTTTTATGTTTTTCAATCCAAGAGACAGAAGACAGAAAAACTGTGAGCTTTCAGTGCCACATTTGTTAAAAACAACTTCTGCTACTGGAGGCACGTTCTGTAGTGATGAAGGAAACAAGAGTGAGCTCTGAACACAGTAATATAAAGGAGACCCTCTTAGACAAATGGATACATGAGAAACAGGATCAGAGAACAGCCTACGACAAGAGGCCTAAAGCAGGAAGGTCTAAGTTGCCAACTCTCCAAATTACTTTTAGAGATCCCAATCTGAAAGACAATACTCAAGAGCTGAGGAAAATCATTAAGCTTCCCACTGCAGAGAGATATCTCAGAAAAGGATCCTAAATAATAGCTGATACAGGAGGCTTTTGTCAGAGGGAAGTCTAGGAAATATTCTATTGTTTCTGCAAGTCTCTTTGTAAAATAGTTTTTTCCCAAATTTCAGTAATCTGGAAATTAACATATTTCTTTGTTAAAAAAAAAAAGCCCGCAACATATCTTCTAGAGCACATATAGCCCATGAAAATTTTGATAAGACTCAAAGTGTCTCATAAAACACAAGTTTCCTTGTAAGACACAGTCTGCATTAAGTGTCAAGAATAGGGTAAGAGTTTACCCAAACAGATATTTTCCAGCAGCAAGCAGGCAGCAACCTGTGGTTTCTATAGATATTTGTCACATTTATGCAATTCCAGGTGAGAAAGTCATAGGGCACTGTGGAGGTAGAGATCTGCAACACAGATGGTTTAGAAACAACAGGATTCTTCGAAGGACCCAGGACTTGTTCAGGCAAGCAGAAGTAAAATGAGGAAAACCTTCTCGTTTGTTTAACAGTGAAATTTCTACAAAATGACAGGAAACATTCTCGCCACCACCTTGGTCTCTCCTGACTGGAATAGTAATATTCATTACTTTGTGAAGTAGTGAACATTGTGGAGGAAAACTAGGGAACAGGCAGCTTTAAATGCAGGAAGACAAAGGGAGGGAGACTAATGCCCTATGATAATTCCCCTCCATCTTTTCTAATACAATTTTACATAGAATTCTGTTATGAGACTTATTTGCTAAAAATAAACTGTCATTATCTAAATTCGAGCTAGGAATCTCAACAATTATTAAACTTTCAATGCATGATTAAAGTTCAGGTAAAAATTCAAAGTCAGCCAAGTTATTAGGAAAATTAACCTAGGAAACTGCTCAGTAAATACATTCAATTCTGAATTTACTTAGAAGAGTCTTTGAGATGACTTTATAACAAAAAACATTCTTAAGACTGATGAAGGCTGAAGACTTGACTTTTAAAGAAAAGTTATTTCTCTGTGTCTTAAGCATTTCAAGATCTGTAACATGACAAAGGTAGAAGACTTGCTTCAAAGGAAGTGTCAAATGTTTTATCCACTTGCACAGGAAATAAAGATAGAAGAAAGAGGAAGTCCTCTAGCATCGCTCCTCAGGTTTATCCTTTACAGAATTATAAAAAGTTCTGTTGGAGACTTTGATTTACCTGTAGCAGTTTAAAACAGTTTCCCTAAAAACAACTTTCTGAACCCACTAAAAGCCATGAAAGAACAGAACATATCAGAACTTCTGAAGGCCAGGCCACTGAATTGGCCGTTTCATGTCACTTGAAAAACATGAACATTTAAACCTCAAATGTCCGCAACTAAATACTGAACATGGATTTTTAAAAGCCAGATCATGATCAGCAAGAGAAGTGTTTACTTGATTATTGAAAAATATAGCCATGAGAAGAAAATCTGCTCTTCCAGCTTGAATAACAGGTCTGTGTTAGAATCTGTGAGATTAATACTGAATAGTTCAGTCTTTTCACTTTTTCTGATGGTCTCCAGATCAGGTTCCAGTGACATCAGTGCTTTCTCGGAAACTATTCTTCACAGCACTGAATGAAGGAGATGTAAGAAAGTTAAGATTTCTTCTCACTAGCAGGAATATAAAGGAATCACAGTTTCTCTGAAGTCCCCTTTCTCCTTCAACTTTTAGAAAACCATGTGTTCACTATATCATAAACACACATATGCATCATCTTTTTGCTTCAGTTGACTCTGGTTTTATGAGAGACAATCAGCAACTGCATACTAACTTCTGGGATGGAGGGTGAAAAAGCCCAACAACAATAAAAAACAAACAACATTTCACTATAAGCAACAGGCATTGTCTATTCCAGAAAGAGACTTTCCCTCTCTTTCAGATAGGGCAGCATCAATCTAAACATCTCTTGCAAATAATGTTTCCCTGTCATTTAATTAAGTTGCATCTAACTTGAAACATCAAATTAGTCTTCTTGTCTCTGTACCTGAGACAGTTAGAAAACAACAAAGAAGATAATAAACACTTGAAAAACAAAACATGAATCAATCTATCTAAACCTCAAATGTCCACACTAAACACTGTACATGAATTTTATCAAAATTTTTAAAAGCAATTAAAATAAACTAAATCAGAAGAAACCGTGTTTTCTCCTGTCAACTGTTTCCAAAAATTTCCCAATTTAGGTTGCTTACTTGTTTTCTCCAGAAATAACAGTGATTACTTTAAAGCCACTGCCTCCAAGAAATAGTATGTAGTATATCATTTCATTTAAATTCAGGAAAGAATTCAGTCAGAACTAAAATATTCTATTAGTACTTCATTTCCTACTACTTGCAATGAAGATAACGTTTTGGTTTTTTTTTAAAAAATGGGATTGCAGTTCTTAGTTCTTCATCTTTTTAATCACAACTTCCATGATTTTCAATCTACATGCCAAACAATTTCACTACTCTAGTTAATGGTGTTGCTCATTTTAATGAAGTTATTTGGTTAGGAATAAAAGTGTCAAAATCTAAGTAAAAGGAAGATGATCCTGTGAATCTTTATTTTTTTAAATAAATTTCATTTCAATCAGCCTTAATTGACCCTGGTTTCTCAAAGAGCATTCTGCTACCTCTAAGTCACATTTTAATTTAATAATAGTGACACAAATGCCGGATATCCTTTAAAATTTGTTATTTAAAGAAAAAAAAGTCCAGAAGATGGGGAAAAAAATTCACTATTTTTCAATTTAAAAAAAAAAAAAAATCAACTGTTTCCTTCTCAGAGATGATCCTACTCTTTTATAACTTAACATAAATTATTCCTTTCTGGCACATTTGGGTCTCCATTTTGCAAAACTACTTCTTTATATACAGTGATACCAAACTAATGGACTGGGACATTCCAACATTCTGTGTGCCAGAAGGCATAGTGAGCTTTAGACTCTAAAGTGGCATTAGTATGTAATCTAAGTTCCCTTCCACGCATGTTTAATGGTATACCTACAACATTACAGCATAGTCAGAGTTCATGTCCAACTCCATCCCCCACCACCATAAATAGCACCAGTAGGTTGGCATATGACTGTCTCAGTCATTCAACACCATGTGCTATCCTACCATTCCTTACAATCTTAATTTTTATCAAAAGATGTGACAAGCTTTCTACAGGGGACACAGTAAAACGTTTTTCTACTCTAACTCCTCACAGACCTGATGCTTTGATTACACTTCATTTCCCAAATCCGTGTTGTTTAATTTGGTCAACCAACAGTCAGCAAATATCTATAATTTTATCTAAGATTACTCTAGATTAAATTTGCCATTCCATAGTTACAAAATACAGAGTAGGCTTCTTAAGAAATACTGGAATTCTCACCTTCTCTGATATGCTAACACTAGAAAATGAAGGAAAACCAGTAATATTAAGGATTCTCTAACTGCATTAACCTACTGGTAAATGCTGTATGGCATGAAATTTAAAAACCCTGTTTACATTGAAGTTATCTGCTTTAAGGGTATCTGCATACAACACATCAGTGTTTTTAACTTGTTAGCACCAAAAAAGCAAGATGAATACCACCGCTGCACCTACTTCACAATGATTGTAGTAAAGAAAAATTTGACTTAAAATACTTCCTGTTCTTTCTGCCTTCATAACTTCTAAAACATCTATTACAAATTAGCAGAAACAAATACTACCAAAAGCAACTTGAGGCACTGTCATTATTTACAGAAAAATCTAACTAGGTGGTTAGCTAGAGAAATTCATGTTCCTTCCCTCCTTAACAGACGCACATGATAAAACTAGATAATCATATCACCTTACTACTGTGACCTCTTTCACTCTTCTTTTTTTTCAATTTTCCGAGAGAATTTATGATTATATACTGCTGCAATATAGACAAGTACCTCACAGACATTGGTTTTTTGATTGACTGTAAAAATACTCTTCGCATGCATCTATTACTCACAAAATTATATTGAAAGGCTAAATTCTTCAGGGAGAAAATTGTTCCTTTCATTCACCTTTTGTGTTCTACAGCTAACTCTGTATTCTAGGAACTGATGTTACTCCACAGTTTCTATGAGTTCACAGCCTTTTAATTGTGGAAAACTCTAATGACGTAGGCCAAAAGAAAACTATGTAACCCTCTAACAGAGTGGGGGACCATCACAAAGATGACTTGCCCACTAGTAAAATCATATCCTAAATGCTTAACAAGAGCAGACGGCTTACAACTTTTGTATGAAGCAATGTATTTCTGAACCACACTTGTTAGTTCAATGTGAGCCTTGATGGTGCTATCAGTAAGAAAAAAGGTCATTTATTGTAGAACATTCACTCAATGGATACATATGAACATTAAATAATTCCTTTAGTCCATTTAATATAGGCAATAATTTGCCAAGCACTACAGGGCAAGTTGTTTTCGCAATTGCAATTCTTTAGAATACACTAGAGATTTTCATGGAAGAGCAGATTTACACTACCTCAGGTGCTTTTCTCAATTCTCTTCTAAAAAAAAAAAAATTGGTAAAATATTGAAGCTTATTCTCAGGCTTATTCTCAAATTCAGCTTTACACTACCTTTTCTAAACACAGTTAAAATAAAATCAGATTAAAATATTTATTGTAGGTTTAATAGTAGCAGGACAAACACTGTGACATGCATAACATCTAACATTATTTCAACATTATGCTCAATACAATATGTGCACTACATTTTAGGAATGCCTACATATCATTTGATATAGAAAATAATTTCCATATTAAGAGGTAACTGACATTGCTAAACATTCCTAAATGTTTAGAATAAGTATGTTTTCTTAATGTTTACTGGTATCAAACTGTATTGTTATTAAAAATCAGAACCAAACTACCACACTAAAAACAAGTTATAGGCTAAAGTGTTGAATGTGTACAATTCAATGATATAAACATCACTACCACAGAGTGCAAAAATTATTAAAATAACTTTATGCTGCTTTGATAAAATTCATTTGTATTTTTTAAGAGAAACACCTATGAGAGAATTATCCTTTTTCTTTAAAAACGGTGCACATATCATATTGCAAAACTAAAGGGGCATGCTCACAGAAGCTGCAAACAGAGAGGAGTATCATGCATAATGTTCACAACAACTCACAGATTATTAGTAAGTTATCTGAAACACAGGTAAGCCTTCATGCCAAACGTTGCTTTCATTTTTATGACAGTAACTCCCCTTGCCTTCAGCAGGAATTACACCTGTGTAAATGAAAGCAAATGTAGGCCAGGAAGTAAGTCTACCCATAAAAGAAAAGAACTTTAGACAGAAAAAAGGCTCTAACCACTTTGTCTTCCTGGAGTTCATATCCACGAAAGCAAGAAAGAAAGGACAGAAAAAAAAAAGACAAAGAAGGAAAGAGTCACTTTCATTCTGAAAGCAAGCAGTAGTATTTGTTAGTAAAACAAACAAACAAATATCAAAGGAATTAATATATCTCTTTCTCATTTTCCCTAGAGGTGAAGAAGATGTAGTGAAAATTATGTCATTTAAATAATTTTCTTAATCCTTTCATGGGTGAAAGTGAGAAGATTTTATATATATATAAATATATATATAATATATATAAAACTTTATATAAAAGAAAGTATTTGTACAAAAAAAAACTGCACAAAGAAAATTATTTTAATAATTTGGGAGTCGTCCTAATTACCTTAATAAAACAACTGGGGCATCTCATAAAAAGGATGCAGAATTTAGCGCTACATTCCTTGGACCCCAGTTTTGCATGCGATTAGCATGCATCAACTCTTTGTACTTGCAAAGGGTCCAGTGAAATGAAGAGTGTTTGTTTACTACAGCCAGCTATAAGGTATGCATAATGCCACAACTGCCATGTTAGTCGCTGAACAGATCTTTAATATATTAGAGTTTAAAAGCATAAAGAGACAGTTTGTCACAAGTGTTTACTGCATGTCATGTCAGATCTGCATTATTTATACTTTCTTTCTCATGCCCATAAATATTAAATGCAAACATTCCCATTGATTATTATTTTCCTTAAAGGAATTTTCTTTTTGGCTGTCTAGAACTGTAAATGGAATAATATTTTAGAAAACAAAAACATTCAAAATGCTTTCAATCAAAACTATTTCCCATTTTTGTGAATGATGAATTATGGGTTTTTTTGATACCTTAAGTTCACAAGCCAATACAGAGGCTAAGTCTAGGCATGCAATTAAGCACTTGGCCATGTTGGAAATACAACTGCTCACCAAGAAAGGGTGACAACTCATTTAATTGCTTTGCTGTTCAGATACCTATATGACATGTAACTTTGTGCTGCTGTGCTCTTACCGAAGTTTTAGGTTCCCCCCAATGCTAGAGATACAAACAAACTGGAGAGAATACAACAGAGGCCAACCAAGACAGTCAGGGCACTAGATCACACAATATACATGGAGAAGCCGAGTAAGACGGCCTTGTTTAGCCCAAGGAAGGCTGGGGTACTGAAGGGTGTGGGAAGAGGGGAACTACTTGCATTCCTCAACTGCTTATAGGGAAGACAAAGGCAGAATTTTCTTGAAGATGCACAGCTAATCACAGGATCACCTAGGTTGGAAGGGACCTTTTAAGATCATCTAGTCCAACCAATAAAAAAAAAAAAAAAAAACAAAAAACCAACACCCACACCACACAAAACACCACCCAACACTAATCCATAGCCCTGAGCACCATGTCAACTCGTCTCTTGAATACCTCCAGGGATGGTGCCTCAACTACCTCCCTGGGCAGCCCATTCCAATGTCTGAATTGGAATGCAACACTCAAGAGATTGGACATAAGAAAAAAAATAAAATCACAAGAGTGGCTAAGCACTGAAACAGGTTGCCCAAGAAGGTTATGGATTCTCTATCCTTGGAGTTTTTACAACTCAGTTGGACAAGATCCTGAAAACCTGATCTAACTTTGAAGTTAATCCTACCCAGAGCAGGAGATTGGTCTAGATAACCTCCATAGGTCCCATCTGACCCCATTTATTCAATGACCATATGCATAGTGGTAAAAGATTAAAGTATTTTCAAAGATGCTACAGGTTTTAGTGGCATTCTCCATTATACAAATAGGAAATACCATTGAAAGCTATCTTAGTCACAGGACTTCTAAGCATTATCACTCTGTGTGCAGAGATGTATTTACCTGCACAGCACCAGATGCTCTGCTACTTTCCTAGCAGGGCTTCCTGTCCCACTGCAATAAAAGTGGCAGTTGTTGCTCATAGATATCTTGAATAGTAACATCTAGTGCCTCAATTTCTCATCCTCACCTCTGAAGAAATATACTGTACCATGCAAGAGAAGCACATTCCATTACCAGCTATTTTTAAGCACAGAGGTAAGAAAATTTTTAAATTGTAAATGCCTGACTAGGTTGATTTCTCAGTGAAAATCTCACAGCTGCAGGAAGGGCTAAGTAACAGCAAAGAAGAGTAATAACGTCAGAATAGCCCATTTCCCTACTCAAAGGATGCAAAGAACAATTAAAAACAAAATTTTAAATCAAAAAGCTGAGAAAATTTAGAAAAAATCCAACAAGACATAGTATGTAAAACAGAACGACAAAGAAAAAAAATTTAAATACATTAACCTGAAGAAAAAAAGTAAAGGTAGCAGGTTTCACAAAAATAATTTGAAACAGACACAATGATATTTCAAACTAGAAAACAGGAACATTTTTAAGACAATTGATAACAAATGAAAAAATACAAATATTAAGCAAAAGATGTTAAAATGTATTTGAAGTTTTAAAAGGGGAAAAATCCTTAATAAAACAAATTTTGAGATGAAAATTATCTTTCTTGATTTTTTTTTATTGTATGGTTTAGCTTACTGTTCTACCTACCCAGGCTGACTGTTCTTTAGAGCAGAATTGACAGTTTCTAGCACAGTCCTTAACTTCTTAATAACTTTTAATGTCTTAGGGTTTACCTACTCTTTTTCTTATTCTGCACTGCACACTATCCCATAAGTTTTAAAACAGACGCCCATAATATTTCAAGAAAATGCTTAGAAATCGTGCTATTTCCTTTAATTTTCACTACACAAAACCCATAGTTTGGTCATTTGATGACAAGCAGTGTTATGTGTAGTATTGTCCTCAAAGATGCACAGTGAAGCATGGAACAAAAGGTAACAAATACAATTTGGAACATAGGAAATTCAGACTAGATATAAGGAAATTTTTAATCTATTTTTTAATCCTGAGAGTGGTCAAGCACTGGAACGGGTTGCCCAAAGTGGTTGCTGAACCTCCTTCAAGATTCAAAACTTAACTGGTCAAGATCCTCTGAAAACTCACGTAATTCAACACTGTTTGAGCAAGAGGTTGGATGAGATGACCTCTGGAGGTCATCCAGCCTAATTATTCTATACTTTTTTTCCTCACTCATGAAGAAAATCTAGCAATATTGCTCTTTGAAAATAATTTTCTCTTACATACAATACAACTACATATATTTAAACACTGTTTTGTTATTCATATGGATTTCTTTCCCATTTTGTGACTATTCCAAAAATAATGACTTATCCATTGTCCTGACTACTTTTATGCTGTTCTAAAATAGTATTCCAGTCTAACCATATCATAAGTGATAATTACATAGAGAAAATTTTACCTATTATTCTAATAGTCTTCTGCAAACACATAAATGATCTGTACCTCTTCATATTATGAATTACATTCTAATCTATTTTTTTCACTCAGCAGTTTTCACCTGAGATATGAGGATTTTTAAAACACTTGAGGAGTAAAATCATAATACATAAGGAGAAATGTTAATTCATACAAGAAAAGTAAATTCAGATGACAACATAATAGAGTATACTTACAAACCAGTAATAAAGATGACTCAGAAATAAAAAATTTAAAAAATAGAAACAAACTCTTACTACACCACTGTTATATATTTTAGAGAGGACAGTTTAAGAGTTTTGAGACAGTTTTTCTGACAACTACTCTTGTGCCACGAGGTTCTAATGTTGGCTCAGAAATATTGATCTGGTAATACTGTTCTATTCCATTATTGTCTCATTTTGCCAAATTTTAATTCATGTTCAAATCAGGAGTTTCCAGAAAACAAACATAAATCACAGAAAAGATAAAATACATAGTAAATGCATCCTAAGACTGTAAGCAAGGAGAACATACCAAACCCTCAGACTGTAGTAGTGAAAATCATGGCTAATCAGTAATTCTCATGTATCAAAGACATTATCTCACTCTCTGTTAGCTCAAATGATATCCCGAAGTACAAGCACCACTCAGGTAACAATAATATATATACACACACACATATTTATGAACTATCTATTAAAATAAGATGAAAGATTTGTCTCAGAAATTAATGGCATCATGAAGAGTCTTAATCACTTCATGACATAACTACAAGCTTTCTAACACAAAGCAGTAATTCCAAAAATTAGCGGCTTTGAAAGAGCCATTAAGGCTCCAAAATCCTACCATTCACACCACGATCATAACAGTAATCAAGACTTGTTCACACAATCTACCTATGTTGAATAACCTCCAGCATGATGAGTGTCTATTCAGAAACAGGCTATGAAATATAAAGGTATGTGAAGTTCAAGACAAGCCGTCACCTAAGATTACCTCCAGCTTCTCAGCTGCCTCCCCCGCATTTCTGTCAAAATTCTTGAGTTCATAGCAGTACAATGTAAGTATTGACATGAGTGACCATATGAAAGACAGTCTAGTCAGTTATTTCAATAGAAAGACATTTAAGATGTTGTTCAATTCAGTTCTCAAAGAACTGATGTTAAACTTAACTCCATGAATATTCAAACACACAGAAACGTTAACAAAGTGACTAGAATTTCATCCTACACTCAAAATAAATCTAGAATGAGACAACATCTACACCTTAACCTTTTAAAAAATGTGAGAAGGCCAATCTGGTATCTGACTGCATGAACCAAAGCCACTCTGCACGATATTATTTTTTCACCTTAATTGTATAAAATAACCAGTTAGTCTAAAATTATCAGTTCTTCATTATGTCAGTATCATAACCTCCAAGGTTTTTGAAATCTTTGAAACAGTGGAGTTCAAACATGCATAGTCTCTGTTGAAATTGAAACCATCATCTGTTCTTTAATGAGATTCAAAACAGCTACCAACTGAAAATAGTTTCAAATGAATAAAATTAATAACGGAAATAGTTTGTGCAGTTGTCATTTGAAGAGAACAATCATATCCCCATAATTTGTTTTAAAATCACTGGGTTCTTTTGAGGACTCAAGAGAATCCAGGGTGTCAATACAAACACGGTCACAGTGCAAGTGCAAAATCATTCAACAGTTAAAATTATTCAACAAAGGGAACTCGATGGTTTTCTGAAAATCAAACATAGCCGTAGAGAAATAATCAGAATGTAAATCTTTCCCAGAACCAGATGGAGCTGAGAGAAGTTCCCTACTTGTACCTTATGTGTTTCTCACACATTTGCTGCATCCTGTAAAACAACTGAAAACTTCATACTTTTGACGTTCAAAGACAAAGACAGAAGAACGTTGCAGTGGCTGCAAGTGACAGCAAGTTGCCAAACACCCTGAAAGAAGGTATTCGGCATGCATGAAATTAAGTTTTCAGGTGAGTATTATTTTCTTCCTTTCCAAGAGAATGGTTGGTTTACTGAATTCGCATTCTAAGCTGCTGGAATTAATATTCACTGCATACAAAGCTGTATCTATCTGGAAGCTGTATTTGTTCAATATTTTAGCATGTAAATTTCTCAGCTGCATAAACCTCATTCTGCTGTCTACTGCTTCACTCAGTGTGCATTTCCCTATATAAATCAGTATATAATTAAAAAATAACAGTAACATATTTTGTAAATCAGTGGCACCTATACTATTAAGAACAGTTACTGCTTGCTGTCATGAGATTTGTTATTTCAGTTTTAGTCAATGTGAAACAGTTCACAAACATAAAAGATAGAGTTCAACACCCATTACTCCCATGAAATCTAAGCCGCCATCCTGGTGAATACTCCATTCGCTAAGGTAATAAGCAGTACCGAAGCAGCAGCACCACCGTTACCAGTTTCATCTGTTTGATCTAGAAGGAACTCCCATATAATAGTAATATCTGTACAACCTGAACTGAATTATAATGCTTATAACTCAGACACTGTAACTAAACTGAAAAAGTAATAGATCATCCAATCAGTCTGATAATCCTAATCTAATGCTCTGGAAACAGTCAAACATGTCCTTGCTCTGCTCCTACTCATGACCATGAACTCTGTAAGCAGTAGTCCTCCTTGTGACCTTTGAAAGAGAAGTATTCTTTGCAATTCAATTCTACATCTTCTGAGATGCACACTGCTAACACTGGCCTGTATTAGACTACTTAGCAGAATGTGGCATGAATTTGGCTTGAAATTTGATATTATGAAAAAATCACAAACAAACAGATCAAACAGCTCCATCAAAGAACATTTCAGACAGTTTAAGAATCATCATATATAAAGGTCCAAAGCAGACATATATAACCTGTCAAAAAATGCCTACAAAGACCAAAGAACATGTAGCACAATTAAAACAGGAAGCTATTAGAAGTCATTCTTCAAGAAGCTGAAGTTGTATACATTAAGGAAAACAGAAAAGAATAAATTCTTGTAAATTCTGGTAAACCAAAAATACTTTTCATGGAATAATGTGTACAGGCATAAAAGAGATCACAAAGAGGAGACTGTCAATCTGTGTCTGAATTAAATCTTTTGCATTCATGTTCATGGTGATTAGAGAGATACTAACTCTACAACATTATTTTATGCTGAATGAACCGGAGGATATACTTCTAACTGGTATTTCAGCACAGTCTAAATGATGTATCAGAATGCTTCATTAAATGAAATCTTCCTCCTAATGCACTTTTTCTATGTTTCTAAGTATGTAGACATACTGACTCAAATATCTGCCCTCATTGCCTTTTATAATCATATTAATACAGAAATTACATCTCTTATTACTGGCAATATGATTTAGTTATAAAAACCCAATTAAAAAAATGTGAGCTTACTGAAGAAGAAAAATTTAAAGTTACCTTAACAAAATCCAAGGCATTTTGAGAGATTTACACATAATCTCAGTTACCTGAATCATTAGGAAATAGCAGATTATTTTCTACTTTGTCAATCAAAAAACTGAATGTATTATTTAAGCCTACCTCTCCACCCTGGACAAAGAAATACATAATGTTTATACCACTGTCTCCTACCTTCCAAAAGATTAAGATAATATTTGCATATTCCATGGCATTTGCAATGAAAATACTAGTGGAAAAAATACATATATGGAAATAAATTTTACTAGAAAATTATTATATTAATAAATATGAAATTATGAAATTATTGCATTGATTTAAAAAATGTGTTTCCACAAAAGACCAGCATAAGACATCTTGAGAATTGTCATGAATATTCTACAAGCATCTATCAGAATCCTCATCTAATGTTGACTAAATTGATCTCAGAACTGTTTTCTGTGATAACTTCAGTTCTCCTCAATTTTTTACTCAACAATCAAACTTTTTAAAAATTCAGATTGCTGCTTTATTATACAATAAACAACAGTATAGTAGCTGAAACTCTATTCTGCTAGTGCATGTATATTTTTGCTAAAATATTTTGAAATATGTATGCATATTTATATGCATATTCACATTATACACATGCATATATACGACAGATACCCAGACAGATGGGGTTGGACTAGATGATCTCCAGAGGTCCCTTCCAACCCCATATGATTCTATGATTCTATATAGTAAAATTTTAAAACTCTATAATTTATTATATATACTGTTCTAACACTAATTTTAAAATTGTCTTATACAGAAGAGCCTGGGCAAGCAAAAAACAAACAAATCCTTGCTGTAACGTGTAATAATCAGTGTCGTAACATTAGCATCGCTAGATTGCTAGATATAGCTCCCTGTCTCCAATACAAAGATTCAATCGTCCAATCAAAGAATTGTACTTTATGAGTCTCATGGTAGAAATATGGCATGTATTAACTTAAAAGCCATAGTCACAAATCCATCTGCAAATGGAAATTATTTGAAATGAGGACAGATGTCTTAAAAGGCCCCAAAGTAGGTATCATTGCCTCCTGAAAGGAAATCCATTTCAGTAAGTATGTGATTTGGATGCATAAGCAATGAATAAGAGATATTTATGAGTTTAGCAGAAGCTTGTTATAAAACTCTCATAACTCCATACCTTATTTGACCGTAAAGACACTCTTCCTCCACAACGCGCACAGAATTTAGTTTGGCAATATGAACAGTTATGGCCACAGCCATCAGCAAATTTTGTTTTGTGGCAGATGCCACAGGTTGGGGCATCACCCTTCTGCTCCTGCTGTTGTTGTGACTCTTCACCCATCTTCTTCACTTGCTCCTTATACATTTCAAACTGCTGATGTAATTTTCTGCAGAAGATAAAAGACAATTAACAATTGTTTTATTTAAGTCCACAAATACTTTGCAATCACTGAACTGCAATCAATTTCAAAACACAAAGCAGAGAGAAATACCGTAGTAAGGCAAATACGTTTAATTTATGATGCTCCAAAAGAGTAACATTCAAGAATTACTTGTTTTTCATTGTAACTAAGCTCTAGGAGGAGACCCAACACTGGTAACATGCAGCACACAGTCCAGCTCTTATAAAAACAACTTTGCTTTAGGATGTGACCAGCTGTTAGCTGCAAATACAACAGCAGGAAACATGGGCTAAGTGATCCAAGAGCCCATGGCACTAGACAATAAACTGGTTAATACTAGGAAAAAAAAAAAAAAACAAAAAACACCAAGCTAATTTATTCTTCCAAGTGTACTTTTACCTAATTCCACCAGACAGATGCAAATATCATATTTTGTCATAGCTTATCTTCATTTATGCAGCAATACTTCACAGAGTAATGATTCAAATGCTTTTTCAATCACTTTTCAAGCATTGAGTTTAAGCCCATAACAAGTTGCCTCAGCTTAACAAGTTATTATAAATCATTTCAGCCATTCATATCATTACATAGGTACTGCCATCTCATGCCAAATATAAGGCACAAGACTACCTTAGGTGTAAAATTCAGGGCCAATAGTTTGAGATACATACACGCATTTTACCTTCCAATTCCCATGGACTAAGAGCACATTCATGGTCAGCTGCCATGTGTGCACAGAACTGCAATGGTTCCTTCAGGCATGCTATTTCATTCTTATTTCTGAGCCCACAATAATCAAATCTCCATATATGATAATTAAAACTCACTATGACCGAAGTTACCAACTCATTTCATGGTCTATAATGTCAGTTTTTTCTCAAAGCCCCTATTTCTGAAGGTGAATGATGTTATAGGAATTTTAACTTTCATTGTAAAAAATTGCAATTTTTTTAGCTCCTCTCATTGCTGAAAAAAAGCTGGAAAACCCAACATGGCATACTATAAGATATTCAAATATTAAAAACAAAACAAAAAAAACACTAAAAAACAAAAAAAAAACATCTCTTTTGTCTTTATCCTTGTGATTTAAAGGGGTCTGAACAGCGATCTTTGAATTCTTAGCATGGAATTCAACGCACCTGATTTTGTTAATAAAGACTGTAAATTTTAGCAATCTAAGAGTCATTAATCGAGATTAAGCAGTTTATTTAGCTCCCTGCACAGACACAAGCAAATCCTAAAATTAAGCATTTCCATGAAACATTAAAATGGTATACTAAGCTACAAAATTAAAAGTGCAAAGAGATTTGTTTTTCTTTAGAATTATCCTTTCAGAGATTCTTGAGAGGAGATTATTAAAAAGCACACATGAACCTAAGACAGAACAAAGAATAACCTCCTGGAAAAAACTAAATCTGTGAGATGAATTTCCTTAATGCAGAAATATAGCCTTTATATAGTTCAGATATAAATTAATGGTACAAAATTATTTAATCTGATGTGTCAGAGGCTCTTATCAAAACAAATATTACCATACTGAGTCAGTAAAAAAATTATCTTAAATATTGTTTACCATGGATACCCACACATATGGCAAGAATTGTTGGGACTGCTTAGGTTTTTTTCAGGAAAACTTCCCTAAGAATGTTTTTTACATTATACCATAGAGGAGTTGTAGGGATAAACCAGCAGCTCCCTCTCTCCATCAGGCAAGATGGGAGTCTAGAGGCAGGCCTCTTCTGTCCACCAAAATGCTGCCTCAAGCTCTCAACTGCCACCAACCCTTTTCCAGAAAGGGAAAGCAGGGTTACTTCACGTTGCTTATGTGTCATTTTTCTGGTCTACCTGCTCTTGCCACTTGAGATCAGTCCTCAGTCCACACACTGCCCTCAGAACATAGCAGTTGTATGTTTTTCTCTTGCATTCAGCCCTTCTCCCCCATATGCTTTACAGAACCTGCTGGCCTACAGCAGCGCAGTGCTGGTCATGCCTCTGGCCTCCACAGGAAGGACACGAGGGTCATCATTGCTCTAACAGGAGTTCGTGGAGTCAGGGGTAAATGGCTTCTTCTGCCTTCTCACTGGTTCAAAAAGACTTCACTGTGGCTGTTCTTTGTTGCATGGGGCAGTACACGAGTCACTAGTAAGAGCTGAATGAAGTTGAGAACGAAATTTGGAAACCTGGAACTGTGGCACATTTCAATGTTTTACACTGACAAAAGTATATAATTGGTAGTTGGTAGTTTCACCTGTTTCCATCGATAACACATGTAAACTCTGAGACCTTGCTTGCCTTTTAATTTTGCCAAACATTGCATTTTTTGTTTAAAGTATATTATCTATGTTGAACTTCAAGTTTATTTTTGGTTACACTCAGTTCTGTGACTTCCTTATAATCTACAGCCTTTGTTTGTATGATTACTTGCTTACCAGTCTCACTGATGCATAAAAAGCACAAGGTTTTTGCCAATTTTTAAGCCTCATGTACTGAAATAATTTAACTTTTGTTTCCTCTTGGGCACAAGGTCACAACTTTTGCCTCAATGTATAAACTTTTCAAGGTTATAAAGCAGTTTTCTAAAAAACTTCTCCTAGCAGCAAACAACTTATTGTCTGCCAGAATAGTTCATTATTACATCTTCTTCTGTTCTGTAAAACAAAATTTACATGTATTGATAACTGTCAAAAAAAGTTAAACACAGAAGACAAAAATCTATTAAATAATTTGTTACACACAATATGTGTTCTACTCATTGAGCAGAACCACTTGACATGTATAATTATGTTTGAAACAAAATACAAAGCATTTCCTTTAGGAAGTCCATTAAAAAAAAAACAAAAACTTTCTGATCTACTTTATAGATTAATAATTATTTTTTAGCATCTAGCCTGCAAGGGCTTAAGTCAAAAATGAAGCTAACAACATGCAGCAACCATTAGGTGTTTAGAATAGCACAGTATTTGAAGAATATTTAGTAAAAATGGCATAGCATGTATTTTTCAGAAAAGGTAATACAAACAGAAAAGTCCATTTTGTTCAATTTGTCTGCACTCATGTCTGCACTCAGAAGGTTTTTTTTGGGTTTGTGGGGTTTTTTTTTGGTTGGTTTTTTTTTTTTTTTTTGTTGTTGTTGTTGTTTTTTTTAATGTGGTTGGACTCGATGATCTCAAAGGTCCCTTCCAACCACTAAGATTCTGTGATTCTGTGTGATTCTGTGATTTGCTGTCTGGGAGGCCACAGAGCTCAGCTACCAGGGAAGTGAAAGTAACTAATACCCAGGCAAACTTCAGAGCCTGGAAAGAAACATGAATATCCCAAGACTACCATTACCAGTGTTGCAGTGAGTTACTCTGTTAATGCAAGTGGCCAAGATCTGTCCTGTGAAACTGAAAAAACAGGCCCTGCAGATGAGCTGCATATTATGCCAAAATACTTGTCCATAATACACATCTTATTCTAAGGCATGATAGGGTTTTTTTGGTTGTAAACTCAGATAATTACATCAATCTATACAGTAACAGAATATCGAAGTGGAAAACTCAGCAATGCGTATCTATAACCCTTATATATGTGTATTTTGACAATGGTCTCAATAGCATGTGCCATCTATCTCTATTGATGCAAAAATCTCTCTCCTTTTCCACACTGTTTCCAAAAATACAAGTATCCGCTTTAGCAACTGCTATAAATTTTAGAGGAAGAGAAGAAGTTGGTACGAGTTTATGAAAAGACATAATGAAAAGTTAGACTGGGAAATTGATACAAGTTCTGCTCATTTTCATCTGGTGAGAAAGAGTTCCCTGAATCACGCTCATATCTATTGGAAGTTACAGTGGTAAAGTTCACAAGGCTCATATGACTTGTCCAGACTTTTTTTGTGCAGTAAAACATTGTATCTGAGACAGCTACATAGACTTTTCAGTGTCAAAAGCAACTGTTTGTAAGAGTTTGGATTTGTCTGTCAAGGTCAAGAATAGTTTCTATTGGAATACTTGCTTTGTTCTGGAATTGAGTTAATTTAATTCTGCTTATTCTTCATTCCCCACACATTTCTGGAAATGAGAAATTTAGTATCAATCAAAAAGTAGCAATCTATAGCCCTCTCATGATCTATGAGCTACTGCCAAAGTCAAGTGAGAAAAGCAAGTTCAGTAATCTATATCTTATTATCATGCAGAAGATTTTTTGTTTTCTACTTCAGAACACCCACAAAACTTTCAACATTAAAAAAAAAAATCCTGAATACTGATGAGTTCCAAAGCCATTCCTGCATTCCAAAATTTCACTTAAACAATTCTGAAATTTCCAAAGGTGCTTAAAATCCCCCATGAGAAAGGGGACAGTTAAGCAAATACCCTGGTTGAGGCCAGATGTAAGTGAAGCAGCCACTTCTAATTTCCTGGCTACAGATCTTTCAAAAGTTTCAGTACTGATTGTAGCCTGTCCCTCATTTCCTACTCCCAGGCACAGAGCACAGATGTGGCTGGAATCCAGCCTTCAAAAAGGGTTTGTTCACCTTCAGTTCTGCCAAATTCATTCATTCAATGACTTTTCTGCCTGGTGGCAATGACTATCTGGTAATGTACAATGTTCTTCCCTGTACTGTATAAACACTGAGTACTTTCTGCTTTTACAATAGTGAGAGCTAACTTGTCACTGAGTACACCCACTTCTCTTTGGAATGGATGTTATTCTTACACAACACCATGAGTAAGTAGAGGCTGGGAAACAACTGGCTGAACATCAGCTAAGAAAACCTGGAAAACTGAGTAGAAACCAGGCTATAAGCCAGCGGTGCGTGTGCTCTCATTACAAACTGGACAAATTACATATGGGGGTGCATTACCAAGAGTATGAGCAACAGATAAAGGGAAACTAGCTATCTAATCTAAAAATGACCTGAAAAAATTTGAGTCAAATTCTTCCTGGAAATCACAAATCCAAAACAAGGTGCCAAACATACTATAATGGCACAATGGGAGGTTCAGGTTCGACATTTTTTTCACTAGGAGGCCAGTGGAGCACTAGCACAGGTTCTCCCAAGAGGCCGTGGGATCTCCATTGCTAGACGTTTTCAAAACTCACCTAGCCAAAGCTCAAGCTGCCCTGATCTAGTGTTGGCAATAACCATGCTTTGAGTGGGAGGTTGGTTCAGAGATCCCCTTCAAACAGCATTTCTGTGATTATGTACTTGACAACATCTTTGTGGAATAAGACAAGAAATATGAAGACTAGACTCAAACAAAAACATAGGGAAAAGTATTCAGCAACAACTATTTGGCTCAGCAGCACTGAAAAAAAAAATTTTATATATTTTACCGATAGAAAAAAAAGGGAGAAAAAAAATCAAACCAAAACGACTTCGTCCGTTTTATAACCTACTGTGAAAATAGTTAGCTTCCTCAAAGTTTGATCGAGGACCTCATGTATTTTCAGCTCCATGTAACGCAATGAGCAGAAAAGCCTTGAGTTTGTGCTTTCATACTTATGTGTGGAGGCTATAGAAAAGTAATTTCTTTAAAAAACCACTATGTTCAGCAAAGCAAATTGTAACTTTTCTTAGTCACCAAATGACAGCTTTGTCAGTATTTGACTGAAATGAGAAAGGGTATCCTATAAAACTCCTCTTCAGAAGACCATGATTCTCCTTCAAGTCTAGCAGACAAATTATTAAGCAATTAAAGACTCAAACCTAACTTCAAATAAGAACCTCACATCCGACTCTGTTTAAAATTTATGGATTATCATACCCAGGCAGGTAACACAACTACAGCCATGATGCCTTTCACAATTCAAAGTTATCAGCTTTCATATCAGTGAAAATGAAATATTGACAGAAACTAGGTGTCAGCAGAGATGTCTACAAACATTCCCTTAATCCACAGCACTTTAACTTTCTTGCTGGCAAAATGAAATCTCCACTATCTCATTAGAATTGATGTGTGATTTTAACTACCTGGTTTCCTCAAATAAACAATAATTAACTATTTTCTACTGTCAGTGGCTTCAGAGAGATCCACCTAAGTGAAATGTCTAAACTCATACTTTAGTTAAAAATAATCTACAAAAAATATTTAGAGAATGTAAATTGAAAGTATTAAAAACCACAACTGTAGAGTAAAATGCTATTTTTTAATCTATGCCCTGGAATTTACAATAATTAAGAAAAATCCAAATATATAAATAATACAGAAATTCTTAATCTGTTCAATTGAAGAATGTAGGGGAAAATGAACCCCACGCTATTTTTTTTAAGGGGGGAAATGCATTTTTTTCCCCAACTCTCAAAGAAATTTAGTAAATACAGAGGTTATTGCTAGCTCTTCAATTATTTTGTTGGAACAAGGAGGTTAAATATAAGCCATATAACGACAGTAACAGCTGTATTCAGCAGTGGCAAATAGTGAGTAAGATATTTCAGTTTAAGGTTTTTTTTCTAAACATAGAATAAATCGTCCTGAAGTTGTCAGTAGAAATAAATCTCTGAAATTTTTAGTTCTTTCACCTATATATGGTTTAAGTTGCTTTACAGATGGAGCTAGCTGGTAAAAACATGGTTTTCATGTTTCCCATTCTCTAACTTATTAAGGAATATGTACTTTAATTATTCTGCAATATTCATTAACCTGAAATTGGAACAGACGAAACTGATGAACACTGATGAAACTAAGTAAAAGAACATCTTTAAAGAGCATACAAAATACAGTAGTCATACAATAAGGACTTCACAGAGGCTCTACACATGGTGAAAGACTGACTTACAAAAGAAATAACTTCATTTACAGTATGAAAAATGCTACCTGTCTCTCAAATCACAGAAGTATTTCTTTATCTACAACAATCTAATTGAATTCACATGAGAAACATAACATGGCCAAATTCTGAATTCTAGGTTAAAAAGACACAGATTTAGTTAAAACAAGTTACTGCAGTTCACATACAAGGGACATTTTCCGGTAATTTCTCTGAAAGAACTATTGGAAAAAACACACTTTTATTCTAAGCGAGCATATATACTCTAAATCTAAGTGAATTATACTGACTGGGCCTGAAATACTGAACAGAAGAAAACAAGCTAAGACAATGGAAAGAAAGGAGTGTGGTTGCTAAATGATCTTGCCCTTGCTTTACACCAGTGCTGCTGCTCGCTTGTAACTCAAGTAGGAAAAGCCAACCACAGCAAAGCTAATCAGCATCTTCAACAGATTGTGGTTTCAGTTTCACCTTGTAGGAACTTTGTATGAGCCACTCTTAGAAGTAAAAGACATGGCCAAGATGAGGTAGTCAAGCTGCTCTGGCTCCATTTTCTCTTTTCCACATTTACTAGGGCTTTCTGCAAAGGCTTCCAGTTCACACTTTGCCACGTTTTGTTCTCAGCTTATTTGATCTCCCTCACAGAACAGTAAATATTCCTCTCATTGCACTCTTCTGATGTTATAATGAATTAATTAACAGATCTGGTATGACTTTAAATAAGTTTGTAACTACAGATGAAGCCACATCACTGAATCCAATTCATTTTAATACATTCAGAAACTCAGAAAAAAAAAAAAAAGACGACAAGAAAGGATGTGGGAAAAAATACCCTCACTTTTAATAACTGAGTTGGATATGACTCTGAATACATCAACAGATTGTCAGCTAGACAAAAAGTCTAGCTGGAACTGGCAGGATTACCTTACCTGTCTACTTTTTCATGTTTATAATGCTCAGTATTGACTAAAATTGCAGTTTTTGTTTATTAGCAGCAGTGAGGCTGCTCTTTACTGACAAGGTAGCAGTGAGAAATAACTAAATACAATAGACCTGTTTAAGGCTACAAGAAAAATTGAACATGGAGAAGATGAACATATGGTTAATTACACACTGACCTAACTGATGTTACCATATTTCTGTGTGGTTTTAATGATATCAAGATAAAGCTAGCCAGTATGCATATGAAGGAAAAAAGACTGTACTTGTTACTTCCATGTTTCCTCAGAAGAGACAGATAATTGTTTCTACATTTTCTGCAGTTCAAACTAATTGCAAAATTAAACTGAGAAGTGGCATCTTTGTGACTTTGTTTCTTCTTGTTTGTTAAAATTAATCTTTAACTGAACAAAAAGCTATGAAGTCTCACTTAAGGTTTAAGCAGGCAGAATACACACATCAAATTAATTTAGAACCTTCTCAACACTCTTTTTTAGCTATAATAAATAAGGGGGGAATTCAAAGATAAAGAGAATACCATATTCCTCTAGTAGTTTAACAATGGCCAAATCATTCAGACAAAGCTACCTAATTTTTCCATAACTGACAGTTATGAGACTAAGTAAGGGAGGTTCCTTCATAACAAATGGAAATTACTTTGCACCTTTGAGCATCTTCATACCCCTCTGTATTTTATTTCAATGTAACTGAGAAGGTTCTAATTACTCTTTTCTGAATGTTATTTAAAATCCAAACTTACAGCAGAATTTTCCACAACTTTCATACAAATATATTGGTGATTATACGGAGTATATTTTCCTTATTCTCATTACCTGCTCCTGAATTAGATAGAAAAAAAGCTAAGCTTCTTTAAACCATTAGTCTATAGATTCCCATCATGTTTCTCTCATTTGTTTCTAAAATAAACATCCTTAGCAAAACTTTTCATTCTTTCTCTTATTCTTATAATAAATTTTGATATCTACTTCTGTACCTTCTCCACCTATACTGGAAATATCAGTAGGACTCCTTTTTTAATGTTTAAGCAGGTAAATTAAATTAAATCCATACTCTTATACACAGCAGTGGTAGTTTTCCTTCTGCCCTTTATCCTTGTGACAAGGCTGACAGTTCCCAGGTACTTTTAGGTATCATTCAAATAAGATAATCTCTGAAAAAGGGAATTTTTCAGTGCCTGACTCTCCAAGTTCATTCCACAGCTGTATTCCCTCAATTAAAAATACTTTATCTCCAGTTCCATGGGCCTTGTCCCTGCGTTTGCAATACATGCTGTCCCAAAGGAGCTTCTTTGGTAAAGTGCTGAAACTGCAACTACTAATCCTCAGCTGACAATGAAGATCAGAGGCAAGTAGTTAACTTCCAGTAAAAGTAGGCTGCCAGGAAGCATATGCGGCAGTGCCCAAGAATAGGATCTTTAAAGCTGAGCATCTGTACTCTCATTTCATTTGTATTTCATCTCAGTTATAGTAAGTAAAAGAAATTATAAGATTGCAGATTAAAATTTATAGTTAATTATGGTCAACTTTTTTTTTAACTAAATTGTTATGAAACAATATGTAAGCAGTCACTCCGTGTGCCCTAGATATGCAGATACTTTCAACTCACTTGAATAATTTCTGCCAGTTTTGTTGGGAAAGAACAATTGTCCCGAAGACAACTGGGTTTCAAGTTTGGAAAAATAGCCATAGTGACAGAATGGAACTCCTGGACTAAGTATATCTAGGGGTAAAGATGCATCACAAGCTAAAGCTTTCCTGAACATTAGAAAGGATACAATGAGAGGGAGACACCTTACAATAGGTGATACTATTTGAATCTTCAGCTGTGCTGACACCTTAATACTCCGATGACCAGCATCTGTCAATTTCTATGAGAGAAGGCACAAAGGACAGGAAGAATCTGGAGCATGTATATTGCTGTAAAATAGGCACATGAAATGTAGCATCATACACATTTAGAATCATGATACTCTGATTACCACCACTTATGGTAGTCCACATATTAGAAACCCCCAACCAGAGACCAAGACTTCTTAGACCTCTAAGTTGATCAGCCATAACAGACACCTAGGTAAAAAAGTAGAAAAAAAGAGTGAGAGCTCCTTGCTAAACAGAACCGAAATAACATCTCATGACTTATTTTGTAACAGAAAACTACTTCAGAAACTAGAACTAAGATTACTTTGCTGTTACTGCTACATTCTTATTATGTTATGAGCCCTATGCAAAAATTAAAACTCCTATTTGAATACTTTCCTGAATACTGAATACTTTCAGTTGACACAGACCTTACACAGACATTCATTTCCTATGCAAAAATTCTCACCTGGAACCAAAATCACTGAGGAAGACACTTGGCTGAGGCTCTCAAAAATTTCCTTTGATAGTCTATTTGTATCCAATCACTCTACTTTTTATATTGAAAAACCATACTGATTTTTATACCTACTGTTACGTGTTTCTTCCTGATTCACTCACTTAATTGAAATGTTTTGTAACAGAAATCTTATATTAATCTAAAAACATTAGAAAACCAGTTTCATGTTGGGTATTTGTATATTTTTCCGATACTGTTTATGTTAGGAATTCAAATAAATATCAGTTTTAAGAAAGCTGAGCCACACTCATATTCTTTTTAATTACAAGACCCTTATTTTTTAAACAGCCTCATTATTAAAAAGTATACCAATTACTGTTTTATCCAAATAATTCACTCACAAAAAAGTTTCACAGTTTCTGTTTGACTTCTTTTCATAAATCATACTTTTATTTACTTTATACTAAATTTAATTTCAAAGGTATGCAATATTTAACAAGTCTACCCTAAAAAGAGGCTAATTCAGTTGCAGGCAATTAAGGACATTGCAACATTATTACATTTATAAAAGGCATCTCCAGCAGAGATAATATTTCTCACAGTCACTCGGGTTACTTTATTTGCATCATCAGTTGACTTACAAAAGGAAGCCATTAACTTCACACCTGTGGTTTTAGAAATGCCCAAAATAACTAAGTTACTGTGTTAAACTTTTTTATCCTTACTATGAAAGCCAAAATTACTTTTTCATTAGACAGTTACACACACAGCCAAAATAAATACATGCTAAATAATAGGTCAGACTGTCTTGGCTCCGAAATGTAACACCTCCTGACATTATAGTATCATGATTAGAGTGAGTTCATTCCACATTGTTTACAACATTCATGAGCATTTTCAATTATTAAGTAGCCCCTATCTTTTTACTTCTGTGACAGGACTGCTCCTATCTTGATGATTTTCCTTTTTCAACAAAAAGGAAATAAATTTGAGCAATGCTAGGAAAGCTAGTGTAACTAAGGCTCAGTTACACTCAGTGATCACAATATGGTTGTCTCAGCTTCATCTAAGCAAATTACATCAACATGCTTGATGCTGAGTTATCACCACCAGAATTGGTGGTACTAATTGGCTGTGGTGTATCTTCCTTTTAACTGTTATCAGTATTCTTACTGCAAAAGTACCACCAGCCGAGCCATACTGCTAGCAGCACTATAGGGGGAAATCCTCTCAAAACAGTTTCCCAATTTTCAGAAGACTGATTTTCCACAATGTTCATATTTTTAAAGTAACAAGAAGTAGAACCAAAACACAAATTAATTTCATCATGCTGATGTAACCCTTTCTAGACACAAACAAAAGAAATTTCCTTGAAATGGAAATTCAAATATAAAAAAAAAATAAATGATGATTTTTATGAGGAAGGAGATCACACAGGAAGAGAGATGCTCTCACCTGCAGGAGAGATTTTTCATAAGTTTATGAACAAGGTGTGTAACAATTTTCCCTGTACTAATTATATCTAAACCCATGTCTCCATACCTTCCCTTTACTCAAAAAGCCCACTGACCTCAAATTTCTCAGAAGTAATACATAATGTTAATTTAGGTTTCAGCAGTATTTCTCCATTTTAGATAAACAATATTTGATAATGATTGAAAAGATAAGAGATTTATGCCTCAAAAACTGCATACGTAGTAGTTAATCTAATACTATTGCTGAGAGATAATGCTTGAGTTTTCTAAAAAATCGGAAAATTTTCAAAAAAAAAAATCAGTGCCAGGAAAAATAATTCAATCCTGTATTTAAATCCTTTAACCTCTTAATTAAAAGTTATTAATTAATCATTAAGAGCTCAGAGCTAATAGGTATAAATGAGGGGTCGTAAGAGAACAACATTGTGCCCCCGGCAGTCCTGCTGATGGTGCTCTGCTGTTCCTAATCCTGTAGAGTAGAAGTGGTATGTGGTATGTAGAGTATGTGGTAACGGCAAGCCCTGTAAACTGGCAGAGGCAGCAGGGACACTGCAACGTGCAAAGCCAAGAACTATTCTAGAGACAGCTCTGGGAAATTCTGTTTTCCTGTAATGCTTGAACACTTTTCTCTGCCAAGTCTCTCATATCAGTTTATTAAAGGCATCTCCTGGAGTACTTCTGTTTAGAAAAATAGTAAATATAAACAGATCCTATTCACATTTGGTTTAGTGTAATTGCACTTAAGTAGAACAAGTCTTAGTTCTTCTCTTCATCAACTAATTTTTCTCCTGTAAAACAGTTCTCATCTTCGTGCATTCTATTTTTTTATATTGTTGATCAGGACTCACAGACTACTATACTGTTATATGATTATGTAAATTGCTGAGAAAACTTTTTGTTTAAATAGTAAGATCTATAGACCTAATCCCTGAGTGGGTTCAGCCCAGCTCAGATGTTTGATGCAAATCAAATTCGGCAGACTCTGTCAGAAGGAAAACCTTATAGTGTTGCAAACAATTTGGAGGAAAAAAAAAAAATCTATTGTCATTCCTACAGCAGAACGTGATCAATTCCACCTACAGAAAATAAATCCAGATGTCCAAAATCAATTGCCATTCTTATTATAGCTATGTCTTTTTTATCCAGGATTCACCAGACATTACTATTCAAAGGTGGCACAATATCAATGCTGATAAACTTCCAATTCTTTCTGCTAATGTAATTAACATGTTACAATGGGATCTTTGTAATAGCAGACTTCCAGCATTGAAAGTAGGATTTTTCTTTAACTATGGACACCCAAAAAAAGAAGTTGATCATATGAACATCTCTCATCCTTCCCTGACCCCTAAGGAAATAGAGGCAAAGGCATTGGCTAAGACATGAAGGTCAATACTTGAACAAATCATCAGAGGAGATAAAGTTGTCATCCTAGCATTTATCATTACTCATGTTTAACCAAAGAAGTTATAATAAGTGAGTGTAAATAGGTAACTAATATTGTAATAGCTAAGAAATGAACACGATAGAGTCACAAATTAAACAGTAAATCTTTTAGAAAATAGTTTCCAACAGAACCAATAGCATAACATTTTCTTCCAAAATTAAATATGGATACCGTAAAGAGGAGAATGCAATGTTATGCACTGATATGATGAAACATGGCTGGAATACATTTGTTACCTTAAATACACATTTAATGTTGAAATAGACAATATTCTGCCATTTCAGAAGTGACCTGTTAATCAGATTTTTGTCATACAAATGTCAGCGTTTTTCACTCTGTTAGTGAACACTGCACTAGGAACAATAAAATATGTTTTGTTCTGAGGTACATAATTGGGAGATGGGGAATACAAAACTGTTCCAAAGCTGTTTTCAGATACATCCATGGATGAGTAACAGCTGAGATAAGAAGTATTACTATATTCCTGTTGACAGAACCCAAGTTCTCTCTGCTGAATGCTTTGCACCGACTGAACCAAGAATATCCCTTTCCTAAAATAAAACTATCCTTAGTAACAGCTGTGGAAGCAGGGAATATACAAATGAACATAAAGCTTCCTCAAGGATGAGAAAAAAATGACATGTAGAACAGATAACTGCAATTACTGACAAGCTTTCAAAGCTTGGAATCACTGAATCATGTTCGTGACTGATCAAAATTCCCAACAGGCCACAATAAAAACAGGATTTTTGTTTCTGTCACAGAGCAAAAAAAAAAAAAAAAAAAAAAAAAAATCAGTCTCACAGTCTTCACCGTCTGTTAATGTTATTCATAGATGAGACTTTGTACCCAGTAGTACTCATCCTCACCCCAGGCTTCTGATCGACTCACCCTGGCACCATCTGTCTATGTTTGTTCTGAGTCCAAGATACCCCAGGAGCCACATCACTATGAATTTACTTCAACTTTATGTTCTCTACACAGAACATAATCAGAAAAATATCTTTAGGAAGAGATAAGTGAATGTCCTCCTTCTGCAGAATCAGTATTACTTCTACTATGATCACAGAAAGCCACCCATGAGCACATGTGTAAAAGCAAACGGGAATAATTACACCAAAACTTAAAAAGATCCATTCATCTGAAAACAGAAGTGCTGACTGAGGGTTGCAAGACAGTAAAGTTTTAAGGAACATGCTCCTTTTTGAACACACATGAGATGTTTTGGAAATCTGCTCAATTGTCCCCAAATCTCTAAGACCAGATCTAGAGTGAGAACTACCACCCACATCAAAAAAATATGCACCTGATGATAAAGGGCAACTACGCCTCCCCTAGATAAAAACAGGCTGACTACGGGATGTGGAGGTCTGCCTTCTAAATCAGTCTGATCCTTTCCTGCCTTAATATGGGAAGATAAATAGACATTTCTTTCCTCTAACCTTGCTGCCTCTCCACACCTCTTCAATTAAGGCATGAATATTTCATTTTATTTTTATCTAATGAACTGACCAAATACTCCATCTATTCCTTATCAAAGGGATAAAACAAAACAATGGTGAAAAAAACATTTTACTCAAGCGCTCTCTCTCTGAACCATGTAATACAATCAACCAATGCAAATACATCAAAATAGAAACATATAACAGAAAATACAACACTGATTCACGGCTATCAATTAAGCAGAAAAGTTATTGAAAGAAGTTGTAAGTTTAAAAGCATTTAACCAACATTTGAACTTTCTTTCAAAAAGCTCTGCAGCTGGAAAGCCTAACTGTATTTCCAGCAAGCCTAATTGTGTTTCCTGACTCCCGGGGACAGGAATTCCCCAGATACTAATGACTGACAGGTCTGGTTCTGCTTTCAACCTGCAAGTAAGCAAAAAATACCCATTTTTACATGAAACTTAGCATGAAAAACAACTGTTGTTTCCACTAGTATCATTAGCAGCTGGAAGTGCTCAATACTTCATAGTAGGATTCAGCACTACCTTCAACTGTGTTATTTGTAGAAGTCATTTGCACAGGAACAAACTATTCTCAGTACTTGCATTCAATAGCAATCATTAAGATGTAGGGCTTAATCCACACAGGTAGCCTTTATGAAGT
The DNA here is from genome assembly GCA_026546715.1 of Gallinago undulata. NCBI lineage: Eukaryota > Metazoa > Chordata > Aves > Charadriiformes > Scolopacidae > Gallinago > Gallinago undulata. The sequence goes on along the minus strand of JAOTQQ010000012.1, from coordinate 132,270,610 downwards.
GACAAACACCTTTCAGTACCAAAGAAACTCAATGGAGTTAAAAGGTATCACTAGCATTTCTAGGGTTATTGTTTTAGAACCTACTTCCTGGTTCTGAAATTGGTTCATGAACCAATAACCAGACTTTTTCTTTTTTAGAATTTGATCCAACATTTTGAGGGTAGTTACACAGTTACAATGTTATAAATGATTCAACCATGTTCACTACATCTCTCCTCTCTCTTGAGTATTTATTCAACATAGCTCATTATGCTGTTTTCATGTCTTAATATCAATCATACATAATGGCAAGGACTGCTAGTGTTTATTTGTTTTAAGAATAATCCCTAACCTTGGTGCAAAATAAAAGTATTTAGAATCTTCTATATCTCAAATTATCATTCATTAAAACTACCTCTTTGAGAGCCTTCTTTATTACACCAATCACTACTGATTTAAGAAGTCTGATATATTTGATAAAGCTAATTTAAAATCTACAGTAAAGTCATTCTGATTGTTTCAGGAAATGTTATTTCAACTTCTAAGTAACCTATTATAAAACTCTGACTTCAAATTCTTGGTTGATTTTCTTCCCAAATCATCCAATGAATAAAAAATATCTCCTAGTTATTTTCAGAAACATTCCAATCACTCAGTAACGTATACAACAAAATAAATGAAGGTATCTGTATCAGAAGTAGTTCAGCGGCAGGATTAGGGAAGTGACCATCACCAGTACTCTGCACTGGCATGTACTGGCCCCATCTCAAATATTGTGTTCAGTTTTGGTCCCCTCAATACAAGAAAGACATTCATGTGCTGAAGTGTGTCCAGAGAAGGGCAACAAACATGGGGAAGAGCCTAGAGCACTGGTCTTTTGAGGGGTGGCTGAGGGAACTGGGGTTGTTTAACCTGGAGAAAAGAGATGCTGAGGGGAGACCATCTTGCTCTCTACAACTCCTGAAGGGAGTCAGCGAGCAAATGTTTAGTGTTTAGTTGCCACCTGCAGTTAAACCATGACACCAAACTACATTACAAAACTAAATTACAAACATTACAAACTAAACTACACCTTCAGATGACACAACAAGCACAGTCTGGCTCTACCATGTGATTTTCTCTAAGTTTCAGACTAGAATTCTAGATGAGGAATGCTCTAGATCTACTGGGCTCCCAAGCTTCCCTTCAGTTTCAAGCACCTTAATTTCTGTACTGGGACTGTAATCCCAATGGGAATATTGAGTCAGCAAGAATTACTAGAAGGAAAAGAATGATTTAAAAGCATGCTATGAAAACTGACTCATAATATTATAAGTCCATGGAAATACAGACTTTGGTATTTGTTATGTTCACAATACGAACCATAAATCCAGCCACTATTCATCAGTGTGGTACTACTTCCTGTATTCTTTATTTTCTACTGAATTATCAGATAAGAAACTTTCCCTGCTTGAAGAGAAAGCCAAAAGTACCAGAAGGCTGACAACACCTTGCATTAGCCTGCAAACAAAACGTAAGAACAGAAGGTTCTCTTTTTCTTTTCTTTTCCTTAGTCTCCACCAAGTCATCTCCATGAATTTGAATAAGAGATTATTTTAACAAAAGGGAAGCTCTATAAAAAAAACTAAGAATTTATTACTTATAACAATATTTCACTGGTTAAAAAAAGTTATTGGAAGTTACTTATTAATAAAAAGATATACATCATGAACGGTTAAAAAATGAGACATAATCCATGAAAAACACTCTATACATAGCAGCAGCTGTGGCTGCACTGAAGAGTCACTTCTAAATAAAAATCCAGCGTCTCTACTGTGTAAAGTATTTCCAACAACTAATAATTATCTACATTTCCATATATGCTCTACCCTGAAGGTAAGTCTGCCCTTTGTAAAAATTGAAGCTTTTCTTTAATATTTCCAGCAAGTTTAAGTCAGATTGCCTCAGCAAACACAGCCACTCCTTTACTAGCTTAGTCCCTGACAGATACAAAAAGGTAAATAAAGAAGCAGGTATCTGTAACGGACTGAAAAAACTGTATGGGAAGGTAGAAGCATGTTAGAGGAGGGAAACAAAAAATGTAATGGATGTTATGGATGTGTAATGGATGTTCACACCCTTCAGACATAGGAGCATGAGGAAAATTTCTTACTTAGCACCAGAGGCAGGATAGGTACTATACTGAATAGTCACATATTGTTACGCATGCAAATGACCATTTGCAGTTCAAGATGAACATGAACATTAGGGAAAGCATGGTTCAAAATTTATTTGGCAAATCAAAACCAACTTATTCCATCTTTTTTGAATAACTTCCGATAAAAAAAATAGAAGTCTTAGAACTAGTAATATTGCAAGTAAAGTAATGTTTACATCACTTTTACTCACAAAATATACTCACCTGTCATTTTAAGAAGAAAGAATTCAAATTATTAAGAATACTGCATAGCCAGTAGAGTGCAGCAGCTGTGATATGATCCTCTCTAGATGTTTTGACCTTCCTAAGACAAGATTTAATAAACTTCATACAAATTGAATTTGCTGTATGACCTTTATCATCAGTTCTTCATAGAATGAAATGCATAATTCTTATATGGAAAAATATATATATATATATCCATTTTAAGGTTATGGTCAATGACAAAATGAGTGGATAGCCTCTATGTCTTGCAAGAATACCTGGTACTGTCATGAAGGCAGCTTCCACTGGAGACTGAGGTGACTGATTCAGCTGCATGCTTAACACGCTTTTCTCTTATTACAGTATCACTGTCTTGTTTAAGTTAAGCCAGCATTTTCTAAATCTATTTCCTTATCTCATTTAGACAACCTGTCATCTCTCTAGGGGTACTGTCCGTTTCTTTTGGAAAGCAGGATGTTGTCAGCATATTAGTAACACCACAGCCTGTGACATCCACAAACTCTGAAAAATTTCAAAAATTGTAACAGAGAAAATACTCTTACACAACACTTTTAGGAGCTGCTTCCAACATACTGCAGTCTGTATTGTCTAGACAGCAACAGGTTTATTTACACCTATATGTATATACATATAGAAACATTCTGTTCTTCAGTCATACCAATTTTTTTTTACTTCTCATTATGTTGCCTAACACGAAATATCTAGAGATTTTAGTATACTAAATAGTTCAGAAATAGCTCAATTTCAGCCCTACAAATAATTGGAAATATTTTCCTTTATTACTATTTTATCTTAATTTCTTATTTGGGTAAAGTATATACACTGGGATTACCTCAGTTTGCGGGGCTTTTCATTCACCTTTTTCTTGCACATAATGATAACTGCTGGCTAGCTAAGTACTTTTGGTTGCATTCCTTTCTTTCTACTTGCAAGTCTGTTCTTTAGTTCTAGATCCTCAAGGAATTCCTCATTATCCCATACTCCCTGATTTTTCTTTAAAGATTACCACTTTCTTTCACAAATAGACATTTTCTTAACAATAGGTTCCTCATATTGTCCCTTGTCACCGAGTAATTTTTAATTCCTTATTAATAAGATTTCTTAATTTATTAAAATGCAAAATTTATTATCTTTGAACTGTCGCATTCTGTGGGTTTATCTGCAGAATTACAAATCTGTGGTTAATTTAGGATTGAAATAAATAAGGTGGATTCCAAGTTAAATATAGAAATGTATTTCTTATAATCACTTTATAAGTGATAATATATATATAAGTGATAATATAAGCGTCCCCAACATGCTTATATTTACCTCCTGGTAAAATGGAGTCTCACCATATTCATTACTACTATCCTGGCCCCTCCAACATTGTGAGCAATTCAACCAACATAAGTAAGTCTTTCTTGTATTAAATATTATGAGAAAAAAATCTGAATGAAGTCCAGGTCATCTTTACAAGTCAGGAAACCATAATCTTATCCTGCAATTGGTAACAGTAATCATAAGTATCACACAACAGAAGTTGTTTATATACCTTATGACTGAGACAAAAACAGTTTTATAATTAAGATGATATTTTGTGGGTTTATATTTGAGTTTAATATATCTAAAATCCACCTCTTTTTCTATACTGCAAATTATAACTTTATTTTTAGCTCATTTAATCTCTGTTTTCATCTTGCCTAAGAAAATAAACATACAGAGTGCTAGACTTCTCATGACCTCAATGTCACAAGCATATTGGCTGCAAGGCATATTTTGCTTTTCAAGAAAAATATTCCTTGGAGTGTAGCATGTGTTGTTTTCAACAGGTTCAATTAAAAAAAAACAAAACATTATGAACAGGAACTACACAGACTGCAAATAAATCTTCTGACAACATATACTGTAATTTTTATTAAATAACTGTTTAGGGGGGCTTAACACTGCACTTAGGGTAGATAATCTGAAGAAATTCAAAGCTACATAGTTGTTGGTGGACATATTGTTTACATAGTAAATTTAAAACACAAAAGTAATGATCCATTGATTTATGGTAAGTATCTGAGAAATGCCAATCTATTTTAACTAGAATTCATTAGATATTCTTATAAATGGAGCAATCTATTACAAAGATAGCTTTGATAAAGCACTGACTAAAACATCCAGTAATATTTCCTTACCAGACATTTCTAATTTTATGAATAAAATGACATACCTAACCTAAGAAAGTCTTCTTGTCAAATGCTGAATTTGGTGACTAGTAAGACTGAATTAGCATCATAAACCCCCCCCCCAAAAAAAAGTGTTGATGTGCTGCATCTTACAATTTATTCTGCTCTTTTGCACAACTTTATGCAACAGTGCTTAAAGGAGCTGTGGAATAATGACACTGCCTTCTTCATAAATACATTACCTGTTCTTTACAGTACACACATTCATATACTGAAAACTTTTCCAGTTTAGCCATTTTATACCAACAGGACAGGGCGTGTTAACAAAACTATGTGTATGGTCACAGAGAATGAGTATGTATTATGAAAATTCAGTATTATTTTGCATTTTAACTAGTAAATGAATTAAAATGTAAAAAAATCAAGCATTTTTGATGGATAATTTCTTTCAATTACAGTTGTTTATGGAACTCTTCAAGACTACATGAGAAGGAATTTTACTGAAAATTTTACTGTTTGCTGGAGTGGTCTACCAATAGGAAAATTAATTTTATTTTACAGAAAAACATGCAGAAAAGGCTTCACTAAGTATCATTTTACAGTAATTTTAATCTTAATTTTTCTATAATGTCCAGAACATAAATATATTTGTTTATTAACAAGCTATTTTAGCAGAAAAAAATCCCTCCTGTTGTGCTAAGCAATGTACATTTTTTATGTCTCCTACAATTAATCTAGTGAATGTACTAAAAGGCAATTAAATATTATAATATATATATTTTGAAATATCTTCAGTACAAAAGGCAGTACGCTTAATTGCTTTTGATGTTGACTGTATTTTGTCTACTGCTCATTAATAATTATCAAAGCTAGAAGAAAGGCTCAATTTCTGCAGCCGAAGTCAATAGTAGTCCTCTTACAGTTCTTAGCAAGCAACACAAACAACCACAGACTCACTTTCAGCCTGAAAATGAAAAAAAATTGTTTCTGGGAAAAGGGGAAAGAAAAATACCATCTTTTCAATATTTGGATATCTTTAAGCTGCAAACACCAGAAACATTCTTTCCTAAGTCACTGTACAAAGTCACAGAGTGACACTGGTCATCCTTAACTCAAAAAGATCTAATGGAATTTTTAAAAGGAGGCAAGGCAACAAGAATGATCAAAAACACTGAGTGCCTTTCATAGAAGGAGGAACTCTGAGTCTTCAGCTTAAAAGGATGACTGAATGGAATATAATATAATAGACTGCATGGAATATAACTGAAATGTGTAAAGGTTATGCATAGCATAGACAAGTATCTAAGGAATTATGTAACACAAGACTAGTACACCCCAATGAAATTAATATGCAGCAGGTTTAAAGCAGGTTAACAACTGTTCGACACAGCACACAGTTAAACTGTAGAATTCATTTTCACCAAGTTCTGAAGCCAACCATTCTGTGATTTTGTGGCACAGAATTCACATCCATGAGTGTTAGACTAATCTTGCCCATGCCAGTAAGGACACATGGTCAAAGATCCTTCAAAAATACTTCCACCAGAGCAAAAATGGAATTTGTAACACTATACCTTATGTTTTCAACAACTACTACGACTCCTTTTCTGCCTTCTTCGACTGTATTTTGTTCCCCCCAGATAACTGTAAATAATTTAATTTTTATCAGAAAAGTTGGATACACAGATGTATCTTGAAATCCATTAGACTCAGATAATGAAAGTGATTTCAAGTAGACAACACCCCAATACATATGAATAGTGGTAAAAATTTCTTCAGCTATACAGAGTTCCATGCCACTCCCCAGTGTCCTACAATGTTCCCAGGTACAACAGTTCCCTGCAAGCCATTAAAGTCAGAAAGAGAAATTAAATAAAGCTGCACCATTAATACTTCTGTTCTATTTTTTCCTTAACAGTTTACAGTAATTGCAAAAATAAATCATGTTCATTAATAAATTAATGAAATTATCACAAATAAAGAGTGCTGGAAGACGCTTTAAACTTAGTCCATTCTCTTGTCCCAGCACAGGATCAGCTACACTTGTGTCTCTTTTAATAGGTATTTGCCAAGCCTGCTCCTTAACATTTTCAGTGACGCAACTTCCACACAAGCCCTAGGCAAACTATGCAAGCATTTCAGGTTTTCTTTCATGAAACGGTTTTGACTACCAAGCTGAGTCCTCCCTGATACAACTTCAGTTTACTCCTTCCCCACCAGAGGCATAGAGATTATTTCCTTCCACTTTTCAGCAACTTTCTGCATAATTAAAGATTTATCCATCACCATCCTCTGGTATTTTCTCTTCAGGAGGCTAAACAACCTCAGATGTTTAAAATTTTCCTTATACATGCTGTGTTTCTTAGACATCTGATAATCCATTCTTAGTGCTCTCCACTGAAACACAACTACTCCACATTATTTCTGTAGGATGGTGTCTAAGAAATAGCATGAGATTCCAGGTGAAACTTTACTAAAGCTTAGCAGAGAAGAAAACTTCTTCACGGGACTGCCAGGCTAGTGCCTATACATTGCAGTATGACATTTGTCTCTTTCACAATACTGGCTCCTGCTCAACTTAAATACTTACTGGCTCCCAGATTCTCTGCCAAAGAACTTCTATCCATACCATTTTTCTCTATCCTATGTCAACCACATAAACTAAACCTACATATCTACATCACCTTGCACTTATGTTTTGAATGGCATCATAACCATAGTTTGAATTTTTCAGGATAATTTTGGAACATAATCCTGCTATTAGATGTTACAATCCTCCCACTCTTGTGCCATATATAAATTCAATGAGTATAGAACTTAATTTGTTTCTTAGTTATTTAATAAAAACACTGAACAAAGCAGGTTCCCAAAGAGATCACTGTTGAAAAATATCCTTCCATAATAATAGTAACCATTTATAAATACTTCTTGGCAACTATAACTCAATTGTTCACATTGAGTATATAGTATTTTCAGTTTCTTCAAAGCCATATGCTTTATACGTACAACACTGGTAAACAGATCAAACTCTGATGTGTTAAGGAAACTGGGAATACAAATGAGGTACTTAGGTGTTGTGAACAAAATCTAGTATTTCCAGTATCTAACAATTACCAATAAAGAAAAACTTCAATATTAGTACTATATGCAATTTTATAAGAACTTAAGTAAGGATATCAGAAACAGAGCTCAGAATAATACATTGCTTTAGAGAATATAAATTTCATAGCCTATTTCTCCATTTAGTTTTGTGAAAATTTCTCACTATTCTCAAAAAATAATTCACAGCTTTCACGGCCTGCAAATATGAAACTCCACTTAAATATACATAATTAAAAATACACTAAAACTGATTCTACCTGGAAAATAATTAACAACAAATATGCATGTTTTTAACCAGTTACAAATGGATTCAAAAGCAAGTATTTCTTATATCATGTGAACTTATACGGCATTCCCCTTTACAAGAAAGAAAAGACAGCAACTCAACTGTTTAAAACTTAAATAATATCAGAAGTCACATTAAGAATGTGAAAATTTAAGATAATAAAACATTTTTTAGTTTCTCATTATGAAAAGAATATTTTCAGTTCCATTCTTTAAGTTCTACTCTAAGACTGAATATCTAGCTTTGCCAGTTTCTGTTGTATCTTAAAATTTTCAGATAGCAAGAAAAGCAAAATTTTTCATATGGCTCTCATACTGGCCTACCACTGTAAAGGGTCCATGGATGAAATACTGATCCTATCAAAGGCAAAATTCCCTCAGCTTTGACACAACCAAAATTTCACCTTGTATCTGCTAAAGTCTTGAAACTTTACAGATATTTTAGAAGCATGGGAAAAAAAATGAAATGACATTTTCCTCATCCTTTAAAAAGCTGTTCATACATATTATGTAGATTTGTATAGCATTCTATGCATGACCAATATCACAAGTACCATGCATGTGCATAGACATGCTATGTATATAACGTTACATGTTTTATCATTCCAGCTCCTCATGCACAGAAAAGACACCACTTAACTGGCAGTTTCATATATGGAGCATTTGCAGAAAAAAAAAAAAAAGGCAAATGGAGTAGTAGTAACTCCTCAGATTGTATTCTAATGTAATCACTTCAGTTACAATAAGGAGAGTACAACCTGATTTTCAGTTTTCCCTTTGCAAATGAAGGGTTCAAAAGCAAGTGGTGTCAAGCTTGTAAAATGCCCTCAGCAGGATATTCTGAATGGACAACTATTTTAAACATACTCTCCAGTATGTTTTAATGCTATACAGATATTACTTAGCTACAGAGAGCAGCTTACTTACGTCTGGGGCTCCTTTTCATTTTGCTGTTTTTGCTGTGGTTGAAGAACGTTATTTACCAGCTCAGTGATCCCACTAAAGGGAAACCACCTGTTTAAATAAGCAAATAATGTGACTGAATAACCAATAAAACCACACTAGTTCATATGTTTTCTTATCCAATGCTAATAGAAATATACAGGCGGAAAAGCTATAGCTAAAGGGAATGGTAACTGCAATACTACGTCAGCCACTAAGGTGTAAGGGAAATAAAGTTTTACAGTTCACCAGTTCACAAGCAGACAGCAAGAACCTACATCCAGCTAACGTGGATGAAGTAAGAAGCTGCAGGCAGCTCTCTTACAAGCCAGTCAGGAAGCAGATGACAAACTACCTGCAGCCTATCAGGTATTAGTGAAAGCTAATACCATCAAAGGTGCAGAAAGCAGAACATGGCAAAGGTAGAAAAGCCAAGCCAACTGCAGTTTTAAGATATTTTACTTACTGTGTCGGCTGTGGTTTTTGCTCTTCTTTGACCCTAAAAAGATAAGTTTGCACAACTGAGTGCAACATACTATAAAACAACTACCCTGAAGTTTGATAATCTGTACTACATGGGCAGGAAAAGTTCTTTAAGTTAAAAGGAATGAATTTAATATTTGTTGTATAAGGATATTAAGTTGTATTGTGTGCTTACTTCCATTTAGAACTAAAAATGGGGAATGCCAAGTATATTAAAGTTTTAGTTACAAAATGAAATCTCTAACGTTCCTTAACGGGCTCCCAATTCTTTGGACAGAGTATCATGTTAGAACATTCCCAGCAATACATTTAGCTACAAATGCAAAGAATTTGCATTTTATTATGTTAACTATAACCTATTTTTTTTATTTTTATTTACAACCATATTACCTATCATAATTCAAGATGAATTTATAACACACTATATTTGCTATTTAAAATGCAATATCCTGAATTAAGAGATTAAAGGATGTCAGGCTCTGCAAACAACGTAACTATAAAATCTAAGGAAGGAAAGATAAGGGATTTTACCCCGAGTAAAAATTTACTAGGACTTGCTAAAAAAAATTTTATAATACACACACACTGTCTGCACAGTACTGATTAATATCTGACCATTGTCTTTAGGAAAAGACTGAAAAATTTGGAAAAGACTGGAAAATCTGAAATACACGCTCTAATTTAGTAAGCAAGATGATGTTCTATGCAATTCCTCTACACCAAACCCAAGAATGGAGACACATACTCACAGGAATATTTACATCCTCCAATTGCAGATATGTTTTAAATATTGAGTTAGGATCTAGGTTCTGTATACTTTAAAAAAACCCTAAAAGTTTCCTAAATAGATACTCTGAATGTCTCTGCAAATACTCTCTTACCTAAGTAAACAGGGAGTGCAGGCTCCCAGTTCAAGCAGACGCTTAACATTGGACAGAAAAGTAGAACTCACCAAAATAGATGTACATCTCCTTCACACGACACCACAGTGAGTATCTCTTATAAACACAGTTCAGTGACTAAAGATCTAAATAAGTGGACACTAAGACACATTAAAAATTTTTCAAAATTGACTAGAAAAGGGAAAATTGAACATGCAGCACAGAGTTTTCTAGCACAGTTTTGCGTCACCACTTTATAAATTTATATACAAAAAATATATACAAAAAAAAAAGAAGGAAAAAAGAAAAAGCAGATACACTCCAAAGTTAAGAAATACAAAAATAAAAATTTATCATGCAATCACAATTCCAGTCTACCATGCACCTTAATCATAATATTATCTTTAGCCAAGAGATTCCATACTGGATTTTTGAGAAAGGAAATTCAAAGGGCAAAGAGCGGGAGGGGCAGGGAATCAAAGCATTGTCATCCTTTTTTTTCCACTGGGCTTAGGACACTTAATTCAGACCTCTCAACAGTAAGAGCCTAAAAGCTCTATATAACTGTGAGAAGGAAACACTCCTAGACAATGATTCAGAGTCCCTAAATCACATGCCTAGAGCTAGACAGTGTAAATAGCACCTCCCTGGCAACTGGACAAAGCAAACTGAATATGCAGCTAGTCCATGGTTCCTTACATTCCTCTCTGTACATGAGTCCAGACCATATTTACTGGACACTTTTTAGTTATTACTTCATTGTGACTTTTTTCTATTGAACTGAACAAAGAAAATCAAAGCACTTCACGTAATCAAGTTATTATCAACATCTTTCCTTTGGATAGTGACCATGGTTAACTTTTTTTTAACATGTGGAATGGAGATCATAATAGAGAAAAATCAAAATTGCAATACTGCACGCTAATCCCGAGTATGCTATTTGAAATCTTTGGTACATTTTTTTCAACAGGATCTAGCATCTTAGCATAACAGTATGTTTGGTGACTTCCACTGCAGCTGCAAATCCTTGGTATTTTTTTAAATCGTACAATCATTTTAGTTTAGAACTATTAAATAAAAAACATTGCCCTTTAAAAGATACTTTGAAAACCTGCACTTACAATTATTTTCTCAGCATTTTATAGGAATACCATGTTCTACATCAGGATATCATTTGACCCCACAATTCAAATGTATCTCCTATGAAATAATCTTTTCTCCTCCTACAATTCTGTGTCTCATCCACTATACACTTTCCAACACTGCAGTTATGTGAGGACAACAGCTTCCATTATTATATAACTGTGACGCACTCCTTGAGCACTTTCCATGCATCCTTCAGTCCTGGACTAGGCAACCATCTTTCTTGACTTTATAACAAACATGGAGGGCAAGCTACAATTTGAAAAGAAATTATGAAAAACTATTGAAAAAATACCCGATTCTACCATATGAAATTAAACTAATATTGATGTTGTGGACCAACAGGCCTCAACCCTTTAGGTATACAGCACAGCTATTTATCTTTCGAGGTCAGAGACAGAGATTCTGTATCTAAACCAGAAAACCACAAACTAATGCCTGCTATTTTATTTCCCAAAGACTTTGAATCAGGTGAAATTAGGAGTGGAAGTTGTAGTAACTGATAGAAATAATGACAGATCAAATACAGATAATGTGTGTTTTAACACTGCTGTGGTTCAAATAGCTTTTTCTAGACAAAAAAGGACTGAAGAGACTCCAGATTCTTAAACCCTGTCTACATATGTACAGTTTTATTTCCTTTGGTTAGAGGAACTCCTTTGTGTTTTACCAAATAAGGTACTCCCATATATGTGCATTGTTTTCTCCCCTTCTTTCAAAAATATCAGCAAGTAATAACTGCTTAAAGCTGACTCACAGGTCAAAAAAAATCCCAAGCCTCCATTTACTCAGCAAACCAACTGAAAACCCCCAAGCAATGCACATGCATTCTGCTTCTTCCAGACTACCTGTCTCCATTTTACCTCCCTGCATCTTTTCACTCTCATCCTCTCAAAATTCTGCCAAGAACAATGCCAGATCTAGCTATTCACTAGAAACAACTTCCAATTGGTATCTGGTTACTAAAACCACCAACAGGCTGCAAATAATGTGTCTCATCTAAAGTGACTGGGGCAACGCATACTAACAGTGCAGAATAGTAAATACCACTTATTGTCAATTTTGCTTATTTCTGTCATTATAGGAATTCACTCAACACCGCACAAGCACCAAATTAATTCTAAAATGTTAGAAGAGTCTGAAGCTTCTTTCACAATTGTTTTGCGCAGACCACAATTCCATATACTGCTTCAACAGAAAACAAGTCACTTTTTTCTACTTGTCGACAATAAAGAAATTTTGCACCATGCACTTCATCATCAGGAATCTCTGCCCTTTGAAACATTCAGAGCACCATTCCTCCTGTGTTATTCTGCAAGACGCCTTTGATCTTTTCCAAGAGATCATTAGGTTAGATCTCAATTCTCAGTGAACACTTTTATGTTAGATCCTCTCCACATACTAAAAATTTCCTCAATTATGGCTAGTCCCGCTGGCACAGAGAAAGAATAAGAGAGCAAAAAGGAAAGAAGAGGGAAGAGAACAGGAAAAAGGGAAGCAGGAGAAAAGGTAGTGACAATGTTATTATATAAAATTTTCTTGGCCCTTTAAATTCCTAGTACTTTACTGTTCTTTAATCTATTGCCTCTCTAAAATCTACTATGACAAAACCATAAGGCATTCTTCCCAAAAGATGTGCTGCTCACAGGTAAACTAACAAACACCCTGCTATGGTATCTCTTCTCTACTTCTACATACTTGGATACGTAGCCACAAAAACTTGTGGGCAGAATCCAGGGCAGATTCTGGCAGAATCCAAGTAAATAAATTTACTCTAGAGAGTAAAGCACACTCTAGACCTCCTAGATATCTGAAATGAAACCGGTATCTAGTTCCTCTCCAGTGAAGCTTGGGGAAATCCAGATGTCAAAATCAGCAATCCTTGGCAGGATTTTGATATCACTCTCAAACCCAACAGTGCTATCAAGATTAACAACGTTGCCATCCACAGACCTACAAGCCCAAGGAGATCTTATCTGCAGGAACAGTCTTACAGAAACACCAAGTTGAACATACACTGTGCAACACTCTATACCACTTTCATTTAAACATGTTTTTAAAAGGCTGATACTTCCAGTCCTTTGCTCACTAGTTTTCTATGCCCTCCTATCTCCTAACCAGTTCAGTGAGGTGGTTAGAAGAGGACAGACTAGGACAGAAGCTTTTTCTAGCCCTCTTGCTGAAGCTGAGAGGTTTCGAAATATAAATCAATCTTTTGTTTGGGATTCTGATTTCCCTCATCCACAAACAAAACCATTTAAATATGTATTTGTTACTACAATTAATATTGTAATTGATGTTGCTGATATGAATTTAATGAAGTTGTTGATGCTTCTACAGTCCAGAGAGTGGGACACTTGCAGGAAATTTTAAGTTTACAGAACATAGAGCCTAATCACCCAAAACCTAAAGTAGAATATATGTACAGTAGTCTCAATGAGCAAGGCATGTTACACTAAGCTTGATTAAGAATTAAGATGAGATTAAATATTAATGTGTAGAACTATCTGGTTTTCCTAAAGCAAATCATATAGGAAGAACAAGGAATAGTCTCAGATCTATAAAAAAATCTTCACGTTTTGCTTCCTCTACAGATACAATACTGACATTGACCTCCAACCATGTTCACAGTAAAGTGGAAAATGGTTGAGAGAAGACTGCAACAAATAATTTTGTCTCAAATATATATTTTGAGTTATGTATATAAAACCATCTATTGAGCTGCTATCTTTCAAATAAAAACAACATGAATGCTAACTTCTTGACACCCACATATATTATAAAGTGAATTAAACTAAATACTATCCTCAGAATTTGGATTTGTTCTTCTTTGCATTACAGACTCCACAAGCCCAGATGACGGTACAGAGCCAGCAGCTCTCTAAGAGTCAAGATGCCAACACACAATCTTTGAAGGGAAAACAGTATTTTCTCTCTCTCTCTAATAACTGTCTCAAATTATCACATATTGGAAGTCAAAATATATGACACATACACAATATATAACTTTGCACCTACTCTTGACAAAACAATGAAATATGCGTAAAATCAGCTGCTTCCTTGAAAGAGAGCACCTCTACAGATTAAGTAAGTTAAACTATGCAAATAGGTTTAACTCCAAAAAAAAAGAGTTAAGGATGTTAAATATAAATGCCATGTCAATTGCATAACTATAATATTTACGTGTTAACTGAATTGATTCTCTGCATTGATTATCCTACTGATGCTATAAGAACATTCACTTTCATTATTTTTGGTCAAAATTGAAGTCTTTCTTTTACATGAATGGTCCAAGTTTTTTACTGATTTATAGAGTATAGCTATTTGCATTAGGAACGATCATATTTTGGATAACAAAGTAATGCCTTTTCAAAGGAAAGATTTTCCTGAAGAAGTGTGTAGGTGATTTTTCTGACTAATTTTGACCTGTTTGTAAAAAAAAGTATCAGCAGTTTCCATTAAAAAAAAACAAAACAAAACAAAAAAAAACAAATCTTCAAGATCAGTAGCTGAGAGAAAACTGGATATTTGTGAACAAGCAGGTGGAGAAGTCGGATACTTGGGCTAGAAACAATACCTGTATCCCAGAATAAATTTAAAACCTAAATCCAAGCTGAAAAGGTTAAACATCCCTGAAGTCCAAGCTGAAGTGACATCAAAGATACAAGAGAAACAAGAAATTACCATACATACTTTAGGATAAACACAGACCTATACATGCTCCTGCATAATAATAGTTGAGGCTGAATTAGCTCCCTGCATGAACCTTGGATGAACATCACCCATAAACAATGAATTCTGTAAGACTAAGACTACTCTGACATTTAGATGATAGAAACAGGATGGTTTTATCAAAGATTCCAAACAAACAAGTCTCAGTGTGAAATTATGACACTAATATTTTTAGAAAATATATACTAAAATGTGGTTCACTGCAACTGAAAGCATAGTGCCCAATAGCCCTGGACTTTCAAATCTAAAAGTGAAGAGACTAACAATGTTCTGATTGATTTCAGAGCCAGCACAATAAATCAGACGCTGCCTATCTTAGGATATGAACTTTTCAGGGCAAAAATGTTTCCTATTACTTGTTTCTAGAAATAGAGGCACTGTGTTCTACAAATTAAAGCTCTCACACTTTAGTTTGGGCAGAGTTTTTCCTTTCTGTTATGGTATTGATAGTAAAACCATAAAATGAGTGTCAAAATCACAAATCAATCCGTGAGAAAATGACTGTAGTACAACTGTAATAAGTACTACACTGAATGGTAGCCACTATGCAGTTCCAGTAATTAATTCATAGATCAATGCTCTCTTTTGAAGGTTATCCAAAATTGCAAGCAGGAGGCCTTGACCAGGGAGGTGATATTAAAAGCTCAATGTTAAAAATCTAGTGCTTGTCCAAACCTACCACATTGTTGAAAACGGGCTACTCTGGCTTTTTCCTGTATTTAGCAAACAAAAGTGAATTTTGGTTACCACAGGGTAAGTGGGAACTTGTAACAGTCAGCATTATAATTGGTTGCCATGTGGAATATACCAGCTGCTTCACACTTGGGTATCTTGTGTCTGCTGACAGAACAAGGCATGTACAAAAACCATGAAAATAAAAATTATAAAGCAGTAATTAATAGAAAGTCTTGGATTAAGCAAAGTTGTCAGGGGAGGCAATAAAAATAGCTAGAAGTCAGTAGCATTATTCATCCTGTATAAACAATATTAACATAAGAAAATACATTCAGCAAAGAAGTGTCTTCCAACCTAGGTTCCAGAAATTTTTTTCAGATTATCGCATTATGAGCTTTCTTGAACTAGAAACTTCACCAGTCTGATCTACTCTGGGTAAATTATCCATTACCTGTTAGTTGTTCACTTCCAATGCCACTCGTAACAGCTGCACAATCAGACCAGCTAATGTGCAACACGTAAAATCAAAAATTAGCCTCTGTTAGAAATGCAGTAAGAACAAACCAAACATCCAGCCAATGCATATGAAGGCTGTCAAGGACAGCAGTTAAGAAAAAAGTCAGAAAAAACAAGGAAGTTTTAAGGGGTCCTTGAGCCTTAGTAAATATTTCTTTAATAGAAGTTTACCTATTCAGTTTCTATTGACTCATTTAAAGAGCAGCTAGTATTATGTAATTCTTCACTAGAATGAATTTACAAATCCAATTTCGAGGACCTGAGGCACAGGTAAATACCTCCTTGAATGTAATGGATTTATTCTGTTAGTGGACTCCTTTCTAGACAAAAAAGGCTATATTCCTACAAATATCAGTTTTCTTCTAAGAAGCTGCATTGTAAGAAAATAGTTTAATTTTTGTCCTGCAGCATCTTTGCTCACACTAACAACTCTCTCACACAGTCTGAAATTCGTCTAATTTGCTTTTACTTTTTAACTGCTGTTACTTTGAATTTAGCTAGCTTTTGATCTTATTTGTTTCCCTATGTTTTTAAGAACAGTTTAACAAACAAGTCAGATGGAAAGAAAATTTTTTTCTTCCAATACAATCATTAAGCAAACACTCTACTCTTACACCTAATGTTACTTTAAAAAAATCAGGTTTCACCACAGGAGTGCTGGAATAGCACTTAGATCTTACATAAGATCTTAGAAAAATATATCCCAATGTAACATACAGGTTTACAAGACTAATCAAGCTTGAGTAAATCTGTAGTTTCCACACAGAATTTTATGAGAGTGAACTTCATTAACAGATAATCAAATATCATATTAGTTGTTGTGCTACACTTGCTTTTATTAAAAGAGAAAAAAAAAGGTTTGGGGATTGGTGAGGTTTGGGTTGTTTGGTTTTTTTCAGAGAAAGACATTTCTCTTAATACTTCATTCCATTTAAATGAAAATTTTAATCATAAGGATTTTTAGGGAATATTTATTGCAGTGTCTGGATTGCAATATTTCTTATTTAATGCAATTTCTATCAATTCTATATTGGAAAGATGAGAATTTATCTTTACTTATGCTTCAAACTGTTTTGCAACTAACTGAAATTCTCAGGGAACTCAGAAAACAAACAGAAAGCCTAGATTTAAAACTGATATAAAAGCTAGGACACTGAAATCAAACACATTTAATCCCTTTTCAGAGCACTAGTTGAATTCCATGTAATTTATTTTAAATATTCTGCAAAAAAGATGGCCTCACAAGTAATAAATATACAGATATACCATATACGTAGAGTTTCATTTTAGAATAAACTACTCAAAAAAAGTAGGTTTTGCGAAGGTTTTTGGTTTTATGAATTTTGGATTGGTTTTGTTGGTTTGTTGTTTTGTGTTTTTTTTTTTTGCTTTCTCAACAGTAGATGGCATTCCAAGCACCTCCTGCAGAAAGTGCTTTCCTAGATGCTTGTACTGTCAGCAGCTGCTACAGTGAAATACGCAACATTGGGCTCAGCTTGTAGCAGGTGAATTAAATAAAAATTCATTTTCACTCTGTAATTAATTTGAAATGCATTAGTAATCCATTTGTTCTTGATATGTTATTTTGCCTATTAAATAAGGATTTTATTACATTACTATCTATAGTATATTCACCAGGTGAAAATTATATATATTTAAGAGCTTACAACTACACAACAGATAGTAAGTTAGTATTTCACCAACTGTTACAATTAATTGTGTGAAATGGAACCAGATTTCTTCCAGAGTGCAGGCAATCCTAGAGAACAATTGCTTGCAGAAGAAATAACAGGAATAGAAATAACAAATACCACAAATTCGTTCCTGTGCTCAGCCTCTTCAAAATAGCCCTACAGAGACCCCCTTTTTGTAGGGCAGATTTATGTCCACCATCCACTGATACATAAAGCTCAGAATGACTATCACATAATAAAGAGCAGTATTGTCAGTATAAGCGCTACATCAGTAAGGCCAGCTTCTTAGATGGCAAGAAAAATCAAAGTTATCTACCAAAAAAGAAACACAATACCGCTTCTGCTATGAAAACAAGATTAGAATCTAAGATTTAAGCAGGAAATGAAAAACCAGGAGAAGAAAAATAAATGAGAAATACAACGGTAATGCAGAGTCTATTGTTCCATACAGATTTTGTGACATTCAAATACATTCAGATAGATTTTTTAATCTAGGAAAGTGTTATTCTTACTGACCCAAACTTTATTGTGCCATCTTCTTGTTAAAAAACAGAAAATGTAATTACATATTTCATAGATGGCCATGTTTAAGAGCCAATTTATCAAGAAATCATTCATTTTTGCTGATTTGCTGATTCTGTTCACATAAATCTTAAGAAGTGAGAGTTATACTATTATGAAAGACACTTAAAAAATATTTTCTGAGGGAATAATTCCAATAAAGACCTTCTGTTATGAGAGTAAAACATAAAATACTGGGTTCAGTTCTGGGGTGGTTTTTTTGAGAATAAGATTCATTGAATAAAAATAAAATATAAATGGGAATACTTTTAGCTACTTTGAATTCTCTATTCATGTAGTCTACAGAATTTATTTTTTTATATCTGGGAAAGCACTGGAAATTAATGTGATGTAATCTCATCTATCTCTGATATAATCTTTACCCTACATGAGATATCTGAGGTAAATACAATGCCCAATTTACACGCTACTGAATGAAAAAGCACAAGTGGTTTTCTTTAAAAACAGATGTTGTCTGGTGATTCATTTGATGCATGGAAGAGCTAGAATGATAAATAGAATATTATTATAAACTGTCTGTGTAACTAGGTATAGTAACACAGTTTACATTAACGGAAATGTTCTTTTCCATTGATTTTAGAAGCCTGAATCAACGTTCCACTAAGGAAAAAAAAGGTAGCAGTCTATTTTTTTATGGAACAGCTTATTCTTTCTGTCTACCTGTCTCCTTTGATCAGTACTCTGTTGGGGTTTGTTTGTTATTTGCATCTTTATTTTAAAGTGAATTAAAGTTAGATAATACTTGGAATTTAAATTTTTCTAGACTTTTTCTGATTATTCTTCTGCGTCCCCTTGTCTTGCACTCATTGTTGTATGAATACAGCTCTCCTAGTCTGAGGAGTTTATTTAAATTGGTAATTTTTGTGGAAATTTTTTTTTCTTACGTTGGGAAGAAGTATTTTCTAGCTAGCAAAGTGATTCTAATGCTTTACCATAGTTGGCAATTAAACTGGAGTGTTTTAATTGTTCACACTCATTTTTATCTACTAACAGGCATCAGGCTCAGGAGATGAATATAATCCAATAATAGGAATATAGCCAGATTTGAAACTACTGACAAATTTGCATACATTCCACTCTCTACAGTTAGTTTCAACTTTTAAGGTTTTAAAACTGATGTTCAAACAATACTACCTGTCTTAAAAGAGAAACTGCTTTGGTAGCAGTATTCTAAACAGAAACCAACTCTTCTGGTCTAATTCATGAAGGAAATACCACCTAAAAAAAAAGGGAGAAAAACTTTTCCAGAACACATTGTTGCAATTAATCTGTAACAATTCTGATTTTTTTTTGGCCCAGAAATAAAATTTTTTCAAATAGCTTCTATATCACAAATTGCACACTAAGCAGAAGCTTAAAAGCATTTAAGTGATCTATTATAAAAATTAATAAAATTTCTTTCAAAGGGTCTCTCCTTAGCCTCTCCAAGTATCTTTGGCTGAGAATACCAATAGTTTTAAAAGCAAAAATTGTATAATTTTGATTAATTTTCATTAACTCCTGCCACATACGGACCTCTGCATTGGCTGATGGCTGAATCTAACAAACATTTTCTGGTTAAGTTGTGATTTTACTCCACCTACTAAAATCTTGCTATGTTAAAACTTGAGAAGTGTGATGTTTTGGGTCCATTAGAATTGATGTTCCAGAGTACAATGCAGACTGATCAATCAGGCCGTACTAAATTTCAGGGCTGTAGTGATATATTTATTTTCTCTTTGGATGTTAGTCTCCTTCAGTGACTTTTTACACATTATTCAGCAACTTGGTTTAATAACCAGTGGAAAATTATCTTAACATTAATCTCTATCATAGGATGAAGAATGAAATGAGAATCTGATCTATGTAACTATCCCCATTGCTCAATGAAAGCAAAACGTCTGCTCTCTACATAGGCTCCAAGAAAGAACTCCAGAATCCAAAATTAAGACACCATAACCAAACAAAAACTGTATTACTGCTACTAAATTCTTTAATTGGGTTTCAAAGGACAACTACTTACATGCAAGTATAACTATTCCCCAATCTAACCTCTGAGACTTTACATAGTAATTCAATAGAAGTTGTTCAAACATTTAATTTTTCTCCTGCTTCAAAAGTACATCATCACAGTGGTGCCTGAAAGTAGTACAGAGATTTCAGTAAAAAATCAGAATTCTCTCCAAGAAGTAGTGAAAAACTTCAATCCCATGATGAGTTTTAACATAGATTTTTAAAAAATATAAACAAAGTATAATTGAAATTGTAATAGTCATATTTTTCTGTGTGACTTCTTTACTTTCTTCTATTTTTTCCTACGATTAACTTTGATAGTCTGGCTGCAAAAAATCTTTCGTCAGAGGCAAAATCAAGTACCTAGGGTGATAGCCTTTAAACCTTTTAAACTACATTATTCTCTCAACAGTTAACATTTCAATGTTGACTCAACACCTAAACTTCCTGAAAGGATGCAATGTCTCTTGCATAATAAAGAAGAATCTGAAGCTTGCTCCCTTTGTTTTGTTTTCTTGGAATAAATTCAGGAATCAATTAAGAACCCAGAACTCTCTCCCTGATATAACATGTTAATCTTGAACACTCTCTACTTCCTTGTAAGAGTAATCATTTTTGGAGTTCAAAAACGTAGGACTCGCCACAATAGGTTAAAGGCAGTTGTAGGGGAAAGGCAGGGAGGAAAAAAAAGGAACTTCCGTTCCCTCAGATCTCGCATTCTTCCTCCAGCAAAACTACACCTGTAGTAGAGTCATAAACGGAATATGCTACCTTTAGAAATACTTACCTTTGTGAACATCACTCTTCATAAAAATATGTTATTCAAACTCTTCTGTGAAGAGAAGTTCTAAATGTTTAATAATGGAATTCTGAATCACAGTTTTGGATGATCATTCAACTCCTGAGTCTTTATTGTAATGCAGACGCTCATTGTTCTCATTTCCAGCTAATTACAAGCATTCATCCATGTCTGTTTGCAATTAGGGTGCGTTTAAAATGAATAGAAGTGCCATTCATGAACACACTATATATAAATGAAAATTCGTAAACACAAAGTGTTATCGAAAGCATGATCTTAAGTCCCATGATTTTAAATGTAGCACATGATAAACAACCTTGAAAAACTCACTAGTTAACACATTTTGCAGAGCTACAACACTAGTATCCATTTCTAATTGGGAGTACAAAACTAAATTTTGTAAATTCAGTTTTTTCTTAAATTCACACTAGTAGTATAAATGAGAAGTAAAGGCAATCTACAGAGAACAAGTTTAAAAGTGATTCTCAAGCCCATAAATTAATGAATTTGTATGCTGCTGTTTTGTAAGGAAAATACTAACCCCATTCTTCTGAGGGAAGAGGTATATGCATTTTTTCTTGAAGAGACAGAGAGAGAGAAAAATACATACTTCATACATGAAAAATCTACCTAAAATCAGCACAAGGAGTAGAGTTTTCAAAATTGCAGAAATTACTGATGGAAGGATGAGTTCACCATATTTTAGTCATGGTTATGTTCATCAATCGTTGTTCATCCCAAGCATAAGTTCAATACACACAGGCACATGTGAAGGGCAAATGAGAAAACATGCATTAAATAGCTTAACGTGTAATAAAAATTAGACCTACTACCTTCTATCTTGCCTGAACCTCCCAAACTGCAATTTAAGCAGAGCACTTCTTGTCCCATCTACTACAGGCACAAAAGAGAGCAGCCTTTGAAAATCTTCAAGCTCTCCTCAGTCTCTGTCCTAAATTTGAACATATTAAATTTGCTCAGCATCTCCTCATAGCATGTTTTCTACAGATCTCACCTGGACTGCTATCAACTAATCCACCACTATTTTGAACTGCAGTTTTCAAAACTGGTTATTTTCTAGCTGCTGATTTGAAGTGAAGGACTGCCTCATAGAAATGTCTATGCAGCCTATGATGGCAAATACCTTTTCCATAACAACATGGACAATTAAAGTTCATGTTCAGCATAAGAGGCAGTTTAGAGCCTAGATACTGCACTTGGGAACTGCCACCTAATCAGTTGCTAACTTCAATTTAAATGTATGATTACTTCTAAGCATAGTATTTACTCAATAATGTCCTTGGTGAACATCATTCAATAGTTTTCAACCATATCTCTAATTTCTCAAAATAATTTTAAACATCTTTTCTAAACATGTTTGTAAGTATTATTCTATCATTTTGGACATTAATGAATGCACTTGATAACATCAGCCATGTTTCATTTGGTAGATCTTTCTGTTTGGACAGAAAACCATCCATAGATACTAAGTAAAACCTTCTGACTATTACTCTTGGTATGTATTACTGTTCTACAGTAGCTTTCCTGTATTACCTGCCCTGGCTCGCTTGGGAATATGTTCTGCAAGATAGTATTAACGCCTTCCTCAAGTCAAGATATGTTATCTATTGCCACTTCTCTATTCACAGAACCTGATACCTGTTGCAGAATTAAATTAGAATTTTTTGGCATGATTTGTTCTTGATAAATCCACATTGTCTGTTATTCATTTCTTTTTTATCTACTAGATACTTTCAAGAACTTAGCTTATTTCTTCCACTGTTTTTCTGAGAATTAAAGTGGGCAGATTGACTTCTAATTCTCTGGCTCTTCTTCCACTCGCACCATCCTCACTTTTTAATAGTGTATTCTGTTCTGGCTCTTTTCTAGTCTTCTGTAGGAGTATATCCAGAAAATGGATTCCATCAGACTTCCAAAAGCAGATGATGTCAGTTGCTCTTCCGTTACCCACCATAGCTGCAATGCTGTCATAGAAGGCCACCAGATTTGTCAGGCATGTTTTGCCCTCAGTGAAGCCTTGTTGGCTGTCATATTATTTATTTATTCATTATTATTATCCAATAATAGCAGAAAGTCTAACCTTGAGCTTCTAGGATCAAAACAAGGTATAGAACATCTGTGACCACTCTCAAATTTTTTCTCATTCACGTTTCTGAAAAAAAAAGCAATAGTCCTCTGCAGGTACTGAATGCTGTCTCCTACAGTTAAACACCTGTATTAACCAAGAAACAAAATTTAAAACTGCTTAGTACTTTTGGGCAAGTGTCTTGGAAAGCACAATGGCTTCTAATACTGATGATCCCCATTCACCAAAGACAGAGAAGATTCATCTATGACAGCCCTGCAGACCAGTCTGTGGCACTGCTTGCCTGTATCAAAGATTCCAGACTTAACTTATCTGACCTACTCCCCCAAGATCTCATGATACTTAGCCAGAACTGAGTTCTTCATTGCAGAAACACCCCTGATGGAGAACAGAAAATGCACAAAGAGATGGATATGCTTGTCACAGCTGCAGAAATAACACATTTTGAAACTGAGCCTTACTTATAGAGCAAATTTTTTCATATAGAAAATAATAGTCTTTGTTTTCCTCTCAAAAGAGACACCAACTACAAGGAGAAGGACTCAAATAGCTAAACTGAACGCCACCAGGTATAAAATTCAAAAATTTACTTAAACCTTTCTTTCCAAACAATGTGTAACAAGAGGAATGAAAAGAGTGACGAGCAAAATTGCAATATTAAAGAGTTCAGAACAGATGGGCAAGAATGGTATAAGGAATGGGGAAATGTCAGCAAGACCCAAGTTGAGGATTTTTTAACCTTATTTGAAAAGTGATAAATAAAAATCAATAACTTAATTTCAGTCTCATCAATTTCTGTGTACACAGGAGACATGAACACTCTTAGGGGGTGTTTTGACTGTGAATTTGGTTCATTTTCTCTTCCACTTTGGCACTTTAGCTCCTTAATCATCTGAAGTATATACATATTGGTTTGCAGCTGGGCCCGTTATGGTTGAACCAAGCAGTCATCTTGATGCAGAAACAACAGCTATCAATGAGAAGACAACAAAGATTGAATACAAGTACCATCTGGCTTGGAAGCTTAGGCTTGTTTTCTAACATATATAAAAGGACAGTATTGATATACACTGAAAAATTTATTCTGATGGAATAGAAGTTGCAGGGGAGAGGGGAAGATTAGAACACAAATGCCACATTTAAAAGGTTGGCTTTATAAATATTGAAACATTTTACTCACAATAGTAGTGAAACTTCACAATTTTAAGTCAATGTTGGATACATTTCTAAATATGTTGTATCTCCATCTCTCTTGAGCTTGATGCAATAATTGCTCAAAGACACTGTACTACATACGTGATAGGTTAAGTCAGATCATAATGGTCCCTCCTCTGAGTTCAGAATCTACTTAACTACTCTTCCTTTCTCTTTTTATGTACTCAGAAATTTTCCTATGTGTTAAATCCAAACATACAGCCTTTTTCAATTGATCATCCTGCACCAAGGCAAGCCATCACCTGTTATGTCCTAATCACATATGATTAAAACTATCTAACTGAAAAGTGAGATATACCTGAAATTAACATTACATATTGTTAGTTATGCAAACATTTTTTAAAAAGAATCACACACACCGAAAAAATAAAGGCTGTATTATATACACACAGCATATTTTAAATTAGTAAAATATCACAACCCAAATTTAAAGTTATTCTAAATATGTAATATTTAAATAACAATGAATGTTATCTAAAAAGATATGGGATTTTTATGTGTACATTTTGTTCATGGATTGTCAAACAAATCTCTGTAGTTTGCATGGCTGAAACTATAGAATTCAGTTTTTCAGTATGCCTAAAATTATTTTGTTTAAACATCTCTGATAATAGCAGTAATACAAGCAATGCTAAAAATATTGCAATATTACCTCATTGACTGCAGTTACTAAAAAAAAAAAAAGGCTACATTCAATAAGACTGGATGAAGCTATAAAAATATAAAATATTAAGCTTTAGAAGGAGAAAATAGCAGGTTCTTCTAAATTATGTGAAGAAGGATCTTACTTTCTGGAGAACTTGTATACAGTGGCTTACAATGCAGCTCAAAGAAATGATCATACCTGGAAGAGAAACCCTTAGAAAATGGAAGTGTGGAAGCAACCTCATTGCTGTACAAAATAAAAACACTCAAGACTGACCTATAAAATGCACATAAAATTGCTACCTAATTAATTACATATAATGCTTTTTACTGCTAATACAATGCTGCAGAATAACATGGATTTGCAAAAAGTTCTTAGAACAGAAAGCAGTGATGGAAGTACTCTGCCTTCTTCCACAGTTCTCATAAGGAAATAGCAAGTTCTTTTGATTTCAATAAAATGGCATTCTATAAATAAAATTTATTTATATCTTTGCAAATAAGCACAAGAGTTACACTGATCATGGCTTTAGAAATCTTGCCTGATTTTTCTATGATGCTTCAAAGCCCAGCTTAGCATCTGGATGTGCTGATTCTTATCACTTACAACGAAAACAGGGTTTTGCTATTTGAACAAGATCTCTTTAGGAATGAAGAACAGCTGGTGGAAGCTGAACAAGATGAAGTGAATGGGCAAAGAGACCACTTTGAAATGTTTGTATCCCTATTGTGTTAAACATATATATCCTCAAACTGTCAACTCAGTCAAATATTTAAGAATTCTCTTGAAATTCCTCCTCATAATGGCCTACCATACAGCACCTACAGCTGTTTTCTCCTTTCCTAGCTTGTCAGGAGATTCCATCTCAACTTTATGGGTAGCCTTGTTTATCAGCTGCCATTACCATTACCTATGTAAACCACAGTAAGGCAAAATTCCTCAGCAAGAATCTATCAGCCATTATCAAATTCCCATCTACATTTTTCTACCATAAGGGCTGTAGCCTAGTTTTCTACTCTGTGCATTGATTTTTAACAGAAGAGAGCATTGAGTGGAGAGTTTCATTTCTTATGTTCAAGAAGTTCAGTGTCGTGTGACACGCATGTCCAGGATGAAGATCATGGTCAACAATTTCAGTCCTTTGGCATAATAATGGTTTTGATATACATGAAAGGAAACAAAGCTTTTCCACAGTAATCCTTGACTCCTCAACCACCTTGTCTTTTGCTATTGCTGCAAAGTGTATTTATCTCACCTCTTCTAATATGAACACAAAGAAATGTACATATTTAAAAAACCCACCACATTAAACTAACTGCGCATGAAATTCCTTCCCCAGGGAGAGAATGTGAGAAAACAACCCATACCTAACAGATGTTAGTCATGTCATTTAATGCATGACTGAAAGACTAAAGATACTATGTTGATGAGGACAACTAAGAACCTTTGCAGAACAGAACGGGATTAGCACTTCAGTATCTATTGTTAAAAATGAGGGAGCAGTAGAAAATAAAACCAAAAACAATTCTCTTTTTCACATTTAATTAAATTGAAAACTATGGAAGGCCCAACAAAGATGCTTCAGAACTTCTAATTTGCTGTAAAGCCTGCCAAAACCCCAGAAGACTATGATTCAAAATTAACATTGTCAGCCACAGATGACACAGCATTGTGGTCAAACTGATTGATACTAATAATACTCTATTTGTGATGTCTTCTGTTGCTCCTGTGCAAGGTTTCAGGATGTAAATGGAGGGACTTGATTACAAACATTACATAATCTAGTTACTAAAACCACAAATGAATATCAAAATTCCTATAAACATTATATTATTAATTACAGGTATTATCGCAGCAGGAAAGAAAATGATTGTGGACTCAGACTTTCTTTAAACAAAACAGGATATTTGTTCTGTGCATCACTGACATTAGCTTTGGAAAAAATTGATAATTAAAAAAATTATTAAAAGTGACATCTAAAAAAAATGTGTAATAATTGTATTTATTGGCAGTTACTTAAAAACCTTGGAGTTCAACCCAAACTCCCATAAAAGGAGCACTTTAAGTTTAAATGTGTTCAAATGTCATTATAAATATTTGGAAAATGTTAACCACTTTCCAAAATACTAGTTGAAGTTAAGAGAATTACTAAAGAAGGTGGTCAACAAACAATGTATGATATGCAAACATATCTGTGGAATGGCCAATGTAGTCTTTTCTGTTGTGAAATTTAAAGTAGACAGGAAATGCAAGCTATTTTCTATAAAATGAATAGTGGCATCTGTGATGACACTGTTATAATTAACACATTTTATCTTAAATAGTCAGCTCCATGATAACTATATATATATACTGGTTGCAATGTCAGTGACTACTTGAAAGTTACATAGCCTTTTAAATATGAAACAACTAATGGTGGATACTGGAAGTCATTTTTTAAAGAAGCAAAACACAAATTCATTATCATTCGTCCTCCAGGAGCGAAGGGCAAAATTCTTGGAAGGAATTATATCCCAGGACTCCTAGCCTTGTATATGATTGATAGATTAGAGTTTGTTAGCACTCACAGACAAAAAACTTACTGCAATAGCCTTAGACTTTTCAGGTTTCTCATTTAAAAAAAACAGCAGCACTACCTTATCCATGTCTGTTTGATATTTCTTACTAAATCAAGGATATATTCATGTGCTGTGGCCACAACATATACATGGCTGTCAGGCAAGCAAATACACAGGTCTTAAACAAGGCAAGTCTAAATCAGACTTCAAGAAACAGGTGGCTGCCTCTGAGGTTTTCTGCATTCTCTGCATAATATCGTAGGTTCAACAGCTGGAATAATTAATGTCCTATCAAACTTTTCACCAAATTCTTGTAGGAAGTGTGAGTCTCAAACATCCTAGGTGGAAGGTTATGAAGCAAATCCTACCAGAAGCCATTTCTCCTTCTCCCCGGACGGACAAGAAGGTCAACACAAACACAGCTGAATTACCTGATTGCCTTCTGTGATGAGAGGACTGGCTGTGTGGACAAGTGAATGTAAAGGCTTTAGACCCTGTCTCCTATGGCATCCTTATAGCCAAACTGGGGAGACACGGACTGGACAAATGGATGAAAAATTGGTTGTACTGCCAGGCTCAAGGCATAATGATCAGACATTGAAATCAAACTGGTAGCCAGGAACTAGTGATTTTCCACCAGGATCAGTCCTGAAGCCAAGACTGCTATTATCTTTATTAACAACATAGATGGTGTCCATCATCAGCACATTTGTGGATGATAACAAACTGAGAAGGAACAAGGGGAATCTGTCAATATATCTGTCAAGGAGGGCACAACTGCTATGCAGAAGATCTAAATGGTCTGGAAAAATAGTTAACATTATTAATTTCAATAAAGATAAGTTGAAAGTACAGCATCTTGGAAGCAAATCATGGTCAAGCTAGTTAGAAAGCAGCTTTTCTGAAAAAAAGACATGGAATCTCTAGTGGAGAAGCTGTGGAGAGTCCTCAGTGTGCCTTGCAGCAAAGGCCAACCGCATCCGGGGTCACATTAGCAGGAATTTAGCCAACAGGCTGACATAAGTGATTATTGTCCTCTACTCAGGACACGTAAAGCTACATCTGGAGTACTGTGTTCAGTTTCGGACTCACCAGTGCAAGAGACACACTGACATACTGAAGCAAGTGCAGCAGAGAGCCACCAAGATGGTCACAGGTCTGGAGCACATGATGTACAAAAGATACTGAGAGACTAAGCAGTCCTTAAGAAGAGAAGGCGGCCAACAGGAGGTCTATTGCCTAATGGGGAGCACAGAAAAGATGGAGCTGGTCTATGCTTGGAGGTACGCAAAAGGTGGCAGACAACTTGGAACGTGGGAAATTGCAATTATGCATAAAGAAAACATCTCATATTTGGAGGGTGGTCACATACCAGAAGAGGTTGGCCTGAGAGACTGTGAAATCCCTATCTTTGCAGAATTCTTTGTTCACAATTCCACAAGCTCCAAAAAAAACTTCACCTACTTGATCTTGCTTTGAGCAAGGCCACTAGACAACCTCAGGATGTCACTTCCAACCTCCACAGTCTTATGATACTACAAAATTATCTTCTATTGTCTGGACTTGTATTCTGTAACTGCCTTCTCTCATTCCCTTATAAAAATGTAAAATGCTTGCAGTTAAATATAGCCACATTTTCTGTGTTTCATGGCAGACACTCAAAGCCGTAAGTAAGGTATTCATAAGCTGAGTTCACTGTATCTTTGATGGTGCTGAGAGTTGAGGAACTTCTCTGACTAGTTTTTGTATTATGACAAGCTGAATCTTCTATTTCTTCACACTAAGACACTTCTGTGAAAATGCTAGTGCCCAGATTTAGCTTTAGAACAAATGTATCGTTGAATAGCGATGGTTAGGTGTATGTCAGAAAATATGTTTCTTAGACATCTGGATCTTACATATGTTCCACGGCTGTGAGCAACATTAGCAATTTTATTCACTTTACTAAATTTACGCAAGGCTGTTTAAGACAAAGTAGCATATTAATTGCTCATTTCTATTATCACTGTTGATTTTATTTCAAACAGAAACAGCCCATTCCACAAACAAGTATGAGCTCCCCTTTTTATATTACATTTTATCCTGTCATCATTCATTACACTGCCCATTCGTTTACAGTTTTAAATGCAGTTGAGAAAAGCAAACATTTGAATGAGGATTCAAAGAAGCTTCTGTACAAATAAGATTTGCCATTTTGCTAAATGATAGATAACTACTAGTGTAAAAGAAAGTAATTATCTTTTTCACTTAAGTAAATACTGTCTAAAAAGAGAAAAATTATCAATTTAGCTTTGTCATCTGAAAAGCTGAAACAGCAAAATCTATGCATGTTCAATTTTTGTGATTGCTGGAACTTATTACAAAATGTACTAGCTGTAAAAAAAAAAAATTAAATAGGGTAATCAATATTTGTACTCAAACGCACAAACACATTTCCTGTAATTGTTTTTATCTAAAGCAAAACACATCTAACAAGCAACATGGCAGGTGGCACTGATGGCAACATGGCACTGATACTTCTTTGCTTAATACAGAACAAGCTGTCACTAAGTGATGAAGTGAACATAACATCCCTAACACTTGCTTTTTCAAGGATTTACCACAAGCAGAAACAAGTGGACTAAATACTTTCATTTTTTAATTACTTATATTATTTCTAATATTTTTAAAGCACACTATACGAAATCATCTTTATGTTCATAAAGATGTTCATATGTTCATATCTGAGCAACAGATATCATCTACCTGGACTTATGCAAAGCATTCGACACTGTCCTGCATGACATCCTGGTGTCAAAATTGGAATGTCATGGATTCGATGGATGGACCACTCGGTGGATAAGGAACTGGCTGGATGGCCACACTCAAAGGGTTGCAGTCAATGGCTCTACGTCCAAGTGGCGGCCAGTAACAAGTGGTGTTCCTCAGGGGTCTGTACTGGGACCAGTACTATTTAACATCTTTGTCA
>JAOTQQ010000012.1:132209566-132239636 GCA_026546715.1 Gallinago undulata | reverse complement strand
TGTAGTGGGAGATGTCCCTGCCCATGGCAGGGGGTTTGGAACCCGATGATCTTTAAGGTCCCTTTCCAACCCAAATGGATGATTCATGGATACCAAACAGGCATTTCCTCTTCTTCAGTTCACAGAAGCTCAGAGAAGTTATCTATCTAAAGCATTTTAATGAATTAATACATAAAAGATGTCTTCCCTTCTCATGGCAAAAGAGAGTAACAGTTCCAACAGTTCTCCCACCATGAAAAATAAGGGGAGGCTAAACTAAGTAGGGAAATGAAACATGCCCAGGAAATGTGCATCTGGACAAAATCTATGGAAGAGTAGTTTCACGATTTTTTCTGTTGACCAAAAATGTGAAAAACTATGTGCACACATTAATGCACATTTGGAAGACAAGAAATCACATGATGTGCATTGACAATAGCATGATTACTAGTTATTATCAGTACTTTTTTTTTAGTTTTACAACATAGGAGAGAAATTCTGCTAGTCCTCAAATCACAGAGTTTAATATCCAAAAATAGGGGGAGATGTATCAGACTTGGTATTTCTAGCTCTTATAGCTGAAGTTTTTAATAGAGACCACGACAAAAATTCTACAATCTATTAAACACAAGTTAAATTATATAGTCATAACGACTCCTGTTTAGAAGCAGCTCCTCATAGTTAAAGTCTCTGACTGAACATTTTAACTGGGTGGTATTAGGATGCATGCCGAGTTAAGTTTAAGACAGCTTGAAACATTTTGAGCAGAACTGACCAGTAACAGTAATTCTGCACTTCTTTGTGGAGATAAAGCCTAAATGTCACACATACACAAAAAAATCTTAACTATGTCAAACAATGACTATTGTTTCATTACCATTATATTTTTGAAATAAGGTAAAAAAGTTTATATTCTCTCCTACAATAGCATGTCATTCTCTTTTTCATGATGATTTAGTGATCATATACAAATACACTGATCTTCCGATATGAATCTAATACAGAAGACTACTTAGAAACAATAACATCAGTAAGTAGAAGCTATCATAAATAAATAAATCAGCACAACCATTCCCCTCTAAATGTTTGATTGAATAAACTAATCTGTATGAAATGTTTTTAGTTCCACTAAGATGTATTTACTTTTGACAATTTTTATAATTCAAAATGGAAATCAGCAAAAAAATTCAACTGCACTTCCAGTAAGCTATTACACTATATACAATTAATGTCTACATTCTTTTATTCTTTTTCATTTACGTGTACAGAAGTAAAAATGAACCCTCGAGGTTGAAAAAGGTCACCTTATAAGCTTATATCAATGCAATCATGCAGTTTTCTCCGCCTTGAGTAGAAAGTTAAAGAGACATCTTAACTGCCACAATGATAACTGCAGGTGAAATTTAAAAAAATTTTTTTTTTTTAAAAAAAGGCCAAGTTAAACACTAGTTTACAAAAGAGTCTGTCAAGAGGTCTGGAGACCTAAACTTTGACTTAAAAGACCAGCTGGGTTACTGTACTGCAAATGCCCTTCTTGAAGTCTTTGCTGGTCTGTCACTGTGCTTCATTTTTCATGACCTCAGGATATGAAGATACTGAACAAGAAGGAATCTTACTTTTGAAATAAATCAGCAATCTTGCACATTGAAGTACTATAAGGACTCTTAAAATGTCAAGTATCTTAGAAAAATTAATATTGACAGGAAAATATATGAGGCAGATAAAGTGAATTAGCAACTCAAAAAAACTTTTCGTTTCAAAAAATACTTCTACCACTAAAAGACAATGTGTTAATGATGAATAGTAAACTAATCGGAATGTCAGAAACTAGCCTTAAATGATGGAAAACATACCAATGGAAGAATGGACTACGTTGGATTATTTAGTCAGAAAGACCCATCCCCTCATCTCAATAACCAAACAACCTAAACAGCTCAACAATTAAAACAATAGTAACAAGCATTCATTGGTCCGATCCTAAGAAATATCCCAACAATACAAAATTTTTTAAAAATGCATCTCAAGCAGCTGCTTGTAAATCACAAGGGGGAAAAAAAAAGGCAAGACTGAAAACCTGTCTCCACCGTTCTTTCCCTTCTTTGCCTTTTTCTTCCTCTTTCGTTTCTCCTATTGCCACCACCAGACCAGAAACTTCCTTCATAGCCACAGCCTCATGGCTGCAGCACCCCCATAAGCTAACGACGAGTGAGACAGCTGAAAGCAATGACTGAACTACTTCAGGCTAGCCAGGCTTCATCCTCTGCCCCTGTTCCTCCAGCAGTGAGCTGCAAATAAAAAGTTAACACAAAAGTGCATCTCTTCTCTTGCTTTCTTTTACCTTCCCTTTATTGAGTTTGTCAGTAAAAGGAAGAAGAATCAAACTAACAATGGTAGCTAAAGCCCATAGTTATTTTCCCTAATGGGACATCTAAAGGCCCGACACATGTTGTGAAGGTTAGTTTTCTTGTAAAAAACTCCCTACCTAGCACAAATACATTAAGAGATACTACTAAGGAAAAAGTATTATTTAGCATTTTACACTTTTAATTGTTTTATTTGTGCCTTCTTTCCCTGGCACTTAATCAAGAGCTTTTAAAAGATTTTTGTGGTCATCCTTTCCATAGGATTAAGCAGGCCCAGGTCTCTCTTCTCAAAACTTTGAATTCCACTGTTCAGCAATATAAAGCTGTACTGTTACACTGCTTTCTTAACTCATTCATCCCCTCAAAACTGACAGAGTATCACTCCTCTATTGCAGCTCAACCAGTGTATTATTATTAATCTGCACTCTGGCAGCCTCCTGAGTGTTAAATGTTGTACCAAATATAAGACATCACAACCTTTTCTACGCCAAACCAGAATTTTCAAGCACTAACCAGAAAAAAGGCAGGGGAAAGTAATACCATATACACATTAGCAATACCATATACACATTAGCAATACCATATACAAACAGGGTAGGTCAAAAGCACATCTTGCTAACTCAAGGTTCTTCTAATATCAATTAGAGAAATGGTTAGTATCACAATTCGATTTGAGAAAAAAAATCAACACAATTTAATGAACAAAGAAGTGAACTGAATTTATTTTTCCTAACCATTAACTACATTGTGATCTGGCAAAGTTATTGGTTTGCTGCAAAGCTAGAAATGCCCATGAACTACAGATATTTAGCCTTCCATTTTACTAACTGCTACAATGTTCACGTTGTAGTCAAATAATCTATTTTCACACTGATATAAGGCAGAGTAAACAGCAGGTACTTGACATTACTTAATTTTTATATACATATTAAGTATACTTTAAAAAGTTAAATCCTAGTTTCTATCTCGGGAAAAAAAAATAACTGAGATCATCCTTTGATTTACTGCAAAAACTTTTCAATACAGTTTTAGAAAGAAAATCTAAAAATTCCTGCGGTGGGAAATGCTGTTTCTTCCTGTGCTTCAGGCAAGTTGTGTGCATCATGGCTGACATGATAGAGCATGGCCCTCCTAACCAGGAGCCATCAATGGGGAAATGACTGTTCCTCATCCACACTCTATAATACAGTCACAAGCCGCCGCGGAGAATGACACTGATACATTTTATAAAAACAGTAAAACAGCAAGTCAATTATTTTATTCCATCTTTACACAATTCAAGCTATACGGTCTCTTAACTTCAAAACAGATTATACCTGCTTTGCTCAGCATCCTTAAATAAACTCACTACTGTATTTGCCATTTTTTTCTGTTTTGTACTCCTTAATAACATGAAAGAAAATGTTACATAAAGCATTAACAATTCATGTATAGACAGTTAAACAAACTATTCTACCTATTCTCAACAAAAACTAACATCAGGATGTAAAAACATGTCATCAATGCACAAATTCTCTTTTCATGACTTTAAGTATCAATTCCCTCTAATATGTGAGGCATAATACTTTTGTAGAAGTATACATTCAGAAACAACAATCTTCTGATTCTCCCACAAATATATTTACAATTTAAAAAAAAACCTTTACACTTGAGAGTGTTCTAGAATTCTCAAAGTGCTGCCAGAGACCACAGAGCAGTTTTTTGTTTACAGTGCATAAAAATCAATAAAAAGATAAAATTATTCTCTTAATATGTTCTCTTTGTGTTTTTGTCACACTCCTACTTTAATAAGTACATTTTCATGAATTGTTACCTCCACTAATACCTCCAAGACACCATTGCTCTGACAACACCACAAATTTTATTTCAATTTACTTGCTGATTTTGCACTGTGCTATATTTTATGTTACCTTTAACCTCTATGTTACCTTTAACCTCAGCAGAATTATTTCCCAAAATTCCTTTGCCTGATATCTAAATTTATGTATGATGAAGAGCACAAACCAAAAAATCCATGAGTTTAACTTAAAATTCCCAGAATTTAAAGTTTAGAAACTTTATATACCATTTCAGGGGGGCTGTTTTGTCTTTTTTCTATTTTCTGAAAGGTGATACATTTAACCACACGTATGTGGAACTCCATACAGTCATTTTCACTTTGCCATTTTTCAAAGCATAACCACACGATGGGTTACCTTTAGCCTCTACTGTTCTCATACAGTGCAGCAAAGACATAATATTTCATACAGAGAGCACCAGACCCTATATCCTAACAAACATAAGATTAACCTTATTAAGCTTCTAGATTAGATTTTTGATTTTTTGTAATGTCTGTGCCATACTTCCTCATGAATTATTTTGTATGGTAAGAAATAAAAATGCATTAATCAATATGTCATAA
Organism: Gallinago undulata; assembly: GCA_026546715.1. NCBI lineage: Eukaryota > Metazoa > Chordata > Aves > Charadriiformes > Scolopacidae > Gallinago > Gallinago undulata. The sequence continues at coordinate 132,234,893 of JAOTQQ010000012.1, read as the reverse complement.
AAAAACTATGTATACACACATTAATTCAGGTAGGTATAGATTAATGAATATTCTTCTTTACTACTAGCCAAAGATGACAATGCACTTTCCATGATAAAATACTGTTTTCAACTGCATAAAACTTTGTCACTTTTCAGCCGTATATGTCCTGACATTCTACATCACAGGTTTTACTTCATCCTGCATTTCTTTAACAGCCTCTATAAAGATTTCTCTATTTGCATAAACAAAGCTGCAAGAAAACAAACTGCTATATTTTCAAAAAAATGACAAAAAAACCTGATAATATATATTGAGCAACCTACTTTGGAAGAAGGCCTTAACATTTGACAAAGCATGTGCCATTGGTCATCATACAGAAACCAAATAAAAAAACTCTGAGAGTAATTTCAGATCACACAAACTAAAGAGAATTTTTAGATTTTAGAAGCCAAATCCTCCAAACATTTCATCCGCAAGGAGAATCTCCTAACTTGGGATGAACAAAACCGTATCTGAAATGATAGTTCTGAGCTTCTATGAGTCATACCAGGTTTTGATCCAGAAACCTGAAATGAGAATAGAAAGGCTTTCTCCTGAGCTCCCTGCTGGGATCAGGCATCTTACAAGTGGTGCATTATAATCCTCTACAGGTGTTCTTGTGTGCTGAGGCCAAGCTTACCAGAAACCGGTTAAACATCTGCCTGCCAGAGCAAAACAGTGAATCAATTACTTTACTTTGCTTGCACTTGTAGCTTTTGCTTCGCCTATTTAACTGTTTTTATCTTGATCCCCAAATCTCACATTCCTTTTATTTCTCTCCCCACCCCACAGGAGAGGGGAGGGAGTAATTAGCTGTACTTAGCTGCCGGTCAGGGTCAACTCACCAAAGCAAAAGAGGAAGAGCTTCCTCTAGTGCCTCTGGGCAATGGGAAAAGGCATGATACTAAGATCAAAATGATGTTCTAAAGACCACTTCCGCAGATGATACGCTCTAGATATTAGACTAATTTTGAAAATTCCTTTCTTGTTCAAGCACAAGTCCAGAGAGAAGCCCATCTGATATTCTAATTAGATTGACCTAAACTGCCAGATTGCAAATTTATCTAGTGAAACTCTCAGACAAGTAGTTTTGAGACCTTTTTGCAGTTCCTTCCTATTTCTGAGCTCAAACGTCTGGCAATCACTTCCAAACAGTTCTTCCAAACATGTCCTCACCCAGACAGATATCCAAGAAGGTAAGAATGGCTGTCTGACAGAAGGATGCTGTATTGCATGCCAAGCAAGGCCTGAAGCCAGAAGATTTTTTTAAGCAGCAGCTTTGTGAAGAAAATGAACTAAAGTCCAGGAAAAAGTTGTATGACATTAACTTCCCCACTGAATAAGAATAGCCAGGAAAAAAAAAGTAAACAAAATGTAAAGAAATAAATCAAATACACAAACAAACAAAAAGAAGAGATTCAAAACAAAAAGAAGTTGTTCCAATCATATGGCATTCAGGATGTACCTCTTTCATTTGCATTTCTGAGGAAAGTGTATGGGGCTGTATAGGAGCATACTGCACAGAAATCCCTAAGGATAATAAAATTCTTAGGACCATTATAAAAATCACTCAGTCAATACTGGGAACTGCAGAATCATAAACTAAAAGGAAATAACTGTTCCATAAGTCATCAATATTGTTCTTTACTGTGTATCTACAGATGCAATGCTCAGTCTTGTTTTGAAAGAATCAGGAGTTCTGGCAACCCCTGGAACAAATTACCTCTAGAATAATAGACTAATAAATTCTCATTCCCAGAATATATTTATTAAGAATTTGTACTTTTATTTACTGCTTCTCCTTTATTTATATTCTAAAATTGTGCAGATTGCTATATTCTGCCTCCTTTACTATCGCTAAATCCTATAATAACATGAAAAAATAAAAGAAGTCACATTCTTGGTACCTTCCCAGATAAATGGCTTTGTAGCCCTCTGAATAACTTTTAATCCATCAATTTACTTCTCACCAGGGGGCCTTAAAATTGAATGCAATATTCTAGCAAAGGTCACATAGAAGATAGCAAGAGAGGAGTAGTGACACCTCTAAAAGAAAGTGCATTAATTCACACACTAGGCATACATTAGGAATGTTATTCACAGATAAGAATTCTAGTATACAACCCAAAAAATCTAATTTAAAATATATACGTATTATAAGACAAAAACCTTTATTTGCACAAAATAGTCCTTTCTACTGAACATACCACTTAAAAAAGTTTAAACATGTCTGCATTCATAGTTTTGCCATTACAACAAGTTGTTGATTACATTTTTATACCACTACTTATGCTAGTAGAAATCTAATCTAAACGTCCCAGTGCTTGGGCTTCTAAATGCTCAGATTACTTTTGCAAAGTTACCTGTCCTTCTGGTTACTGGGCACTCAGCTCTCTGTCTCCTGTCTGCCCCTCCCTTCAGCCTACGGAGCAGTTAAAGTCAGACTAATTAAAAAGTAAGTCCAACAAATCTTTTCCCTTCAAAAACAGTTGATTCTTGAGAGGAAAACAAAGAAGCAAGCAAACAAACAACCAACAAAAAAAACACCCAAAAAAACCCCAGACTTAATTTGCCTAGATTTCAGTAAACTTTTGAGTTATGCCACAGGGAAATTAAATATACCAGTCAGGAACTAGCCCCCCAAAAGATGTCATTGTAGCTTACTAGAAGCAGCAGCATCAAAGAAAGATAAATAGTAAAGCTCCTCCAGAATCCATCTTGAAAAGAATTTTTTTAACAGTTATAATTAATCTCATATATAGAGGAACACAACACATAGTTTTGACAACATCACCAAGTTAGGCGCAGTAGAACTCAAACAAATCAACATTTTGTGCGATAAAAACTAACTGACCTGAAGCAAACCCAGAGCAACAGCAAATTGAGAGCAGGTGTAGCCACATCATGCAGCGCTGGGACCATTAGAACAGCCCTTATTCTCTAGTCATTTCCCCCAGAATGCAATTTCCCACCACCCCACACAGCTGCTGCCACCTGCCTGTGAAGAACCTTCCAGAAGGGCAGGTGGAGCCCACAAAGCGATAGCCAATCATCAATCACCAGCACATCATGAGCCAATCAGAATGAGGCATTCTCTCCCCCACACCTATAAGGAGCAGGGTCAGGGGCCCCAAAGAGTTCTGAGAGAGGAGCTGGGAGAAGGTGTAGTGGCAGTCCTGAGGGCCCTGAGTGGCAGGGGGTTCCTCCTTGGTTGGGGGGAGGTGAGGGTCCCTCACAGTCCTCTATCCAGACAACCCTCACCAGCCCAGTCTCCTCTGGAGCTGTGCCATCTCTCCTCACAGGAGGTTGTGTGAGGAACTGCTGATTTCCAGCTTTGCTTCTGGGCTGCGGCATCACCCTTCAGGGAAGTCACATCACTCGTTAACATTGAGTACATCTGTACTTAGTGTTTTGCAGGTATACAAGCTTCTTCTAGTCTCCCTGCTACCTTCTCAAACTGCTACAGCCAGTTGTGCTAAGTTCAAGATCACACATTTAGGAAATCAGCATACAGAAGGCGTTCATGGTCACAGAATGATTAGGAATGGCCAATAATTTGCAGAATAACAGAGGAGAGCAACTGGAGAAAGACAAGCAGTCCAGCCATGTCTGCTAAAGAGTGGAGCATTAATGCCAACACACTGATCGTGGTAAAACTTCACCTTGAACAACAGACACTATGCTGTTTATCCCTCTTCAAGAAAGACGAACTTACACCTGGACAGTTGGGAGGATGATTAGGGAAGATGGAGCCTAAGTTAAGAAACAGGATGAGATTTGAATTGTGGTAAGATGAGAAATGGAAAAAAATGGAGTAAAAATAGAGGCAAATATCCCAGGAAGAAGAAAAATGTGAAAGAACAGGTATAAAATGGCTGAGGCTCATTTAAGCAGGGGATTAGAGGACAGTTTCTGGCTCTGGAGAGAGTGATATACTAGCATACTTTCAAATAAGAAAAGTGACAGCAAAATACAGTTAAACTAATTACGTTCTACATATAAAATAGTTATAAAATGGACTATTAAGACATGCTCGTCTGAGAGACAGAGTTTGGACTTGGCGACCAAAGAATAATTAATTACTTCTAGAGACTCATCTTCCATTCAGCTATGCACTAAAAAAAACAGGAATTAAGAATAATTATCAGATTTCCTTTTAAAAGCACAGCAGTCAATTATTTTTAAATTATAACATTTAGTACTAAATATATGTATACCAGAAGACACTTGGCATTTCTCCACTTTGCCTCAAATACTTCCATATCTTTATGTGCATATGCCTCACAAATAAAAATGTCTACATATTCCGTAGGTGATTATAAAGGTGCATCAGATATTGAAGCTTACTGGGGAGACTTAGAAAATAGTCTTCAGTAGGTATTTCTGTGCATCATGTGGAATCCTTTGGCTTGTAGGAGCCCTGTACATTTTTCAAGGACTGCACGCACAGAACACAGTGCAAATGCAGTACAGTAGGTGCTTCATAACCTTCACAAAGCTATCGGGAATGCCACATTTTCTAAATGTTAAAAAAAAGAGATGGAAATGGCTATTAAAAATTCAAATCAATAAATTTTAAAACATTAACACCTGGCAAGAACAACACTTCACCTGTTCTGTTATCTAAATTATAGTCACGTATACCATTTTAACAAGATTTCCAGCTAAGTAAATAAATATCGTACTATGACCATATACACATATATCTATGTTCTCTAAGTTGTTCCAATTATCACTGCTTTACTCCTTTTAAGGCAAACTATAAATTATTTACAATAATTCTGAACAAACAAGATAGCAAGTTTTATTACATAAGGTTATAATCACATTTAGACCACATTTTTCAGAATTTCTTTTACATTTGCATATATAACTGTTGCAATCAAACAGAATAAGAAAATCCTCTCTTGTAGTCCTCAGGTGCAGAAAGATTTAAGTTCAGTAACTGGAATATTAGAAGGCAGGTGAGTGATATTTATATTCAGATCAACACCTGATATTATTGATTTAATAAAATTACCAAACTACAGGAATTCAGCATCTATATTTTACTTAGGACTAAACAAATCTGACAAAAATTTAATATGCAGCATTAAAAAGCTTTAATTAAAATATACGGTTTTAATCCTGTATCTAGTGCATTCTCAGTTTAAAATGTCAGTTCTGAAAGCTTGGATATTGTCATCTAAACCCGAGGTTTTAGATAAACACAAAATAAACTTTGGTGGCAAAATTTACTAATGGGTCAAAGTTACCGGAATTTTAAACTGATTGAGCAGAATTGTAACAAATCTTAAAAGACTGAACAGACAGGTGACTAAATGTTAGATAATATTCAGTGTGGGTATGTACAAAGTAATGCATATGCAAAAAATAACTCTAGCTAGAGATATAAAGCTCACTAATACATTAGTTATTATGTTTCATGAAATAGAACTTATAGTAGTGGTTAAAAAAAGCAAAACGAGTAACTTTGGGGGTTTATTATTAAAGACAATATATTACATAATGTATCACCTGATAAAAATGGTGTCTTTTAACCTCTCAGTTCTAGTTACCACCCTTCAGAAAACATAAAATCTACTCAAAAAAACTAGCAAGAAGGACAATAAGAGTGATTGGAAGCAGAGAAGTATTTCCTAATTAGAAAATCTGTACATGATCACTTTAAAGGCCTATGACCAAATTCAGATAAACTGAGATTGTTCAAACTGTAAAAAGAAGCAACTGAAGGGGGATATAACAAAGTCCATCCAAACACAATGAATGTGGTCAAGATGGATATGGCTTCGCTACTTTCCTCAGGGTAGTAGAGCTATGTGGTGCCTACTAGAACTATCGAGTGGCAAATTTAAAAATTTGGGGTTTCCTCCACACTGCTTTCATTCATTCACTTGGGAGCACGGTACACAGTATATGTTGAAACCAGAGGTATGAATGGATTAAAAAAGTGTTCAGTGGTGTGAGTACAATGCCCTGCTCAGCAAATCCTAGATTCTGGCAAAACCTTTTCTGAACAAGGGTAGGTATAAAAATGCCTGTTGAGATATTCTGTCCTAAACATTTATGACTGGCCACTGTCAAAGATATCAGCCTAGATATGAGTCCAGGGGGACCACTTTGATAGTTTGTATATTTTAGTCATTTAGTCTGTCATTCACCAAAAAATATTATTTTGGCTGTCTTTTTTATTATTGAGAAAGTGAAAAAAAAACAAGGTATTTAACACATTTGAAGAGATATACAGTGCACACAATCCAAATCATTCCCCACTCTGCAATGAACTGTAAGACCAGTGTAGTTCAGCCTCTTTAACTATCAAGATGGAACAAATGAGACTTTGTTCCAACTCTTACAGAAAACCTAGAAAAATGCAGAAGGAAATTATTTTTATTCACGTTTTGCAGGGAGAGGGGGAAAGAGGCATATCTCCTCTAGTATTTACAGATTAGTTCCTGTATTCTTCTGTGTATTCTTACTAAACCAGATTACTACAAATCAGGGAAACAATAGTTTCCTGTACAATTTCAATTCCTGATGCCTCTGACCTTTGCAATATGTACATCAAGTTATACATCAGATGACTCTGGGAAAGGCGTAGTGAACTGTTTCTTTCCCAGCACATTTATCAATGAATAATCAATAATAAGGTAGCACAGAATTTCAAATGCTTATCAACACAGCAAACAGTTTGTCTGCCTTAACCTCATTTTACCATCATCTATCCATAATCTTCTCAAGAGAATGGCAAACTTAGTACTTCATATTCCTTGGGAGCTGAAAAATACAACTTATTCCTTCACCACTATTTGGGGTGAAAATACTAAAAGTCTAAAAAAGTACTCACATGACATCCCTGATTTGGAGGTTGTTAATCTCCTTGGTACCCTTGACTATCATTTACTGTATTAGCGAGAGCCCCCTGTGGCCTCAAATCAAAACAAAGTCTTATTTGCTGCTTCTGCAAAACCCCAATTGGTCTGATACGACTGCTATGTTCTATACTTTTCTCTTGAATAAAAGATCATTCCATAGCAGATAATATTCCAGATATGATGTGTTTTAAAAACAATTAAACAAATCAATATCTCTATCCCCAGCTTCATCCACCAGGTTTTACATTATTTTTAATTCTGTTCCTCACCAGCCAGTGGAATAACAGACGCTAGTGTTACATACCTGATACCAAACTTCATTGCAAGCTCCATGACTCATGCCAAGTAAACAGATCAATTGATAGGTATTACAAAATGTAAAACATATTTGGGTTGCAAAATCACTCCAGTTGCAGTGCCTTCTTGTAAAGCTACCCGCAGGACATGAAAATAGTAGCCTAGAATTAGAAAGCTTCTCAGCATGCATTTACACATCTATGACTATGTTGCCTCATGAATTACTTCTATGTGTCCCATCAACACTAGTTTCTTGTATGGCCTTTACCACAGCATGTCCTGCAAAGGCTGAGAGATGTCATAACATTTTTGCATGTGTCATGTTCTGTAAAAAAGCCCTCTAGCTTAACCCTTAGATTTTTCAGTCTCTGACTCTGCTATATCCTTTGATATCCCTTGAAAAAATATATGAAATTTTTTTAACACTTCAGAAATCACTGTCCTAGCAACATTAAGCCAAATTCCTAGCCATGACAGTTATCTTGGGCATGCATACTAATCAATGTGATGCTCTCTGTATCACTTTATGCCCTTAGCTTGGGATATGATCACTTATAAAAATCTCTGTAACATAAGATTATTTAATGTAATATGACCCTTTTTATAACACAAACTGTAAATCCTACTGTTCCAGAGAAAATTTAGCCTAATAGATTGAAAATTTTTAATTCACAATTATTTTAGCATTTAAGGAAAAACTAAAACCTTTATCACAGCTATTGAAAGCCTAGGAAAGCAATCACAACTTTCACATTTTGCATTTGCAGTAAAGACAGAATTACTTTTCTGTTTCCTTAATCTTACAGCACAGTAAGTAATCTGTACGGAGGTACAACAGCACACCTAATCTGTAAATGCTAGAATATACAAGTGAAGCTACACCCTTACGGATCCCAGAAGTGGCAAAATAGCTTTTTGCGTGGATCCACAGAGTCATTCAAGCACAACTGGCAATGATCTGATCTGCCAGAGCTTGACCAGTGTTGAGCTTTGGGTTAATAATGTAAGGAAGAAAGAAAGGGTGAAACAAGACCTAAGTATGGGCATAGCTATAATAAATTTAAAATAAACAAACAAAACCAACAAAAAAAAAAACACAAACACAGCACACAAAAAACCCACCAACAAAACCACATGATAAAATGTGCTTGGTGATTTTGCATGGCTGTATTACCAACAGATTTCCTGGTCTGTGCCACTTTAGACACAAAAAAAACCAAACACCACACTCTCCAACCTCCATAAAACTCTCTCAGAAAGTGCTGAGAATTCTTTTAAAATATATATGCATAATATGGCACAAAGTATTCCTCGTAGATGGCCATATAACCATCTTGGTGGCCTCTCTCCTAAATGTTCTGCAGACCAAATAGAGACACTGGATGAACACAGAATTAAATAGGAACTCTGATTTCAGTACGCACTCTCACAAAGTAACCCACTAAAAATTTTATTATGCTAAGTTTTGACAAAGATCTGCTACCCACTGTTTCTTCATTCTCTGTCTGGATCAAATGGGCAGTGACTAAACTCTAAGAATGCAAAGCTTTTTGATGGGAACACAGAGATTTCCCACTCGTCGTCTGTGATCTTCTGCTTTGTACTTGAAGGAGAAGAGCCTACTTTTCAAAATGAGGATATGAGGAAATTTCAAATTTTCTCTTTATTCAGAATTCTCAAAATTTCTCTGTATTTGGCTTAATCTTCTAGTCCTTCAGACTTTTTGGATGGCCTGTCATTCTCTAACAGATACTAAAAAAAAATTTCCAAAGAACAGAAAGAATATGCTTTCAGTTCCATCACTGTATCGTACTCTAGACAGAAGCCCTGAAAATTTTCTGGACAGTCTTCTCATCTTTAAGGAAAATAAGCTTTTGATGGTCAGGCACCATCCAGCCACATAACCCTACCTTATAAAGTACAACTCTTACCTAGAATGAGGAAGGCGTTAAAGGTGGGAATAAAGTATCAAGCTAAAAGCTGAAAAACCCAGTTTGATCCAAATTTCTTTATGTGTCCTCAGTCTGCCGTAGATATCAATTACAGAGACCGAAACCAAAAACTTTCAGAAAATCAAAACTGATCACCACACCACAAATTATTTCTAATCTAAGAAAAAACTCCTCTTCAGTTTCATGGATCTTCAGGAAAAAACAACCAACTTTTTCAAGAAAATTAATGTCTATCTGTAAGAAACAGTCTTAGCAAATTAGTTTTTATTTGCTATTTTAGCAACAGCACCGTAGCACTCCATGCTTTCACACAGATTTGCACTTATAGCCTGAAACAAGGAATAAACACAGTTCTGGAAGAATGTGCCATAAAATCATTCAGGCTTGAAATGGTGAAAAACTAGTTGTATTCTCCCTAGTGCAGGTGAGCTTCACCCACAAGTCAAACTTCAAGATTTCTTCATTTGGAATGCTAAACAAACACAGAAGAAAATATGAAAATTAAATCCTCCGTTTTTCCCTAGGATATTGTTATAATTTCCTCAATGCCGGCATGAGTACTGAGAGTAGACTGTAATTTAGTCTTATAATAAAGGTGCAAGACCACATCCTCAGCTAGTATAAATCAGCATCTTCCCAAACACTTTTCTGAGTACGACACTCACACTTCATCATTTGGAGCAAAGTCCAAAGACATTGCAGGAGAAATCCCATTTTTCTCCAAGCTGTTTTTGGATAGCTCGGACAGATTCCTCCTCTTATTCTCTTGCCTCTCCTTGTGCAGCTACCTATTCTTTTTTCAGAAACTGACCCTGACTAAGAGGGCAGCTGTCTGAGCCTGTGGAAGTGCACTGGTAAAGTAGTCCTGGGAGTAGAGCCTGACATGAAATTCAGATGGTGGAGGAAGCTCTAAACCAGGAAACAGAAGGAAGCTATTCTCAGGCCCCAAGCTTTTTTAGAAAACTGTTCCAAAATCTTTCAAGTTCTGACAGTTACAGTGGCCAAAAAAAAAAAAAACCCAACCTCAGAAACAGGTGAAGGTGAAAGTGTGAAAATACTGCTTACTTTTTATCTTAACCTCTTTGAATATAGTGATAAAAAGAAAAAAAAAAATCCACCATGTGTCAGACTTAGTAATTACCTCCAATTATATTTAAAGAAACTGATTAACAAAGATGCAGCCTTCAAAGAAAGGTTGAAAAAGGTGTTAGTTCTAAGTGTTATTTACTATTCTCCTGTTTCATTTATAAATGTTTATGTTGCCTCTTTGTATGTTCTCAGCATGAGCTCTCTTCTGGGTTGTCTAAAAATTAATGAAAGGAAAAAGGCATATTTAAGAGGAGTTCCTTTGGGGAATGTCAGTCACAGTTACATTTTAACAAAACTCGCAGAAAGGCAAATAGTTACTACAAATTTTAGCATAAGCCAGACTAGACGTGCACTTCTAAAACAACAAAAAGTCCTGTGAGCTGCCCCCAAATGCTCACAATATAAATTAGATAAGGAAGAATAGGGAAAGGTAGGCAATTAAATTTGTTCTCTATTATTCTCTAAGCATGGTACTAATTTAGTTTTCTGAGGAGTTAAACAATTTTCTTGTTCTAAATGAGACAACAGAAGGCTATTTGTTAAGTGATAACAATAATTAGAAGTACATTTTGTTTGTTGGCTGTGCTGAATACACAGAAAAGAATATTTAAACACTACAGAATATAGGTAACATCAGAGCTTTTATAGCAGAGCTTTAAACCACTATGCTATCAGATTCATATAGTTATGAAGCATTGCTTCAGCAAGTGATTTTAATCAAATAAATAAATAAAACAAAAACAATTTAACATTGAACGCCCATTCTGGGTGTAATCTTTGTTGGTTTATGTAGCTTCACTAGTTAGTTAGAAGATTCCAGTCCCCAGTAAAGAAAGAGCTAGTCAGAGTTAATAATCTCTCACTGAAAAGCTGAATTGCTTTTCTTACCTGAGAAGCATGTCAGATCACACACTCTTAACAATTCAATATTTTCATTCATACTTGTGAGAGCACTTTTAAGGCATAAACATTGTTCTGTAACAATTTTCTATAACTGACTGAAGAGAAAAAGGTAAAAGAGCGAAAGGACTTAGATTCATCTGAAATACCAAAAAAAATCCAGACAGAAAAACATTCAAAATTCACATAAGGAAAGGAAGATACAAGGTTCAAACCTAGCAGTGATTCTGTTTTATGGAAGAATGAACACCAAAAATTCAGAAATTTTCCACAAAATGGAATTACTGGTTTTGACCTAGTTTAATTGGGAGTCTGGATTTTTAAACAAGCCACCTGACATGCTGCCCAGAACTAAGGGTCTTGGAAGCCCCAGCTGTCTCTGTTGCTGAAGAACCAGAGACTGAACGATTCAAAGGATGCAGAATACGGCTTCCCACCAGCCTGCCAGTGAGGCTGCCAAGAAGCTGGGGAGAGGAGCTGGCAGAAATTCTGGTTTCTTCCAGCAGAATCCAGATATCTAGCAGCACATGTCAAAAAAAAAAAAAAAATCCTGATGAAAACTGAAAAGATTTTTTTCATTATCTCAGTGAACATGCAAATCCCAACAAAAAGTTGAGAAGGTCTAATGAAGCCTTGAGTATACCCAAACTTTTCTGAGGATCTGAAAACAAGCCAAGGAGCCCACAAGAATACACACAGTTGTAGTACTGCTGCACAATGCACTGCAGTAGGAAATTCTATTGGTAGAATTTGAAAATAAATAAAACCTTAAATAAAACCTTGAAAACACTACACACAAAAAAAGGGACTTTCTCCCCTGAAGAAATTCCTAATGTCACTTTCCACCTGGATCTGCCTTTCAGCAGTTAGACTGAACAAAACCCAGACATTCTGCCTTCTGCCTTCCTTCTCTCATCTGTCTGATACTGTGTGCCATTCCTACAAAGGAAAAAGTCATTGTAGAAGCGGAGTAATGGTTGCACTGGACAAAACCTGCCTGTGTCATAGAAGCTCTTAGAAAGAACAAGCACTGCAGAAAAAAAAGAGGAGAGAGTGAAAGGATGTCAGAGAGAGATGGTGAATGAAGAAAAAACCCAAGTGCTACCCAGTTTTGGCAGAATCAGAATAAACATATTGTAACCTTAAATATCACACATCGAATGAAATCTTTCCCATATCTCATATTTAAAAATACACAAGGATTTTTTGTTTCTATTTTAAACAGAGATCCCTCAAAAGATAACCTATATTGAAATGGAATGTTAGACCATGAAAGAAATTGAAAAATACAGGGAAGATTCTGAGGCTAGCTGACGAGATCAGGAATGAGTAATACTTTGTTACAGATCACTTCTTTGATCACTTCAAATGAAACCAGAGACAGATTTAGTGCTGTGGTTTCTCCTTTCCTTGCCCTTTTTTTCTTTATATTTCCCTTTTTTTCCCTCCTGTGTTATATTACCTTTATTTCTGATCCAAAGAAATTTATGGAAGTGAGTTAAATTCATGCACCATAAATGTCCTCACAACAGATAGCCTGATTTATAAAAATATTTTTTCTACTGTGTATGAGGCCTGAAAGGACAGGTCAAATAAGCCCCACCTAATAGTATTCAACAGTAAAACTGTTAAAATAAGAATAAATGCCAGTATTCACTATTAGACTACAGCTAGGGGCACAGCAAGCTAATTGCTTCATTACAACGGACTGATTAGATTATTAAGAGTGAAATGATTATCAAGTGCACAGTCATGGGGTCATACTGGATTCTTCATTTCTCCTGGAGGCACAGTTGTACTGATGTCAAAGAGTGGTTTTAAAACCTTAAGTATCCAGGAGGCTGCATTTTTTCTTTTCAAATGAGGACACTGTCTCTCTGATTCATGCTTTAATCATCTCCTGATCAGACTATTTCAGCTTTTTCTACTAAGAATGAGAAAACATAAGTTGTATAAAATTCAGCAACCTCCCTGTCAAACAAGAATAACCTGGGAGAACACACCTCATCACACACTCTGTGGTTAAAAACATCACTGCATGCCAAACTACATTTTTTGCTGCTATAGATACTGCTAGATAGTAGATACTACAATGCAACGCACACTGCAGGTAATGGAATTCAAAATAGGACCTAGGTTGAACCTAAACAAATCTTTCATTGTACATCAGGACCCAGATACCTTCCCCTCTGAATGATCAAAATCAGCTATTTTTCATAGCATGCGATGGCTCTCACCTGATTCACACGGTGATGCTTCCTTTTTGTGGAAACCAGGGCACCGGGAAACTGGAGAAAATTGGTACACACTTTAATTTTGTTCCATTCCTGAGTAAAACCCTTGAAGTTGAGTTGCACACCTGAGTCCAGAGAACTGGAACATATACAAGCTGAAGGTACTGGGAAATGTATTCCGAGAAACTCTTGGATCCACAGTACTGAGAACTGCATTCTCAATTTGGAAATCAAATTTTGCAACTATTTATTTTCAAGTACTAGACAGAGCTCAAAATTGTATGGCCCTAAAAATGAACAGCCTACCTTCCCATTGAAAACTTTTTGCAATAATGACATCCTTCCTCAAGGACAGAAGATAACAGAAGCAGAGAGAGACAAAGATGAACACACTAAGATATGAGTCTCATGGATGATGCGCATTTGCTCTATTTTTACTAAAAGCCCAGAGAAAGGAACAAAACCTACTTGTGCTGCTTCAGGGGCAACATTTGTTCAAGGCTGTGAAAATGTATTTTGGGAGTGCAAAGGGATAATCTAAATCAGATTTGTTCTTGTTTCTAATCACTTCCTTCTTTGTGAGAGTGAAGACAATCCCAAAACTTGCTAACAAATGTTAAGGTCAGCTCCCTTTCCACCTCTGCCCAGGAAACACCCACACAGCTGCTGGAGATGAAGAGTAGCAGACCTCCTTCCTGGCTCTGAGAAGAGCTTTGTGTCCCTCTTCAGCACCCAGTCAGAAACAGGGCTGGGTGATTTCGCTGCAGGTTCAGCATTTTGGTGGTGTTCTAACAGGCGCCTTGACTCAATCCATCCATCTTCTGGAGAATTCAGATCAATCTGCTCTAACTAAAACCGGATAAAACAGCTTATTAAAATAAGGAAATCTGGGAAAACAAAACTAGTGTGGAAATGTAGACTACAACTTCCTTTAAGTGTGTCTGACAGATTGAGAGAGCACAAGTAGGTTGCAGCAAAGCAATAAAGTGAATAAGCAAATGAAGAGCAACTGAGAGCATCCAGGCTCTCGCATTTTGACTGGCACGGCTGTCTGTCACAAGCAAATTAAAAATGGCACTTCAGTTTCAAATGGTGCAGCTGACAGCACAAAAAGAAAAAAGAAAAAAAGCTTCAGCTATCAAATGCAAACTGTTAGAAATAACATTAATTAAATATGCCCTTTTCAAATTTCTGTACTTTGATTCTTACTTGATTAAACTGGACAAATTAACTATAGACAAGAGTTAATTTTGTTAGCATCCATGAAGATGTATTCCTTTAGCAAAAGACATACAGGAATTTGTCACTAAAAAGAGCTGCAAGAAAGATATTGGGACAAAGCTAATTCGAGGCCATAAGACATCTATTTTTACATATTATCTACTACAGATAAAATAGCAGTAAAGTGTTTTATAGTGTAACACAAACAGTAAAAAACTTTCAATCAGAAAGATTTTCTTAATGAGACCCCAAAAGTTATTGACTTAGTTGATATTTTTCAAAAATAATTGACATTTTCCATAAAAATCATATATACACATATACAGAAAACATTTTAGATTTTTAATGTTAGACAAATGCATGTATAATTTCTACTTTGCACTTTATATTAATTAAATAGCTTTCTTTTAGCTTTAATCCAGAATTATTCTTCAAATATTTTTAGATGCCAGAAAAAAATTGTATAAAAACTGATTCAAGTAACTCAAATACTGAGTGTGCTCTTAAAGGCTAGTTAACTGGCTGTAAAAAAGAAAGAATGAGAACCACTGAAAGCCCTATTGTCCTCCCTTTATCTACTGCAAACAAATAAAAACCTAAAGCTCTATCTATATACAAGATGATGTAATAAGTGTAGATATCAAGTTGCAATTTCCTTCAACTCACTTGCTTTTTATTATTGTAAGCACAATACTTGCTACACATGTGATTATTCTTGAACTTTAACCCCAAAGCTTTGTCATGTTTGTGGAATGTACCCTGGTTTTAGTTTATTAAATTGCTAACCTTCATGTTCCACAAAAATACCTGCAGGTACAGTGTAGCCAAAGATGCATGAGGTTAATGAAGTATTTAAGATTTTAAAAAAAAAAATAGAAAGGAAAAAACTCTAGAAGCAACAGTGAATACAGTAAGAGCTGACACTACAAAGCTTGCTAACTTCTTCACTGCTTTGTAAGTTCATTCTAAACAGGTACAGTGAATAGGTTGGTTAATTTCAGAAGTTATAATGGATAACTGTCATTTTACTCTCTTGCTAGGGCATTCTGGGCAAATTATCTCTCTTTTCTGTATTTATTTTACAGATTTTATCCAGTCTTCTACATCTAGTGGAACACTAGACATTATGATCTTTATCCCCTTCTAAGAAGGGAAAACATTATCAGTATTTGAAGAAGTTAACAGAAAACACCTTACTGTGTAAGAATAATAAAGACATCAGCAAAATATCAGCAGCCAGCCTACAATCCAGGATTTCAATATGTATGCCTCCATCTCAAGCAGTATTAACAATAAATATAAGAAAATTTGGAAATGTGTACAGTGATTATAAGGATGTGATATGGTTGTCTGTATCAAGCGAAAATGGTAGAAGTCCTGTGAGACTAAAGAATACAATTGCAGCGTGACAAAATGGGGTTTTATTTGTTTCAGGATCTCCCCAGGATGGGCACTACACCTCGCTTCAGATTGCTGTTCTCTCTGCTCTTCCACAGGCAGCAACACCAGTTCAGGAACTACAAATTCACTGCTTAAATTCTACAGGAGAGTAAGGCTGTCTGCAGTCTCTCACTCCCACATAGCCATTACAGATTTTGACATAAATGATGAGGAATAATGGGCCTAATTTTTTTTCTTTGACAATAAGATTAAATCAGAAGTGATCTAATGCCATCAGTAGACTTATAACAGAATAAAAGAATGCAAGTTAAACCAAAATCAGGCTCAATCATTTTATTATGGAAACAAAATTTTCAGGAAAGCATCACAAAAAGGCAATAAAGTGTTTTATTTGCCAGTGATATGGTCTAACCCAAAGATTTTCTTATGAATTCCATCCATGAAAAATGAGTTGGGAAAAGTATAATTTAAAATTAATCTGTATTAAAATCTATAGGACTAACAGACTTAAATGGTCATCTCCCGTAACCCTTTTTTTTTTATATATAAAATGGATATAAAATTATGGAAATTGGAAAATCCTATTTTGTATAACCTAAACGGAAGTAAAATTAAAAATATTAAACCAGCACTTATATAATTGAAAACATATTTGGAGCACTAGAAGAAATATATCGCTTCCTGGGTGGAAAAAGTCTTGTTTAAGATGAACGTGCCCTCCATAATATATTCCTTTTTTCAGAATAAGTCCATTATTATCTCAGATATATCTCTATTGAAGTTCCAGCCTCATTTTCTACAGAGAGAAACATCTTATACGAGTGCATCTTCTTTAAATACAGCATTACTAAGACAGACCTCTTAGAACTTCATTTTACAATAACACAGGCGTTCAAGCCAGCAGCACAAACCAGTAATGGAGTCACTAATCCAGTCAGACACTGGACATTTGTTCAACCAGCCACTGAGTCTGAATATTAACCTGTGAGTTAATATACTCACTATATCGTCCAGAAATTTGTGTCTGATATTTATAGAAAAAATGTTGAAAAGGAAGTTGGTTTTAATAAAATTGCTGGTTTCTGAGTGATTAGGACATTTTAAAATTGTATAATTTATTCATAATCATTCCAGAAGAGTGGGCTTTGATCACACTCATTTGGGGGGCATAACACATGTTGACATCTTAAAATATTGCTTCTGTCTTAATTTTTGCCAGCAGTCTAGAGGGGAGGCATAAAAAAGGGGACAGCTGTTTTATTTTTCAACAAAATGTAGATCAAAGATGACTTTTATAGAAATTCAAGAGAAAAAAAAAAAACCACCGCCACGACATTTTCTAACCAAAGGTAGAATGTAGCTCCTAATGAATACTGGGCTAATATTAGCAACAAAGTAGTAAAAAATATGTGAATATTTAATAGTCCTACATAATAGTCCTAGTCCTGATAGATTTATTTCTCTTCTGAAAGAATGAAATGTCCCTCTAAATATAGCATTGCTTAAAAATAAGGCAGCTAGGTAGGCATTCAGAAAATTGCTGCTAGCATGATGATATTTTTAATTGCTGTATTTCTTAAACAGTCATTTTAAAAAAAAAATTCAATTAAGCCAATGAGGCAGCATATCAGATGCACAAGTCTACAAGTTCATAACTTAGCAGAATCAATTATTTTTATTACAGTTGGAAAAAAAATAAATGCTTTGATGCGATGTCTGTCTTTTTCTTACATCTTGGCATAGGCAGTAGCAACGGTAAGTTCACACTTTGTGTTTTGCTGCGTGATCTTGCAAACTTTCAGTTGTTCATGACCCTAGCATACTGAAATTCAGTCATAATGGTTGCCAATTACAGGATTCACTATTTAAAATTATGTTTTAATAACAGATTAAATTAGAACAAAATTAAGTATATGTCATTTTTTAAAAAATATCAGTGTAGCCTATATTTCAAGTAAATTGCAAACAAACTTAAAGCCAAAGTCATCACATAATTTGAACAATCAGAAGATCTTATCTCCACAGAAAAACTTAAATACTGGGAGCAAAACAGCGCTCCCATTATTTTACACAATAAAAAGAGTGTCTGGTCACCTGTGAAAATATAAAAGCTTGTGTGTGCAGCAATTACAACTAGGACTTTTGCTACACATCTTTCATTATTTCTGTCCCAGATAACATCAGAAATTGCAACAACACAACTTTCTGGAGCCCGTTCACTTAGCCAGCTTCACCCAAGATATTTCCTCTCTCCTTTCTTTCCATGTCCTATGAGCTGAACAAACATTCCATTATGTCAGAAAATCAGAATTTTTAAAGTGTCTGAGAAAATAAAAACCTGCATATGCTGTTTGATAAAGACAGAAAACTTAATTCTATCTGAACTAACTTCAGCAATGATCTTCCACCTCCAGTTATTCCACCGCAAAATTTTATGAGCATATGAGCATTTTCCTTGTTTTCTTCATGAGAAAAGCTCTGAATGCTAATTTTGGCTGCATCCATTCATAGACCTCAAACAGCACATTCAAAACCGGAAATGAGTTTCTAAGTGTTGACTGCTGCTTTTCTCAGTGCCTGCAACACGATCAGTCATTGCAGACTCCGGAAATAAAGGTGGAATAAGTCCATTGCTCCCAGAAACTCCAAAAGCACTGCAGCTAATCTTTCCCAGCCCCTCAGCTGTGCTAGCTCAGCAACTTGTGGGACTCCACAGTAAACCGGATCAGTTCGTTTTTGTAGATTAAAAAAATGCTCTGCCAAAATGATGAAGGGGAAAATACTTTTCATCAGCTTAACTTCCCTGGAGCAGTTAGACAGTTCATCAGACACTTGTAACAGGGCCATGATGATGTCATGGAGGCAGGAAGGAGCAGCTGGGGTGGCAATGGAGCTGCCGGTGCTGCACTGACAGCAGAGACCTACCCAGGGCTCCAGAGCTGAATTTATTCCCTCAGAGCTGCCTTCTGGAGAAGCCTCTCTTTCTCTTGCTATGTTGATTCCACAGGAAACCCAGGAAGAGTGGTGTCACTAGGCTCAAGTTAGCCTTTGTAAATGTATTTGCAAAATACTGTAGTGGGTTGGCATTGGCTGGCTACTGGAGACACATCAAGCCACTCTCTCATTTCCCTTCTTCAGCAGGACAGAAAATAAGATGGAACTGCTTGTGGGTCAATATAAGGACAAGAAGATAGCCCATCAGTTACTATCATGAGCAAACCAGATTCCATTTTGGAAGATTAATTTAAAATATTGCCAATTAATAACAGGGTAGGACAGTGAACATAAAAACAAAGCTAAAAAACACCTTCCCCCACACTCCTTCCTTCTTCCCTGGCTCAACTTCACTTCTGAATCTTTTACCTCCACCTCGCAAGCAGTGCATGTGGATGGGGAATGGACATTTTTGTTGGTCTCTAACACTTCATCTCTGCCACTCCTTCCTCCTCACACTTTTCCCCTGCTCCAGCATGAGGTCCTTCCCATGGGATACAGTCTTTAATGAACCACTCCAACATGGGTCCTTCCCGTGGGCTGCAGCTCTTCAAGAACTGTTCCAGCTTAGGTCCTTCCATGGGGTACAGTCCTTCAGGAATGGACTGCTCCAGCATGGGTCTCACCACAGGCTACAGGTTCTGCCAGGAAACCTGCTGCTGTGTGGGCTTCTCTCCATGTGCTGCAGTTCCTTCCAGAAGCCTGCTCCAGTGTGGGCTCTCCATGAGGTCACAATTCCCTTCAGGGCACATCCCCCTGCTCTGGTGTGAGGTTCTCCACAGGCTGCTGGGTATCTCCTCTACTGTTAATCTCCATCGGCTGCAGGAGGACAGCCAGCCTCACCATGATCTTCACCACGGGCTACAGCACCTCCTCCCCCTCTTTCTTCACTAACCTAGGTGTCTGCAGAGTAGTTTCACATTTTTCTCACTCCTCTCTCTCACAGCTGCTGTGCAGCATTTTTTATCATCTCTTAAACACGTTGTCACAGACACACCACCAGTGTCACTGATGGGCTCAGCTTTGGCCAGCAGCAGGTCCATTTTGGAGCTGGTTGAAACCATCTCTGTCTGACATGAGGACAGCTCCTGGTGTCTTCACAGAAGCCACCCCTGCAGCCTACCCCCAACACCTGGACACATAAACCCAACACAATGCTTACTCCATACCATAAAAGATATGATAAAATTTTTAGTGATGAATCTATCTTCCATATAAATACTTAGGTAAGTTTTAATTTAGTGTGGCACTATGAACTTAATTATGAATTAAAAGGCAAAGAATAATCGGGTTGATGAGCAAGAGTTCAATAACAACCCTTTCCTTCCTTTGTTTCACACATGGAGTAATTGTTTGAAGTTTATTAAACTGAAATGAAGGCTAGAATACATTTCAGTAATGTAAATATAAAAACTATTGTGCAGATGTTCAGATCATCCCTAAAAAAGATACTAATTATGACCAAACGTACTAAGCAAGGGAAATGCACAGTAGAGCACTTGTATAAAGCTCTTTCCACATCATGATAAAACCATTCAGTAACTTTAGAGATACTGAATAAAAATTATTTATGTCCAAGATAGAAGATATTTGTTGGCAATTTCCCTCTTTTAACACAGGCAACCATCTTTCTTGTGGGCAGCTTTACTGAACACCTAGCAGTGCCAATGGGAGGCAGGAACTATTTTAAAATAGGTCATCATTATTAAGGAAGTGCTTGGTTTTACTTGTGTTAGAAACCACATCACCTTTGAAAACAAGTTTTTCGTGTATACTATAATAAAACACTCCTAAGCCCTTTGTAAAGAAAAAATTTGTGGTTATGAAGAATGACAAAAAATGCTAATTGTAAACTACACTTTCTCATTTAACCTAAGAATAAAATTATTCTTAGGTTAAGAGTGTATTAATCAATTATTTCAACAATAACACACCAAAAAATATGCAACCATGCCTTTACTCATTTAATAACCCACTGATCTAATGAAATTTATTGGTAAGCTTTCAGAAAGTCCTTTCTTATGAAAAGAGTAAACTTTGTCATTTGCAAAGTATATTGTATATTCTTTATAAGCACAATGGTTAAAAACTTAAGAAACCCAAACTGATTATTAACTATTGAATCATCACTCAACTCCATAGTGAAACTCTCCGTGGATGCTTTTTATTTATTTTTTTGAAGTACTATTGGGCAAAATTTTGAAGTCTAAACAAAGGCACTATTTTAACCCATATTCCTTTTAAATAATGAATCCCTTACTTGCAAATAACTGATTCTACTTAGTTAAGAAATAGTTATTTAAGTCTGAGAAGTTAAGTTGGTTATTTAAGTCTAAGAAGTTAAGTGTGATCATGGCCTAATTTCTACAATTATAATCACTTTTGTTTGTGCAGAACAAATAAAACAATTCATACTAATAGTTACAAATCTAACTAAATGTTTATTTCTCCTTTCCCCAAATAAAATCTTGATTTTATAGATGAGAATGTCTGTGTTTTGAAGACCTTTCAAGTATATAACTCAGGCTAAATTTTAAACAAGAACACAGTAAATTCTGCAGAAGACATGTTCAAATAAATACTACAAAGTAGCTAAAAACACTTATCTTTCAACCACGCCTAAATAAATTCATAATATATAAAAGTACATCAGTGCTCAGCTATAGTCCATTAAATTTCATTCATCTTTGGCCTCCTGCATGTTTAGATATCAAACAGACAGAAGAATCCAATGCTTTCAAATATCAAGTACCTTCTCTGTACTCTACCCCGAAAATATGTTTTCTTGGCTCAGTGCCTTCACAACACCCTGTACAGCATTTTTTCAAATAATCCATAAACAGGGCCAGAAAAAAATATATTTGAATTTTCTAATACATAATTTTAAACACAGAAGACACAATTTTTAAAAAGAAATGTGGGATACTAGGTAAAAATAAAATTTTCTTTCAATCATATTTGGGTTTTATTAACTTTACAACCTGCTAACTTTTGAATCTATGACCTTTTTGGTAAAGTTCAGCGGAATAATTTAATTACTGCTTCACTTGAAATATCTTCTGATGTGATACATATAAGTATGGAAGTAATATCAGCCCTTGGGAAGTATTTCCCATTCAGTTACATTTAGCGCCTCATCCCCACCACATACATGTCAATCAGACTGTCAGCAAAGCATCCACACGCATAATTTTACAACCAATCCAAAAAGCCAATAAATTATTATCAGAACCAAAAGCTTCATTCTATTTATAAATTTAAATTAAGTTCTATTTAAGTAGCTCATATTTTTTACTGTGATATTTCAAATCTAATGCTACAAGTAGTTTGAGAAAAAGTAAGATTTTTCTGAAGCATTTTGACTTGAGTACAAAACACATGTTCAATAAAAGTATAATCCTCAGCCTTCTAAACGTGACAGTGATGCTATTTTTCTAGCTGTTAGATAATACATGGTTCAGCTCTCACTGTGCAGCAGTCGGTTACACAGAATGAAATGAATCATAATCGCAATGACTAACTAAATTAATGAAAGCATGCTGAATCAAAACCCATGCTCCCAAACTGTCTTAGGGCCTGATTCAGCAAAAATATATTTGATTTATATACCACACATCATCTTCCACAAATACTCATTTATCCAGGCTTTTAAAGTAAGAAAGCGCTGAATTCAGAATGCATAAATTCTAAATCTCCCTCTTTCAGTTAAAACCATTATCCCTAAAGAGGAAGACATCCAAAGCACATGTTCAAGGAAAAGCTTCCATTGCTACCTGGCGAAAGAGACACGGTGTGTGAGTTGTGGAAAGAAATTATCAACTTAAATTGAGTTTCTAGAGTTTTGTTTGCATCTTAATGTTACACTCTTTTAAGTTTACAAGTAGTGGAAAAAGCCTGTGTTTGTAACTTCTCATCTAGCAATCAGACAGGCTTCAGCTATGAGAGTCTAGCTTCTGGCTTAAAATATACACTAATCATTCTTACTAGTGAAAGGCATGTGAAGATTTTCTTTGCAAGGTATTTTTGTTGATAGGTATGCTTAATCCCACATGCTGGAAAGATCTTGTATTCCAAAGTCTTCTTTTAGATCTTGTTCTTCAAACGGTCTCTGAATTTAGTATAAAAGATCTATCAAATCCTAGGAATAATCTTGGACTAGAAGGGAAACACATTCAGGTTCCCAGCAGTAAGTCTTAAATAGTAAAGATATGGATAAATAAGTGTACTCTAATTAATAATTGATTGAAATATAAGCAAAAGATGCAGACTGACAAACGGGCTTCTACAGAAATATGGAGAACAATAAAAGTCAGAGGCAGTGGGAAAAGCAGCTGTGGCATTCTCTAAGACCCAATAGTGAAGAGATACTCTCAAAGCCAGAACTCTGAGGGTGAGATTCATCTTAACCAGCTCAAGATGACTACAAGGCAGACCTCTACATCTGACACATTCACTCTATCTTCTTTTTGAGGCTGTAGCAGAAATGGGCTCTGAAATTCATCCGGCCTGTTTGAAATGTCTAATTTGAGATGGATCACATCCTAAAGACACCCCTTTATTTCCATTTGCTTTAAATTGAATCTAAGCAATTTCAGGTGTACAACACACTGTAAATATTCACATCTGGTCAGAACCCCAGAGATTCTCTGGGCTCAGTCCTTAACCCAAGCTCTAAATATTGTAACACAGGAATGAAAAAGATACCAAAACTGAGGTAATCATTTTAGTTAACCAAGCAGTTCTGCTGAACCTAAAGAAGTCTGATGTTGTGAGGACTTCCAGCTCATAATTAATTTATTTTGGTGGCTATGATTGGTTGTCCCCTGTAAGGATTCCTCAGTATGTAACAAAGTGGAAGCAGAATTTTCCACAGTCAGGAGTGTGGACAATCCCTTTCCACTACCCATCTACTTATTTTCATTAGGCTCTTATTAATTAGGTATCTTGAGGATCTTAACTTTCTTGTCAAATGTGCTCTAAGTCAGCTCTAAGTCAACAGCTTCCACTGATTGAATAAATATAGCAGAGGACAAAACCATTTTCCTTACAACAGTGTAGCAGTTATGTCATTCCAAGGAGGTGCAAGACCTGTGTTGTAGATCCTTCTCAGCTTGAGGAGATCTGAACACAGCTCTCTTTTTCCTAACAAACAAGTTATGGGCAGAACTGGAATAAGATTATTCAGCATCCTACCAGTGAAGTTGTGCAATTGTGCAGTCAGGAACGTGAATGTATGGACAAGCACGAGAAAGTCTGAATAGCTCTGTGATTAGGATACTCTCTAGAGGCAAATCCTTGTTCTTGCTCCAAGGGCTGTTTGTGCATTTTATTTAAGCACTCTAATGCAAAATTCATAAGAGGCATCTGATAGAGACAGAACACAACTCAATGGGGATGAAGACAAGCACTACGCATAGCTGAGGTAATCAACTTCAAAATACAAAACAAGAAATGATTGATTCAACAGCGGTTCTGCAAATAAAAAAGTGTGTTGAAGGTATAATAGATCACAAGCTGACCGTGAGTCCATAATGCTATATCACAACAAAATACCCAAACTCACATGACACTGATTGTACAAGGGAAGAGTTCTGTGCAAGACACATGTTGTTACCCTTGTGTTCTCCCCATACACTTTTTTTTGGAATACAGTGTATGGTTTTGGACATTTTATTTCAAAAAAGATCCATTAGAAATTATATAAAGAACAGCAACAAGAGTCTAGAAAGTCTAGAAAATATGACCTGTTGAGTCTACAGAAAGGAGATGATGAGAATCTATCAGAGAAGATATGATCACATTTGTGATCATATTACTACAAACAGAAAAGTAACAGACTGCTCTGCATTTCCACTGAGGGCAAAGTAGCAAACAGCAGGAAAGAGCAGGTTAACAGTGGGGAAGAAATCTAATGGTAAGGGTAATGACTCTGAGCAACTGAGACAAATCTAGGGAGCTCAAGGAATCTCCAACCCTGGTTAGGTCAGTAGTTTGATTCATTGTTCACATACCTTTCAGTAGTAAACTACCAATTGAAAAAACTGTAGAAGTTTCATACTGGATCCAAGAGCTCTAAGATCTGTTCGGCCCACTTCTCCTATGTAGGCAGCATCGCTCTTCCAGAGCTGATTAACTCAAATTCTGTGTATTGCCCGTTATCGGCTGGGGAGAGTCTATTTAAAAGGCTGGCAATGACAGAACAAGGGGTAATGGCTTTAAATTGGAGAAGAGCAGATTTAGATTAGACATTAGGAAAAAGTTCTTTCCAGTGAGGGTGGTGGAGCACTGGAACAGGTTGCCCAGGGAGGTGGCTGAGGCCCCTTCCCTGGAGACATTCAAGGTG
>JAOTQQ010000012.1:132185378-132205991 GCA_026546715.1 Gallinago undulata | reverse complement strand
GAAGGGAAGGGAAGGGAAGGGAAGGGAAGGGAAGGGAAGGGAAGGGAAGGGAAGGGAAGGGAAGGGAAGGGAAGGGGGCATTTGTCTTCCTCAACTTCATCTTTATAACTACCGCTCTCACTTATTTTATACTGCATGAATTTATTACTTTTAAAATCACCTTGACCACATTTTATTTTATAATATGTAGAAACAAAAGCAAAATGTTGAGTCATATAGCAATGGATTGTTCTGATCAGCTCTCCAGAATCAGACAAAACACAATGTGGTTACAGAAGCATAACTTAAACAACTGAAATTGCCTGGAGTTCTATTTTACTATGTAGTCCAAAGCAGATCTTTTCGCATTACCCTATAAACTTCAGAAATTCCCATATACATATCTCTATTTTCAAAAAAACAAAACAAATAATTGCCACCAACATCTCTGTCATCCTTCCAGTCCCAACCCCCAAATCCTTAACATAAAATGCTTTTAAAGCAGCATAAAATTGTTGATTATTTATAAACCAGGAAAATTATTTATAAAGCAGTACAATAGCTTTGCGAGGCGGATATTTACATTGCTGTGACTCAGGGCCATCAATCTATTGCTTCCTCTCCCCCAGACCCAGCATCCTGCCCCACAACTCACTCACCCATGGTGCCACAGGAAGCCCACACAGTCTTTGACATCTGCTTGTTACAGATTTTGTTTCAGTCACTGTAGCTACCCAATTTTTACCACGGCTGTGCAATCATGGACACAGCTACTGAGCACTCTCAAGGCTGCAGCCAGTTGTGCCTTCCTAAAGCTTACTCTGGACTTGACAGTGGTCACTAATGGAGAGCCACCGTTCTCTAGCTAGCCCACCATGTTTCCATCTGTCTTCTCCCCTTGGGTAAAGCAGATGAAAATGCCAGTCGATTTCAGCCACACACACAATACAGAATAGATCTTTTCTAAGGATGATTTTATGGAATTTTTCTTGGGAAAACTTGTTTTCCACTGGTCCAAACTGTCCATACCCACAAAAAGCTGAAATGCATGTATTTTTAGAGCTGCAAGTCTGACTTTTTACAAGGAGAGCATTTTATCTTTAGAATAGTTAGGCAAAGGAGCTGGAAACTCATGATGCTGCTAGTACAAAAGTTTATATGCACATTACACAGGCTGAAACTTGTCTGCATCCTAGCATCTTCTACAAATCTTTTTTTCTACATGCATCCTCTGAAGCCAGTCTTTTGGTATAGAAATAAAGTTCAAATGAAAAGTAAAAAAGCACGAGACTGACCCCACAAATCAACCTGTGTGGAGGAAACATGCTATCTAAAATCTGTTAGAAAGCTTACACACAGAAAACTAGGATTTATAAGAGGAAGGATGTGCATAATGTAAAGGAAAAGGCAGCGTAAAAAGTTCTATTCAATGTGCATGAAAGTAAAACAACCACAAAGATAAAAGTTGAAAATATGTAAATATCTCTATAATGGAAGAGAAGGACTTACACCAAGTACATAGACATAAATTCACTCTCTCAGAGTGTCATGCATTCTGCATATTAAATATGCAAAATATGTTCAATAACCTTGTCAAAAAGGCACCTTCCTAATATATGACATTCAAAATGCACTCCAAGGGTCCCCAAAATTCCAGAAGAGAGACAGTCAAAGCAGCAGAGTTTGCTGCCCATCCTCCTTTTTAAAGTGAAGCTCTGCCACAGGAACACAGTGCACAACCGTAGCTGGGCGTATTTCACAGACCGAACCAGGCCAAAGGAGAGAGCAAATCTGGAAAGCTTCTGCTTTCCATGCCATCATGTTCCAGCAAATCCTGGCAAGAATTCATGCCGACCTGATCACTATTGCTACAGATTACAACTCAATACCATCTGCATTTCCTTTCCCCAAAAAGAGTAAAACAGGCATAAGGAGAAAAAGTTATGTATCTATTTTAAATCCACACATATTTACCCTAGGGAGCAAAAGGAAAAGAATACAGATGTGAGTCACACTACTTAATGCACTTTTGGAAGATGCTCAAATACCACAGTGATGGGCACAGCATAAGAATTTAAAAAGCACAAAATAGGAATAGAATGGAGAAAGGAAGTAGAGCCCAGGGACCAGCCATTCATACTGACATTCAATTATCATAAATTATCAAAAAAAAAAATAGAGGAAATCCATGGTTGCCCCTT
Source organism: Gallinago undulata (assembly GCA_026546715.1). Classification (NCBI taxonomy): domain Eukaryota; kingdom Metazoa; phylum Chordata; class Aves; order Charadriiformes; family Scolopacidae; genus Gallinago; species Gallinago undulata. The sequence continues at coordinate 132,203,811 of JAOTQQ010000012.1, read as the reverse complement.
TCTACAACATTTGAACCATTCTTGCGATAATATCTCTAAATGTCAACTCTTTTTTTCAGCATCTTTTTTTTATCCTTCCGTATTTCTCCATGGAATGAAATGACACAATTTTGTTGCTTAGTCAAACAAAAATACCTCCCACTTCAAAGAGAGCTTGCCTTCAAGGAGAATTACACTGGAACAAAACCTGCAGGATTTAGCTCTGTATTTATTTCTGTGCAATAACAGTAGTTCACTCATATAAATATAGGGCTTTTTTTTTCTTCTTTGTCTTCTCTTGACAGAAGGAAAACATCTGTCAAGAGAGTTAAACTTAGTAATATCTACCTAAAAATGCAGAATAAGCTCTGGTATAACTTTGGTGGAGGGTTGTACTTAATAAATCTGTAGATATTTTCAGAATAAACATGTTCAAGGAGCCACTTCACTTTAAGAAAAATGAAACTGGTGAGTTACTCATCTGACATCACATCACTTCTCAGTATCCTGTAAGATATTGTTGGCCATCTATCCAAATTCCATTGGCAAAAGCTTTTCCCCTGAGAGAGCTGTTTTAGGTTATCCTTTGTCTATAAACTTTACTCCATACGATACCTTTCACGGCTTACCCAGAACTCAAAGCTTTAGTGACACATAATGAGAAACTGAAGTCCACATGAAGTTTATATTTAATCTTTAGATTTGATTAAGACCTTTCTGTTCTCCATTGCCTGCTTCCAAGATTCTGAAGATTATAAATGAAAACAGTTCTGTTTCACTTCTTCAGTTGGTTTTACCTTGTCATTACCTGAGAATGGTTTATTCTTCATTTGAAGCTGATCCTGGTATCATACTGAAATCATACTTTATATTGGATCATAAATATTATCATCCACAATAAAAGTTGCCAGAGCCACCTTCAAAACTGTAATGCTATCATTATATATTTAAACTGCAACTTGAATAATTTTACATTTTCTTCTTTGTTGATGATTTTTAAGATTTTAGAGATTTTAGACTAAAAACTTGCATTTGTTTTGATATGCCACATGATTTAGCAATGCGAGGGAGTTTAAAATGCTTTAAAATAAAATGTGATACTTACAACAGCAAGCAAATTGTATAGCCTGAGCCTGGGAGATACTTAGTGGATAAAATGAGGTATGGCACTTTATTTCCCGTGCTCACATTACACTGTCATTCTTCAAAATTTTCACCCAATAAAATATCTTTTTTAACAGATACTGAAATGTATTTAGGAGATCACCTCACAGTTTAGTAGCTGTCAATAAATATCTGAAGTGTTCATTATGACGCTAACAATAACGCAATGAATCTTGGAAACAGACTTCCAAAGTCAGCAACTAAAGCCCAGAAGACTGCTTCCAGGTACCAAGTGGGAAGGGCCAGCTGCCCGTTAACATGTCCAAGACACAGCACTAATTTTGGTACGAAAAACCACTCAGTGCTTCAGCTTCGCGGCACTCATAAAAGTCATGTCCCCGCCACTAGTAGCTCTGCTTATTTTTAAGCCGTTAGGAGCCAGAGAGGCTACTTCGCCCGGGAGGGAGAGCAGTTTTCTTGCGTTTGCTCGGTGCCGGGCTGGGGAAGGAGAGGACCCACGCTGCTCTCTAGAGCGGGACCCCCGCACCTCTGACACGAGCGGCTTCCCCCTCGCCGCTGGAGCACGGAACGAGGGGAAGGATCACACTTCCCCGTCCCCCGGTGCCCGGGCAGGAGCGGCAGGGCCAGACCCCGCACCGAGCAGGGCTGCAGGGGCAGGACACCTCCTGGTCCCGGAGCCGGGCCGCGGACACCTCCCGGGGCTGCGGCCGGGCAGTGGCGGACAGCCCTCGGCCCCGGAGCCCGGCCGCCACGGACAGCTCCCGGTCCCGACCACCACGGACAGCTCCCGGCGCTGGAGCCCGGCAACCACGTACAGTTCCCGGTCCCGGAGCCCGGCAGCCGCCGCCTCCCGTTCCCGCGGCGGACGAGCGGGCGGCAGGGCCGCCCCGTTTTCCCCCGGCGCCGGGGCTCCCGCTTGGAAAGAGCAGCGGGACGGGGGCGGGCGGCAGACACGTTGTCGGGGGAAGATGGCGGCTGTGGCAAACCCACCCAGCCAGACGGCCGGAGCTTAGGCCCCGGCGGTCCCTCTCCGCGCCGGGCAGGGCCGCCGCCGGCAGCACGGAGCTCGCCGCGCCCCCCGGGACGGGGCCCGATGCCGCCGATCCGCCCCCTCCGGCGGCGCCAACCGCCGCCTCGATCCACCCCCCCTTCCCCCTGATGGCACACGCCGGGCGAGAACGGCACCTGTGCGGCCATGTTGGCCGCCTTGCCCCCGCCAGCCGCCGGGGTGTGCGGGGCCGGAGCCGCCGCCCGCGCCGCTGAGCGTGGCTGAGGCAGGCTGTGAGCTCGGGCCGCGGGTCCCTGCCTGCCCGGCGGCCTCCGGACCCCCTCTCCGCCCGCTTCCGCCGCGGCGGGTCCCCCGCGCCGCGCCCCACACTCGCCCGGCGCCGAGAGACACCCCTGCCCGCCCCCCCGTCGCCCGGTTCCTCTCTCCCGCCCCGGCCGTGCCGCCCCCGAGGCCGGGGAAGAGCCCTCCGCGGCCGTGGGCCGGGAGGACGAGGAAAGGATGCGTCCGCCCTTACTTGAGCACGGATTGCTCCTTCTCCTCTTCCTTCTTCTGGCGGTCCATGACGGCCAGAATGATCTTCCGCTCTTCCTCCGTGAGGTGGCTGAGGTCGGGCATCTCGGGCTGAGGAGCCGCTGGAGGCTGAGGAGGAGCGGGGCCGCCCCGGGGCCCGGCGGGAGCCGACATGTTTGGTGGGAGCTCACCGCCGCGACGAGAAGCGCTGCCCTGACTCCAGCGGCCGCGGCGGCACCAGCGGGAGCGGCCGCCGCCGGCGCCGGCAGAAGCACATACAAATCAATACCCTGTAATCAACCGGCAGTCTAATGACGGCCCCGCCGGGGAGGGGCGGGGTGGCCGGCGGCCCCGACCTCGCACCCACCCGCCCGGCCGCCGGGGCAAGCGGGGAGGACGGGGACGACGGGGCCCAGAGGGATGAGCAGGGGGAGCGGGGAGAGGAGAGGGCAGCGCCAGGAGAGGAAGGGCCGGAGGCGGGGTGGGGAGGGAGAGGGGAAGGGCAGGATTAGCCGCGGGAGCGCTGTGGTTTGGGTGCGAGCGAGATTATCCTAACCCCGAGCACCCGGCGGGGAGCGGGGGGACGAAGCCAGCGGCGGGGGGCAGGAGATGGAGCGGGGCGGGGGGGCGGGGAGAAGGCAGAGGCTGCTGGGGGGAGCGAGGCGTGGGTCAGGCGAGAGCGGAGCCCCGGGGCGAGCAGCGGGGGGAAGCCCCAGCGGGCGAGCGCCAGTCCCGGCCGCCGGCCGCGGCTCATAATTCCTCGCCGCCGTCCATGGAGGGGGCCGCGGGGCGCCGCGCCCGCCTCCTGCCGCCGCCTCCCGCTCCCGCTCCTCGGCCCGGCTGCGCCGCTTCCTGCCGCTGCCTCGCTTGGCTGGTGCCCTCTCGGCTGCGGGATGGAGTCCGCCTAACCCATGGCATGGCGGAGAGCCGGAGTCACGGGAGGGGGCTCCGCATCGCTCCACCGCCTCCCCCGGCTGAGCGGCGCGGGGCTCGGCTGCCGCCCCTAGCGGCGCTGGGCGGCGGGGGGCGGCGAGGCAGGGGGTGGGGGTGGGGGCGGCCGGCTGCGCTCCTTATTTATTTATTTATCCCTGCACACACACACAAAAAAATGGACACGATAAAAATCACGCGAGGAAGGACAAGGAGGAGCCAAGGCACCGGCGACGCGCTGGGAGGAACCGAGACCGGCGGCCGCGGGGGAGGGGAGGGCGAGGAAGGGAGGGTGGGGAGATGCTGCGCCTCCCCCGCCCCCGCTGCTCCCGCTACCGGGGCTGCCTGGGGAGGGGGGTTGCCGGGCTGTGCCATCCGCTCGGCGGGGCCCGGCCCCGAGAGAAACCCCAGCGAAAGAGCTGGCGCGGGGAGCGCCGGTCCCCGGGAGGAGAAGGCGGCGGCAGAGGGAAAGGCGAGGGGGGAAGCGGCCCGGGAGGGCGGCGGGGCCGCCACAGCCCCGTCCCCTCGGAGGCCCGACGGCGCGGTCCGCGGTTGAGGCTGGAGAAGCGGAGAGCAACGGCGCGGGGAGCGACTCCGGCTCCCCCGGGCCGGGAGGGACCAGCCTAAGGGAGCTGCTGCTCCGCCTCCGTAACGTCCTACGGGAGTGCCCTTCTGCCACCGCAAGGTGGGAAATTTGCCCCAGCGTCTGCCTGGACAGATTCCTCCAACGCAGAAGAGCAGGAGTATGACACCAATGAGAGAAGGCTGGAGAAGGTGGTCCTCCTCCCGCCCTGCAAACCAGGCGGGGGTGGAATAAACCTCTCAAAATGCTTCTGCTACCTGTGAATCCCCCACCTCAGTAGTCATTTTGATGGCAAGACATAATTTATGGACAATGCTTAAAATGCCATCCAGCCCAAATAAATGGGAAATAACCTGTCCAAGAATGCCAAAGAGACTATTCAATCCAGATCTGTGGATTTTCAATCTATTTTACAGACAGTAAGTACAGACAATGCTGTTCTCTCATATCATGAGACATAACTCCTATTTCACATCAGCACTGGATATCTTACAAGTGTATGTAGCAATAAAAAAGTCCTTTTGTAAGGTTTGGGTTTGACAGTTTGAAATCTCCACCACAGATCATACATTTCTGGAGCTGGCACTATTTCTAATGGACTATGATACCAATTTATAGCCAGGTATAAAGGCCTGAGAAAAAAAAAAAAGTCATCTTCCTGAAAGCATCCTGGTCCTCATTAGCTGTATTTCCACAGAGAATAAATTCTATGATGTACCTTCTTTAGCTAAAGAGTTCTGCATGTGATGTTGGGCTGAAGACATCATTCCTTTGGGAAAACAAGTTCTGGAGGAACAGATCACCAGAACAACATGAGAGGTTGACTGTGGTAAAGCAAGTCTTAATAGCAACCCATACCTATTATCATGCATGTATATTTATCAAATTTTAGTTTTGTCTAAGAAACAAAGCTGAAAGGAGCCTGTTCCATTTCTTGATGTAAAATTATGTATAATACATCTTTGTTATTATACATAAACCATTGTATAGAAACTGAGCAGACCATATTTCAGCAGATACCCTTGTAAAATAAACTATATGATTTTTCATCAAGTCCTGAAAGCACTCTGCTCTTCCAGTCCACATCACCTTCACCTTTCAGACTGGATTCCAGCCAACTGGCTCTCACCCAGTTCCTTGTTTCTTCCAGGCACTAGATAAATCTGGCATCTAAGACAAAAAGAGGAGGAAATGTAGAACTGTGTGTCATCAGATTCCCAAAGATAGTACAGTCCTTATCAATCTATAAATGTTGAATGGAAGAATTAACTGGACTGATCTCTTTGGGAAACTACATTTTATTCTGGGGAAGTGAGGAGAGAGAGAAATCACTCAATTGCTTCTGAGAATAATTAAAAAGAACCAGACCACTTGAAAGCCATCTCTCTACCCTGTCAGGTTACACAGTTGTCTCAAAAATATGTTATGCTACATCTCAACCATGAACACTAATAGTATTCCAACAATAGTTTTGGATGCAAGATTTCACTACAGTTCCCTGTGTGTTGCTTTATTCATCTGAATTTCTTTCTGATGGATATTTACCTCTGAACTTTCTGGATTTGCAGTGCCTGCTTCTGTAATCATTTCAACGCGCCTGTGATTTTTCATCCACAAATTACAAATACCTGCTCCCAGTATGACTTTAGAATTTCAAGAGCTTTTTTTTCCTCCTTGGTATTTGCCCTGTTCCCCATAAATCCTGTACCATTAAGCAGGTAACTATAAACAAACAAATTGAGGGATAGGAACTGTAATCCCTTTATATTATCTAACTATTTGCTTTGAAAAGAGAGAGCAGATTCGGAGCAGAAGACATCCTGTGACTCACTGAAGAAATGGTTCAACTTGACCTTTCTCTGCTTCTACCTTCTTTTCTTCCCATCAATTCCACCTATCATTCCTCGCATTTTCCTGCAATTAAATTTAAATGTTATTTGTTCACATTTCCGTCAGCCTGCACAGAATTGTCTCATGCTGTTACTGTTATTTACATAACCCAGGTGACATACTGATGAAAACATACTCACAGCACAGACCTCTCTACCTACTCCAGAGTAATGGTGTCAACAATAATCTACAGTCAACCAACAAGACAAAATATTATCATGTAGTATGAGCATTTATGAAACGTATTTTTAAGGAGCGTTCATTTGTAATTCCCTCAGTAACAAAACAGCTATAAATTCTGACCCTCGCTTCCTCGTGTCTCCAGGTACCTGCCCTTCCCGTTCATCTCAGCTCTCGTTCTGAACTCACCATAATACTCTGAAAAAACAGATTTCCATCCCTGTTTTACATTCTTCTGTTGGAATTGTTCTTCCACTGTATAATCTGCAACTGAAAATTCACTCCAGTGAACCAAGGTACATGATACTTTTTTTGGTGGCTTCTCTAAGTCATCTAAATGCACTGACATATAACACAGCAGTATTATAAGTTTTCTGACATCCTTTTTTTTTTTTCTCTGTTCCTCTCCAGTTCTGTTAGACAAGAAGGGTTCCCAAGGAAACAGTGGTGGTGTAACCTGGTTTTATATATCACCGCAAAATGTCTTTCACTGAGGGTCTCATTATACTTACTCCCATTTCCTTCCTCATAGCAACTGCAAGAGTAAATGAGTTGGTAGATTCATCATTCAAGCATGCTAAGTGTAATTCTTTCCTGAAAAGGTAATGCTAACATCTGCTTTACAATGTTTTGTATAGGGAGAAATCCTGTGTAACTAATTCTTTCCATTATTTTTGTCCCAAGTTGAAACATTCACTTGGAAAACATCTTTACGTAGCTGACATGAAAGGAACTTTAAAGCATTCTCTTATGGATCAGCGAATGGAGAAAACACTAAACGTTCTTGGCTGAAAACCTTCAGTAGCCAGACTCCTGATGGATCAAATCAGATGTATAACCAGCAAGAAATGCGTCCTGTAGGACTCTTCCTGGAGGCATTTTGCCTCAAATTCCTGTTGAGAAAGGACCAAACTTTACACTGCAACAATTTGTGATTCCCTGTACTATTGGGAAAGTCCTATAGTAAATGCTATCAAACCTTCGTGGACTGGTTTACCTGTGCAGTCTTGGTTCTTTCCCAGATTTCCCCTGTTGAAACTGAGAAAGATAATTATATTGCATAATATCACCTACATTTTCATTTGCTTTCTTTCAGGAGGATTTTTCTTACTCTATATGCAATTTTTTTTCTACTCCAAGTAAATTTCTTTTAATTAGATACTTGCCCGCAAGTGATTTGAAGAATCCTAGATATTTATGGGTAAAAGTTAGTTTTCCTTATTTGTTACTCTCATTTCTCATAGAAGAGGGTTTTCCGTAGTTTACACAGTACTGTCCATACCCTTCTGTCAACTATAGTCAATGAAACAACCCCCTCCCAATTTTACTGGTATGAATGATCTGTCTGCAGTAGATGGAAAAACATTGGTCTTTTTGCTAGTGCCCCCATATTTTCCTCCTCTCCACGGATATGATCAGTATCTTCATAGACTCAGAAGAAGGGGGGAGTCCTTAAGTTGTGCTGAAGGGGACACTAGCCACTTCCAAACCCGTTCTCTGCTCAGGAAGTACCACTAGCAAAAACTTTTTGGATTAGAGGAGCGGGCCTCACCATGGGCATCATAGCTGCTGGGGGTATGGAGGAACTTCAGCCTTATTCCTAAACCAGCCTGGGTGGTGAGAGATTGATTTGCCTTCTCTCATCAGACAGAGGAGCTAGTATCCAGGCTGTATTTTGAAATGCAATGTGGGAGAGGCTGTGGCATGCCGGTGGTCTGTAAGCACAGTTGGCTGAAGACTGAAAGAAGGCTCAGGTTGGTTCGTTTTCTGTTTTAAGGCTAAGAGAATTGGGGCTGTTCAGCCTGGAGAAGAGCCTGGGCAAACTCAGGGGGCTTAAAAGGGGCTAAGAAAGATGGGGACAGACTTTTACTAAGGCCTGTAGTGATATTACAAGTGGTAATGATTTTAAGCTAGAGGAGGGTAGATTCAGACTAGATGGAAGAAATTTTTTACAGTGAAGGTAGTGAAACCCTGGCACAGGTTGCCCAGAGAGGTAGCAGATGCACCACCCCTGGAAACACTCAAGGTCAGGTTGGATGGGGCTCTGAGCAACCTGATTTAGTGGAAGGTGTCCCTGCTCATTGCAAGAGGGTTGGACTAGATAACTTTTAATGGCTCTTTCCAACCCAAACTATTCTGATTCTACGAATAGGATACTTGATAAGCTTGGGTTGTTTTGTCCAGAGGAATTATACACAGACATACAGTTCATAAGATTGTAAATATGATTAAATCTAAAAACTTTATCATGTCTCATTCTTGCAATTCTGTTTACATGCTCAGTTTGAAATATTCTGGCTGAACTAAGTGTCACATACAACATGCTGAATTAAAGGTGTAAGTAAAAGTCTTTACAGGATCTTAAACTTAGTATTTTCTGTCTGAATTTGAAAATTCAGTGTTGATTGTTGTTCATTTAGTCAGTTGAAACTCGAAGGAAGAATTTTTGAAAGAAGCTAAAAGTTCCCGCATAATGAGAGTTCTTCAGTTATACATTTGTGTTTGCTTCTTGACCTGTGCCACCAATGTTTCTAAGTAACTGGGCAGTAAATTAATTAAGAGGCCCTGATTTTGTTTTCAACAGTGTAGCAGTTGTACAGCTAATTTTCAAGAATCCTGCCAAAACCGTACAAGACTCAGAAGCCATTCATTGGTATCTAATACCTTCACGGGTTTTAAAAATTGTCCCCCAACTTGGGCACTTTGGTTTCTTTTTAACTGTTCTGAGTTGTCAGATACTATATGGGTTTCAAAATCCACAATAATGAGTACATAGATGTTATTCAACACAAAGTGCAGGCTCACATTGACACAGAAGGTGCTTAGAATGTTATCACGTATCCTTCACAGAATCACAGAATGATATGGGGTTGGAAGGAATCTCTGGAGACCATCTAGTCCAACGCCCCTGCCAAAGCATCTCCACCGAGAGCAGGTTGCACAGGAATGTGTCCATCAGGTTTTGAATGTCTCCAGAACAAAGACTCCAGCACCAATCTGGGCAGCCTGTTCCAGGGCTCTGTCACCCTCAAAGTAAAGAAGTTCCTCCTCGTGTTTAGGTGGAACTTCTTATGTTCAAGTTTGTGCCCATTACCTCTTGTCCTGTCAATGGGCACCACTGAAAAAAGACTGGCCCCATCCTCTTGACACCCACCCTTTAAGTTTTTATAGGCATATTTATAGGCATCCTTCCATGTTTGCTGCCTTCTAATCCCTCTTCCCCAAACCCTCCTATGTTTCTGGAACTCAAGCTGCTTCAGAAGAAACACCAGTGTTCTTAACTCCCATGTGATTTACCTTTTTTTTTTATTCAGTCATAAGATTGTCCTTTGGAGTTGGGACAGGGTATCCTGTACCAGATCTCAGGAATATATTTAGTCCTATTGTAGTGTCAGCTTGAAAGTCCCAATTGTCCTGATTTTATACAAGATAGAAATTATTGTTTGCCCTTTTTTTTTTTCTTAATGGATTCTACTATGTGATTCTGTGTCTCAATTAATTATTCATTACTAAAAGTAGTAATAATGTCCTAGTCATGTATGAAGCATCTAGTGCCCCAGGTATTGATAGAAAAAATAGCACAGACAGCAGACTGCTGCCACAGAAAGCTCAGAGAGCGAGAGCCATAGCCAAAACGCAATGAGTGGGTAACTCAGATAAATGCAGCGGGTAGCAACACTAAATAAGAGGAAGATAATTATTTTTTCATGAACATTATCATAAGACGGGTTAAATTGATCTTTGAAGAAAAATAAGGAGAGAGGGTTTTGGAGGCAGGGGAGCATCACTTGATAGGAACTGTTTAAGGTTTTCCCAAAGTATCCCACAAGTGGGAGGTTCTCAAGGTAACATCCATCCATGCAAAAACAGCCCATGACTGAGGTCCTTCTTTCACTACAGCCAGTTTAATTTGTGGCCTCTCTGTTGGCAAAAGAAAGAAAACCCTGGTGTGATCTCTCATTTTCCTCAAAATCCAAAGGCTTTACCTGTTTGGATTTTCAACTAAGGTTAATTCTCGCAGTCTTGGAATATAGCAGCTTTGATAATGAAAACATGCCTGGAAGGGATGATAATTATCTAGAAATCTATCTATCTATCTAGGTTTCACATCTGCCAAATGACCAGAAAATTAGTCAGGAAGTTCAATTAATTCAAATAACAGGTAAAGGCAGAAGTAGCACTACTAAACTGCTTCTAAAAGCATAAGGGGTTGGGGTTTTATTCAAGCAAACAGGCTTTCATTACAATTTTAGCTCTGGTACATGAAGAAAGGAGCCAGTATTTGAGAAAGTTCATTTTATACTCCAGAGGCAGAAAGCACTAGAATGACAAAAGCTAAAGGCTAATTGGAAAACAATTTCTTTCTTGTGTATTGAGATTATTAGCACTTTTTTTGACACTTTCTAGTACTGTTTTCCTGAAAAAGCTCCCCATGATACTAGTTGACATACCTCAGACAAAATCAAACTGTGCAGCATGAAAAGTTTATGAAGAACAGTATTAATCAACATTAATCAACTTTGACATTTTACTAGGCTAAGGGAAAAAATGTATTAGGCCAAATGAGAGTCAGCAAACGCATATTAACACAATGCTGCCGGCTTTGTGTTCTGCTCTCCAGACCAGGATTCTGCCATACTTAAAAGCACAAGTATGATTAAAACAAGATTCATTCACTAGCTACATTAGTATAATTACATTCATAATGATTTCCTAATAAGTAGGGACTCAAAACATTCTGAGAAGGGATTCACGTGCACAAAAGCTTGCTATTTTTACTAGCAGTATTAGTCTAAGAAAATATACATCCTTTGAGTACTACTATTACCTTTCCTAGGCTACAGTATCTTACAAGTTGACATGAAAAGTATATGTTAGAATTCCTGACAGACAGCAAAGATGTTTAAAACATCAATGGATGATAAGTTTATGTTTTCATTTTTATTTCCAGCTTTCCTGATGACAGTGAGGTAGGAGAAGCAGCAGATTGGACGCATTATCTGTTTTCACAGTGGATGGAAAAAAAAGCATTCTCTATGAATTGCAAAGGAAGGGGTGGAAGGGAAGAAGTAAGAAAATATGAGCTAATTTTTGACATTTCATCTTGGACTTCAAAGAGGTATGTCAAAAAAAAAGTAAGTGTAGTGAATTTCCTTCTTTGAATATAAAGGGAGTTATTTCACTCTCAGTTGCAAGGAATCTCTCAGTGAGACAATACTTTAGACTATCAGCTGTTAAAGCCTGCCTTGTCTCTTATAAAAGGGACCACATCCACTATGAAACTAGTGCTTGATGCTTTCAAAAGCAGGGGGTCTATGAGTTGGAAAGGAAAAGAACAGAACCAGTAACTACCCTAATACCTAGAAAGTACAAAACACTGAACTAAAACTGCTGCTTAGCCTATATTTCATTAACCACTGTACAGTTCAGATTAGTGCTACAAATCCCAAACAGGATACACTTGTGCAGAATGACTTTCCAGCCTGATCTCTACTTTTGCACAAGGAAGGATTCCACAGCAAATTTACATGCTCTCCCACAGAGCAGAAGGAACAGGCATTGAAGCTTTCTAGCACTGACCACACAGTGGATGTGACTTGTCCTACAATTTAATTGAGGAGAGCAATAAATCTGTTGCATGTGAAAAAAATCAAGAAGGTATCCAGCTGCACTGAGTCAGATGTTTATAGCTGTTTCAGTAATGCAGTCCTGTCCTTACAATTCTTGTCTCATTACTGTGGTACTTCTCTCCATAACAATAGATAGATTAATAATATTTTTTATTTTCTACCAATGTGTTAACAGTAAATATCCAAATAAATTCCTCTCATTATCTATGTGCATTCTTTCCCATATTTCTTTCTTGAATGTGAGCTCTTCTGATGAGTAGCTACCTTCCTGTGTGCAGATTCTTCCCCATGCCAGCTATTTCAAAGGATTGCAAGCAAGAAACTATCAATAACAATTGATGGCATTTTGTTGGTGATACTATGGATTTCACCATCATTTTCAAAAGCATTACTGCTTTTCACCATCATTTTCAAAAGCATTACTGCCTGTCAGCAGTTCAAAAACCATAAAGAGTAAGTAGCCTGTAACACACCCATATCCAAAACTCAGTCATAAAAGAAAAATGAGTTATATATGGAAATAAAGCATTGCTACTTATGTAAAAATCACTGCACCCCAAGAGGAGTGTAGGACAAATCAACATTTCACAAGTTAGCATCAAAAGCCGGTTACTTTTCTGGTGATCTAGCTTTAATAAAACTGCCTTCTCCAAGGAAAGAATTATTTACAGCAGTGACCTAGGAGCTTTCCTTCCTTGCTTTCCCTAACTATACAGACCATGGATCCAGTCTCCAGGTTGCAAGCTTATACTAATGATGTCTTTTGTAGAGCAGAACAGAATAGACTATTTCAGTTGAAAGGGACCTAAAATGATCATCTAGTCCAACTACCCGTCTGCTTCAGGGCTGACCAAGAGTTAAAGCATATTGTTAAGGCTATTGTCCAAATGCCACTTAAACACTGACAGGCTTGGGGCATCAACCACCTCTCTAGGAAGTCTGTTTCAGTGACTGGAAAATAAATGCTTCCTAATGTCCAGTCTAAACTTCCCTGATGCAGCTTTGAACCATTCCCATGCATCCTGTCACTGGATCCCAGGGAGAAGAGATCAGCACCTCCCTCTCCACGTCCCCTCCTCAGGAAACTGGAGAGAGCAATGAGGTCACCCCTCATCATCCTTTTCTCCGAACTAGACAAGCCCAAAGTCCTGAGCTGCTCCTCATGGGACATTCCTTCTAGCCCTTTCACCAGCTTTGTTGCCCTTTATTGACCAACAGATGAGACATTTGATTTGACTTCAAAGACAACCGATTTCAATACAAAAGAACCCCCCGTCATTTAGGCCATTGTCTGCAGCAGAACATTGACAACCTCATTTCAAAATAGGCAGTCAGATTTTGCTGATCTGGCTATTACTTGAGAGCACTTCCATTGCTCAACACCTCAGCCTTTCTGTTACAGAAGAAAACTGTAAATTCTTTCTGTCCTTCAGCAGATACAGCCTAAGATTTACAGAAGAGCTGCATCTAACCCATAGTAGCAGACAACCGCAGGCCAGCTAGGGACGACACTGCTGACTCACATCCCAAAGGCAACAAGGACATGTTGGGCACAAGGCTGCTTGCTTCTCTCACAAGGAGCTGTTTCTCATTTCTAGTCAGAAAGTTGCCTCCTGGTGACTTTGTCCACCCTACGTAGCACCTAAGGCTTTTGTTTTCTCATCTGCTGTTGCCCTGAAGTCTGCACTGTTACTGTCCGTGATTTCATATCCAGCAACTATTTAACTGCATTGCTTTCGTCATGTTGTTTTTTTTTTTTATGAGAAACATATTCAAAGATGTCTCAGCTTTGCTCTACTCGTCACAAAATAGCTTAAAGAGGAAAAGGGAAACCTCTTCACCACCTGACCAAACCTTTTTGTAGGGAGAAATATATTGTGTCTCTATCTGGTGATGCCCACACGTTCATATCAATGATCTTTTACCACGTTCAGTCCTTCATCCACAGAAGCAGAATGAAGGTAGCACGAAGGAATTCTGTTTGTGTTTACATTGTTTTCTCCTATTTCGTTCTATATCATGTATATACCGATTGCCTCTTGTACTTTCCAATTTTAGTACAATGAATTCTACATTCTTTTGGAAAAAAAGAAAAATCAATATGACTTTTTATCCCCAAATTAAGTAAAAAGTACATGACGAGAGTAGGGTGCAACAGGGCTAATCACTGGAAAAAGCAAGATCTGGGGTGATAGGAAGCAACATTTGCATGACTCAAGGAGGAGTAGAAATTTCTACAGGGCATAGATTCATGAGTCAGAACCACATATAGAAAATAAGCAACAGACAAATTTTGATTTATAGAGATATAATTCTATGAGAGTTTCTGTTAACTGGACCATGAACCATCTGAAATTCACTCCTGTGGTTTATAACGTCACTGAAACCTCTTGTTATAGTCCATTATGCATCTTTATTTTCCCTCATATTCTCATACGCACAAAAACGTAAGAGTCCGCAGGACAGGAAGGATTACTTAAACACTGAAAGGACCTACTTTATCAGATTTCTAATCACAGGCTGTTTAGAAGCATTTTACTTCAAGACATCATGTGAAGAAAAAAAAGCATTTAAAAAAATCAATAATAAAATAGTCCACCAGTCAATATATAACAGTTGTAGTATTTTCTATGTAAATTAAATTAGCTGATGGCTGAGAACAGGATTTTCAAAATCCTCTAAGCATCAGATATGAACAAATAGAGGAAAAGCTAAATTAACCTGCTTAATTCTGAGTATACTAGAATACAAATTGCCAGAATTACACGGAGTACACATACGTGCACGTGCGTGCACACCCCACTCAGAAGGAAAACCATATTTTTTTCCCCATTTATGAAACTAGTACCTTGCCGTGTTGGGTTGCTTAGGAGACTCTGATCCAAAGAGTTCTCTCAGCAGGATTATGTAAACTCCCGACAGGTCTACCAAGGCTGCGTACAGCAAAGACAGAGACCAGACAGAGATTTCTCTCTCGATTCTTCAAGCGTGGGAGCTGGATGCAAGGCTGACCACTTTCCTCTTTCAAAAATATTACTGGCTAAGTCTTCACTTTGTCTCCATGACAATTTCCGTCTCAGTTCCTTAGATTAGTGGATAGTCCCAAATCTGTGCAACAAGCATCAGTCCAATCCTACCTCAGCAAGGAGCTTGAACCTTGAAGAAGCTGCTGCTCCAGAGTCACCCCATGTTATGTATAAGATCCTGGCATGTACATACAATGCTGCAAGCTGGAAAAATCAGCTCAAGTTATGAGGGAGATAGAAAATTACAGTATTGATATTCTCAGCATGAGTGGGTACAGATGGTCAGGAACAGATTGTATCAAATTGAAGAACAATAATAAAATCATGAACTACTCAGGTTCCCCAGCTGGAGGAAGAGTTGCACTGATTGTGAGTGACACCATGTAAAGAGCCCTGTGAGACAGACAAGGAACCAATTAACAGCAAAGGAGCAGGTACACTCTTCAAGGTAGTATGAAAGGTGAGCATGAAAACCCTCCAAGTGCTACCACGATACAAAACCACTTTCTGAAACATTCTGAACCTCCTTAGCAGCAGCAGGCCCTCATTGATATGTCTGGGCACGAATAAGAGAGTAGGGAGAACTAATTATGGACTGAACATGACTGGTACCTGGAATTTGTTCACACAGCAGCACCCATGAAGAGCTCATCCAACTTTGGTAACTGAATCATCTGTTGATGGCAAGAACATGCTCTTCTCCCCCAAAACCCACCTCAGGCTAATTGTAAAAAACCCACATGCATACCAGGTTTTAACCTGCAGAAATTTTTGTTCCTCTGAACGTTTGGGCACGTAAGTTGTATGTGCCAACAATGAGTACAACATATGTGCTGCCATCATGAAAATAAATTAAAAGAAAATAATTGTGGAAGCAGCAAATAAGAAAATCACCACTCAAATATATAGAATTCAAATGTCAGCTGTTAAAAAACAATTTTTCCAGATAGGCATAATTTTCAGCTTTCACACAAATGAATTCTAGTAAAACATGTTAGCAGAAACAAGATTTTTCTGGTATTTTTCAATGGCTAGAAAAAAGCAGGGGTGTGTCACTGCAATGCTACAGACTGGCATCATCAGAGAGGGACCAGCAAAGCAGAACCTCCCAAATGCTTAGGCCAAAATGCTGTTAAAATGGAAAAAAGGGAATAAATGGTTATAAAGAAAAGACAATCACATTGGCAGGCAGCAAAAAGGGGGCTCCTGAGGATTGTCTTTCAACCACAAAGAGCTTGCAGGTGATTTTAATCATAGGTAGAATTAATTACTAAAAAACAAATGAGGAAATATTATTACCCTCCAACACCAGAAATTAAAGAGAAGGCTTTCACTGCATATTGAAACTGCTCTGTCACCTGTAAAAAATAAAAATAATAATAATAAAAAAAAAAATCGATGATTCAAATAAGACAATAACTGTAAGAAAATTATCTTGTTAAGCTGAAAGTAGCTTAAAAATTAAGAACTGGAAGACAAAGTGTAGGGAAAAATAGATCAGATCTGCTCAAAGAAGGCAGCAAAAAGGAACACAAATGACGCTCTAAATGTTGAACTAAGCACAAGAGAATGAGTCCATTGTAGAAGAAAAAAAAACATCAAACAACTACCCAGAAGACACTTTTAACGATTGTAAAACTGACATAGCATCACAGCCCTCCCCAGAAACAACTTCTACATACTTAAGCCGAATTGGATTTGCATCATCGCTGCATCTTCAGGTGCTTTAAGAACAACAGGTAACTTTTGGCAGCCTGATTTTATGCTGACAGTGTTTTCAGGCTGTGCATTGTCACTGAAAAACTGATGCACACCAGCAACGCATGGCACATACCAAACACACCTAGGTTATGTTGACTTTCATAAAGCTTTCAAGAGGAACTATGATTTTATTTTTTTGGTAACCCTGTACCCAGAAAAAAAAAAAAAGTGTTTTTTTTCATTAAGATACCAGGTGGCCCAAGATCTCTAACCAGTTATTTTGCAGTTAATAACACATTTACCATAATTTGGAGGTAACAGATCTTCCAGACAGTGAAATTCTGTGGTCAGGTCATGCACGTGTAGGTCTGGACATTGCTGATGGTATCTGCCTCCTGGAGACAGTGATAAAAAACACACCACTACGGAACTGTCAGAACTGAATAAAATGTCCTGAAGTCGGGAAGTCGGAAAACAAAGGTGGCGAAAACCAGCGTGACCGCAGATGATTGTGCTGGTCCATGAGAGGGAAGTCTTTAAGAAGTGTTGTTTATTAGTTCACTTATTAAAACGGCAACTTTTGCGTGGTTGCATCTCTGAGTAAGTGACTCGAGTGGAAAGCCTTGCTTTTCCGTGGCTGGCCTCCAACAAGGAAATCCAACACCCTCCACAATGAGCTGGGAGTCTTTTGTATCTATGCATTAAACATATACCTGAGGGTCAGGACAGAATGGATGGAAAACGGGTCTCAGCATTAGTATTCCCCTTGGCTACTCAGAATAAGGCAGCCCTGTGCGCGGGCTGGGCACACCTCCACTTCGGGCCTTTACAGAGGGACATTTTCAGCAGAGTAGTAACCAAAGCAGCAGTTTTGCAAGAAAACATGGAAAACCGTGAAGGCTTGTGACAGCACATCTTAAAGGCAACTGAACTCTTCCACTTCTGGTGATATGACAAATGGGTTGAATTGAGATAAAGGATAACATAGGAGTCTTCCTTCAGATACCAAAAGACTTAACCACTGCACACCATTTCAGCTCTTCCCATCTTGTGAATAAAATTTTCAGTTACTAAACATTTTAAGAAAACTTTAATAGGTGGGGTTTTTTGAGCGTTCAGTTCTGATCTGTTCTGCCACATCTTCCTATATCTGCCACCATAAATGCATCCCTTAGCATGACTACTCAATTGAATTTTGACTCGGTCCAAAATTCACTCTGACATTTCTTCAATGTACAGAGGTCAGTGGAAAAAAATCTCTGTCTAGGGCAGTTCACATAAAAGACTCTCCACAGAATAAGGTATTTGTCTTTTGAAGCAATACATTGCTATGCATTGTCTCAGTGACAATTCCTTAAATTATGGACAGGTTCCTCGTTTTATTCCTGGAGGAAAAAAACCCCACCCTCTTCTGATTAAACCCTAGTTTCAAATCACATTTAGACACCCAATTACTGTATTAAGTTTATTCCACAGTTTGACATCAATATCATAATCCAGTTACCTACTCCATGCTGCTTTAACTTGTGATAGTGAACATTTTCTGTTCAAGATATTGTACCGCAGCCACTGGACAGCCATAACTGACAGGATTATGTAAAAACAGTGGTTTATCATGAATGTCCTAACATTTTCTGATGTTAAATACTCACTTGAGAGTGACGCAACTGCAAATATTACCAGTGGTTTTGTTTGCCAAGGTTATATTTTGCCTTAAGTGATGCAAAAGAACACAGGCTCCATTCCTGAAATAGCTGGTCTATAAATATGATACCTTTAGATATCCAGCTGAGCTGATGAATCTTTTGCCTTTAGACTTAAATGGTGGATTATCCCGTTTTGGGGGGGGGGGGGGGGGGGGGGGGGGGGA
>JAOTQQ010000012.1:132164720-132185278 GCA_026546715.1 Gallinago undulata | reverse complement strand
CCCCCCCCCCCCCCCCCCCCCCCCCCCCCCCCCCCCCCCCCCCCCCCCCCCCCCCCCCCCCCCCCCCCCCCGCCAAGTAGGCATTTTAGATATTTTGCCTTACATTCTTACAGCATAAGAGAGATTGATTTTTCCCTATTGTCTTTACTCAAACCGAGTGAGAAAATTGCTGACACGCTCCTTCCTTTTCCATCTGTGCCTTGCAGCTCCCCCGACTCCTGCCATGCCAAACCCCACCCCTTTGACCCGTCCGCAAAACCTTGTTATATGCTGGTAATAATCCTTCCCCTTCGGCTCTCCTCTCATCCTCCAAGCACTTTGGAGGTTTCTTTTCCCCTAATACATCCCAGACACTGCGCACACCATAGCATGGATTCACAGCTATCTGCAAATTATTAAAGCCACCATAGGTCTTTCAGAGCTTAACGATCCTCATTTTGAAGGGATTCAGGGTAACGTCCCACCAGATAATATTATATGGCAGAAATAATCTCAAGAAAGAACTGCTTCTAATTCCTGGTTAGCACAAGCTAAGCGATACAGCAAAGTCAATGATGACCATAGAGGAAGCAGGAATTTCTGAGGCGTTATTTCAGGAAGCGGGGATGTGAAGAGAACAAAACCAGAAGAGAAAGCAAGCCCTACTGCTGGGAAATCTGCAATCCGCTGACCAAACCAACTTCACAAATAGGAAGCAGCGGTTTCATCCTCGGGTACTAGTCAATCTCTACCCTGGATCTCAAAGTGCAGAAAACCAGCAAACAGCTGTTCCTGCAGGACGGAGGGGAAGGGCAATGAGTAATGACCCAGTGCTGCTGCCTGGCTACCCGGGGCTGTTTGCCCTGGATAGAAAAAGCAGGAGCGCTCAGACTGAGATTCTACAGCTGTTAATAAGGTCTGGCTCCACCACGAACCAGTGGACTTGCCTCCTGCAGGTGTCTGATGCAATGGCCCCTCTTGGCAGACCAAACAGATCCCCTGCCCCTTGCTTCCTCACGCTGTTCATTTGTACCTCACGCCGTGACAGCTTTTACATGCTGTTTTGCAAATTAACCGTAATTTTCAGGCTGCTGGGGAAAAAAAAAAAAAAAGAGAGTCAAATTCTACAATAAGGCTCTTAGAAAAAAAAGTCACATCTTCAATAATTCCACTCTGCTTCAGCACAAGTTAGAGGCATGGATGTCAGTCTTGCAATAAATACGAGTGCAGCACGTTGACTAAATCTATATTAAATCTGTGGGTTTCCATCATATTGTGGTTTTTAATCACATTTTTGCAATGACAGTCAAAATAGCATCTCCATCCATTTATCTTCTTAATAATCAGCAGTGCTCCTTTGTCTGCTGAAAGATCTTTGGTTTTGCCCACACAAGCCCTAAAAGTGGCAAACATGATGCAACATGCTATAAACTCCCGATCGCATCCATCTACCCACTGAGAACACATCCTTTGCATCTGCTGAAACTGCTCCAGACTTGGGACAAAATGGAATCATTAAGTATACTAACATTTATTATTAAGAAAAACTTTAAAACCTAAGCTCTTCCACGTTATATCCTAAAATCCACAGAGATCCCAAATCAAACTTTCAAGGCACTGAAAAACAGCCACTTTGTCTAAAGTCAATATAACAGTAATCACCTTGGAAAATAAGTCCTGAAGTTTCTTTCAAACTGTGTATAAAGAATATGATCTTCAACTCAAAGGAAATGTTTTGGTTTTTTCATTTAATATAGTAGGGAATGACACTTTTAGCTGGTTTTAGTTGGTGGTATTTGAACTATGATCTTTGGTTTTGTCCTAGAATTCTTCATGTACCTTCTAAAGCCCCAGAAGTCACAGTCTTTTTCTTTCTAATTAAAGTCCTCCTTTTTCAAATGTCTTTCAATCTTTCTCCAGTGTAACATTGAGCTCTTCAAGTTTCCCACAAGCTATTATCCGCAGAAATACCTTTGTCCTCAGTTACAGAGCCTCTTTCATCTCCCTTCAAACGTCTTTAGACAACACGGAACAGCAGACAGGAATTTCCAGAAGGTGTTCACTTGTCTCTGGTTTTGCTCATCTTAAACCTAATTGCCTCTGCGTGCAGTTCTGTCCAAAACCTAGATATTCAAAAGTTAACTTGCCACCTTTCATATCACAATGCTAATTATAAAATAGAACACAGTTTGAAATCATAATATAACTGCCTGAAGTATAGGAGAAACGTGCTCTAAAATAACTATTTAAGTCCACTGAGTACAGGGCGAGATGAGGCGTACAAAGCATTTCACCCTGCCTGTGCCACAGATACCTAAGGTTGAGCAAGGTGAATTCTATTCCAACTTGGTCCACTCTTGGCCTACTCTTCTTGGTCCATTAATTAGGCTCAGAAAGCACTGCAGATGCATTTTCATCTAACAGAGCATGTTAGGTTATCTGACTAAAGGCTAAGCAAATTAAACACACAGCCATGGCAAGGATCAGAACCATTAGTGAAACCCAAGCACACTGACTCACTAGTCCTACAAACACTGGAGAATGATTCAGATCATTGTCCCTGGTGCAGTGCCCACTGAAACAAGGGTAGGAAACTCCCTAAAGGAAGTTGAGCAAACTGAGGCATTACCTAAAGGGCTATGAGACTGCTTACAGGATACAGGAGAGTGAGAATTTAGGGACAGAACGGGGAGAGTTTGGGGACTACATAAGAAATTCCATAATAAATTGTAAGGGGATTGTAGCAATGCGCAAAACGTATTACAGGATGTTTAAGAAAAGCACCAAAGGTGCATAAAAGGAGGGACTAAGGCCGGCTGGAGAGAAACAAACATGGAAAAACCCAGGATAAAGGGAGGCAGTACGACACAGGCAGCTTACCCATTACACCTCAATGCATGAAACCTGCACTCCATGGCTGCAGCCCAGCTGATACTCTTATCACACCGTATTTCTCACTGGTCTGGTGTGCATGCACCTGTCAAGGCCAGCAAACTTCAAGTGTGACTAGCCCATGAGTAGGACAACAGGCATATGAGCCACTGGAGCAGGAGATGTTTGAAGGACTTCAGGCTTAGAGGTAGGAAGAAGGTGGAGCTGTCACATCTGAGCACAGCCTGCGTTCACACGGGTGCCAGGGAAGGCGCTGCCTTCTTTCCCCATGTTGGTTTGGGGCTGGCCATGGGTTTATTGTATGGTGTGTGTAGGTGCACACGGCTGTTGTTTGTATTGCTATGGCCTTATGGATACAGAGTCACAGCAGCCTGGGATCCTTTGGATGAGGAAGGGAAAAAATCCCCCGGTCCCAGAGGCCAGGGGATTCTGCTACCACAAAGTGAAGAACCCCCACATAGACACTAGCAAAAAAGCCCCAGTGGAATTTTTCACTTGTTCTAAACTTTTTATCTATTTCCATACAGACCTCAGAAACCCAAGTGGCAGTTTATCTTGTTTTAGATACCTAAAATATACACAGAATAAAGAAATTAATTTATTCAAATATTTATATCATTACATAGCCTGCGTACGATAAAACAGGAATAAAGTGTTGATAACTCCATAGATGCTTCTTCATGAAGCAGCTAAAATTCACCAAGGCTATGAATACTGATTTAAATATTTCTGTATAAAAGAAGTTATTTCTCTTTCAAAGCAATCTTTATAATGTCTTCCCAAAATGAAAATACCTACAGAAGCTATCTTTTTTTTTTAATCTGCAGGTATGTAGGCACTGCATTTGGTTTAGAAATGAGTTCATAATCTCCCTCCCTTCCCCCCCCCTTCCTCCAATCCACCATGCCAAAATTTTGAAGACAATCATTACCAGTTTCCTTATATTTTCAGTATCTCATGTGATGCTAAGGATTTTATTCTACACACACTCAGATATACATACATGCAAATACATGTATCCATATTCTTTTTGTATACAATTTGATAAATCTAGGTAACCCCTTTAAGGTGGTTAACATGAGGCCTGATTACACCTCTCAAATCACGTAGCGGAAAAAAATTAAAAGCAACTGACTAATAAAAAAAAAGAGCTCCATCTCCTTTAGTCTAATTTCTAAACCATTTCAGTGATAGCCTGTGACAGCCTTGTATGAGCACTTCTTGCAAGCAGAGGTACCACTTGACAACTACTATAATTACTTAAATAAGTTTAGAAACCCTATTCCAGGTACCATGGCATTATCTATTTTTGTGGATGGCCACAGGAAGTGTTGGAGACCAACTGTTTCCAGAAGGGACAAATCAACAGCAGGTAGCCCAACAGCGTACAAATAAATCTATGGCCAGAGGGATCCTTGGAACAGACTCACTCCAAACACCACCTGCAAAATTCAGAAAAGTCCCATCCCACACCTACACTGCTCTTATAACCAGGATGTTTCTATAAGTCATAGCAAGACTTTAGAAAGCCAACATGCTAAGAGGGTGCCCCACTGATGACAAGACCAAGATCTCTGAACAAGACCACACCCACTGAATTTTAAAAAGGAATTCACACAAAGATACACAGCCTCTGAGAACTTTAAAATTCCTTTTTCAGCATGCTGTTACAATCTCTCTAGCAACATTTTTAGCCAACCCTGATCCTTTGAGTTGCTCCACTTGGAGGCCTGTCTGAAAGCAACAGCAGACTTAAGGTCTTTGAACATAAAGAGATCATTTGGACACGGCAGACGCAGTAGAGCTCCACACCAACACCACACTGTCACCAAACTAACTTCAGAACTGAAAGCTCTCTGGTTATATTCAAAGTTCTGCACCAAAAGCTAATAAATTCCAAGCGTCAGGACTTGTTCACACCAGAAGTTATCATGAATCAACAAACCGACAACCAACTACATCAACTCAAGCTAAACTGACAAGGCTGAAAATTTTTAATCACATTACAGAAGATTAGTCTGGTTTTGCAAATTGTGCAAGACTCAAATACAGCTGTGTCACAAGCCATACTTTGGACTGCACACTCCCCCTCAATTTTCTCAGTGTTTCCGGAAGGAAATAAACCATATTTGGCAGAGAGTGCGCTCTATTAGTACAACAGGCACACAGCCAGCATCAGTTTATTCCCTGATGTGTCCCACTGCTTCTCGGCACCCTACTTATAGCTCTTCAGATCGGCCTTTCTTCCTGCATCACCCCATAAGGCAAGTCATCCAGAGAGTAAAGGACACATTATGGCCTCTTACCACCAAACAGCCATAATTTTGCCATGATCATCCAGGAATCTTGCCCAAATAGTGCTGGAAGAGACAAGTAAAAGAGTAAGAACTACAAATGCATAGGGGTGTTAGTGCCAGTAGATACATTAAACAGGATGCTATATGAAGGCAAGTGATCAAAGTGCTCAATTTCGAGATTAAAAAAAAAATATTAAACTATAAGGTTTATTCTAATTAAGTTCATAAATTTTCTTGTGCATAAGTTCAGCAGGGGGTGGGGTGTAGTTACAGACTGCACAGCAGTGCAAAGGCTTAAAAAAATCCTTTTATACAGAAGATGCTAAGGAACAGTGACGGTTATTAAATCTATCGTATTTCTGCAAGCGAAGCCTTCAGCTTAGAAGGCCTAGTCAAATTCCAGCAGAGTTTTCTGATCACCTTAGTGTCTAAAGCGAGACCATTTCCCAGACAAACAGTAAAAGAAATCCAGGCTACAGGAACCTTGTGAAATGTGAAGCTTTTATTTTTTCATATACATAAACCCCAATTAGAAGGCTTGTAATAAATCTCACTTAAGGAAGTTCCTGGGTTTTATGTAATTCGAGTAATTTTCATCCTGATTTTAGAAGTTTTAAATCAGCTAAAGAGAAAAGGTATTTATTCAACTATGTCATTATTAATATTAGCAACTTCAGTAGTCTGAAGTTTTTTCAATTCATGTAACAATATTTGAGAAGACAGAACAAAATTATGAATATATTTACAGATATCCAAAAATCCTGTTGAATTCCTTTTAGGTAAGAGAAAAATAATAAATTATACTGTAATAATTATAATGCAGTATACATGTCAGTTGGAATAATCACGATTTAGTCCATTGTCTTAAGGTCACTTGTACTTTATTAGATTTGTTTAAAAAAAAAAAACTAACAAACCCAACCAATATATGGGCAACTGATTTTATAACTCTGTAAAGAACAAAGGGTTTTTTGCCTCTGACAAATCTGAATTATTTCATCTTTTTTTTTTTTGTAGTAACGGTACCAAGGCATAAGCTTGGAATGACAGATATCCTCCACCAACACCCAAGTTATCTGCATATATCAAAAGGGTCAAACTCCACTGCAATACACAGCGTTGGGGCGGTAACCTCAGATGTGCAAAGGGCTATAAAAGATTACAGGGCCAATTCTTACGACTGCCCAAAGCAGAGGATGGCTTGAGAAACCAGAGCATGTGTATACTTGGAAGAAAAAGCCTATTTCTGGTAAGACAGCATATGGCTCCAATGTCCATCAATTTTTTTTACAGTGGATGCAGTCAATAATGATATTTTCTTTCATTGTGACATTTTGTACATGTGAAAACAATTATTTCACTACTGCCACAATATGTTTCTTCCTCTCTGGCACAAATGGCATAGATCCTGGTTTGCTGTGCTTACGACGATTCAGTTCCCTAGAAACAAAAAACACAAGGGTGAAGTTCAGTAGTCAGCACAAAGATTTAACAAATACTAAATTCTTCTTGAGCTATACTACAATTTAAAAAAAAGAATTGCTCTGTTTTTATTAATCAAAACCCACATACTTCCTCCTTTGAGAAGGATTGTCCCTTTCAAAAATAACTTTAAAATTGGCTAATTTTGAAAAGTTTCAAACAGAGCCTTTCTTGAGAGCCCCACTTACTTGGCTTTTATGTCAACAGGATTTGCTGCACAAGTTTGTAGAATTTTTCTAGCTGAGAAAGATGACTAAAACCTACTACTTTTTAGTTTTACTGTTAAATTTAATGGCTACAAAGTATGCCACCTTCTACTCCTAGAAATTCCAATATGGCCATGATCCAGGTGATAGAAAACACTCATCCTGGAGTCCGGTATTAAAAAAAAAAAAAGACAAAACCCCAAAACAAACCCAAAAACATCTCCACACATTTCAGTCAGCCCATTCCATTTCCATTGCAATGTTGCATCATGTCATGCTTAACAGAGCATTATGGCTTCTAGGGCTTCTTCCAACATGATATTTTCTCCTGTTTCCTCAGTGAACTTTTGGGAAACAGCCAGTCCTCACTGACACTGGCATTTGACTGCATTTTCCTTATAAACAGAGGTTAATCAGTCCTGTACTTCATGAGCACTTATTCAGATGTTAAAAGTAGCTCATTGTTCCTCCCACACACCCTAGTTCTATCACTCCCATACATTGCTGCTACAGCACTGCAGTGATGCATTTTGTTAAGACCAAGAGAAAACAAAGCCAGAAGAGGAAGACAAAGACATACTTTCGCCGACGAGCTTCTCTCATGATACGTTGCTCCTTGATTTGGCAATAGATACTCTTGGGCAGGTGACGATGTTGAGCAATGCGTCTGATCTTCGGGTGATACTGGAACTTCTCCTTCAGCTTCTGATTGTAATTCATAGCTGCCTTCTCTCGTGGTGCAAGCTATGGGGAAAGTACCACAGACAAACATGTTATGAAAGAACAGGGATTTAACTGTCACGATTTTCTCTGCAAAACAAAATCAATTTTTCTTTCAAATGGATTCCTTCTAGCAAATGGCTGTAACCACACGAATGTCAGAATTAGGGTAGGTAAGTATCAAAAAGTTACAATTTCAACAACACTCCAACACAAAATATTATCATAATTTCAAGGTTCAATTAAGTAACTGAATTTACTCCTTGATAATCAGATTTTAATGTGCTGTAGAGAAAAGGAAAATGGAAACAGCAGATAGTAAAACCTCTTTGATCAGAGTCTGCCTGCTTTCCTAACCTCTGATGATGATAAACTTGCTGTGAAATAAAGATTTGCAAGCATTTTAATCACTAGCCAGTGTAAGTTAATATGCTATAAATGAATTGTCTTCATTAAGAGCTTTACAGACAGCTCTTTAGGTGGCTTAAATCTTACCCAGCGCCTTGATCCATTAGGAAGCACAGTGCATATATCAGATTTCAAGTATTAGCTGGACTATAGGGCACACAGGGAGTTCCAACTTTCATCATGCTGCTAAAAATATCTTAGTATCAAACACATAGAATACAGGTAAGCTAGTATTACCACAAAAGACTTTAATTTTATTCATGTTTAAAAATCACGTCTGAGCCACTATTAGAAGCACTGAAAGCAAGAAATGCCTTTTCTTGACAGCTACCTACAGAGGGTTTTTTTTTTTTCCAACTAGGCATGTTTCTTTTGGTCCTAAAACTTATTTATTGAAAGGGGGGAAAAAATAATCTGTATGTGCTGTATTTTTGTTAAAAGCATGCACTGCTTCGCAAGAAATATCAGTCTCTATGTATTTTGAATTTGCTTGGACCTCTGGGAATTTCAGCTGCCTTTCAGTCTAGTGAGCTTTCATATAAACAGAAAATCTGTTCTTTCATATAAACAGAAAATCTGTTAATATGAAATATTAACAGAGGATAATCCTATCCTCTTCTTCCTACCCTCCTGTCCAACTCCAGTATTTCAGAGATGTTAAAACCCTTCATATTTTCAAACAAGCAGTGGCACAAATCTTTTGCCCTCCCACATTTATTTTATCCACTACTACCTGCACCTAAAGTATTAAAAGCTAAACAATATTTTAGACAACTTTATTTGTTACTTTCTCAAGAAAAAACAGAACCTGACTTTCAGACACTAAACAAAAGAAGCAGTAACAAAAGCAACAACTTTATTACACACAGAAAAACTTGGATATTCTACCTATGTAATTATGAAACATGCTTTTCCCCAACTTTTAAATCAGCAATTGGCTATTCTCCACTCCGGAGGTCACTTTTAGAAGTGACTTCTGTTAGAATATTTAATGAATTCTGAAAAAATAAATACCATACTCCGATAACTTTGGTTGGAAATATCATATCATTAATGGTCTGAAAGCAAGTATTAATAAAACATATGGCAAAGGAGTTTCTCCTTTAGGACAATAAAGAAACCAGGTACCAGATGCAGAGTTGTTCATTGCTCAGAAAGTTCTTATTCAGGCATCAGAGATACATAATGCTCTTAACCTCTGTTTCTCCACACCTGATTCATAAAAACAAATCCTTCTGCTTTACTTAAGTTTATCATAACCTCTCAGATTGTGAGAAAATTTTAGTCTTAACCCTCTAAAACTATTCCCTCCCCCATCCTTTACTAAAATTCCTTCTAGTGAGCCAGCCTGAGTAGCTGGTTCACTCTTAATAAATCCCAGGTGTTCCCACTCTGCAGAAAACTACCAACATAATCCAAATTAAAGAGGTTTTATTTTAATTAAATGCAATGATTTTCCTTTAATTTAAGAGCAGTAAATTGTTGCCGATTTCATACAACCTCAATGATTCTACTGACGAGGTGAATCTGTAAATTAAAAATACATCCAGAATATCCTACGTAAAAAATTAATATAGTTTAAGAGGTGGTTCTGCTTGAGTCTGATTACATTTTTATGTGTAATGTGGTGTACAGAAAAGCATGAAGCCGGTGACTTTCCATCCAAGTATGGAATGCCAGCACCCCACGTACCAGGCTCTGCTAAGTGCGCCCTCATCTACATGATGGTAAAAGAAAATTTTGCAGTAATGACAAATTTCTGTCTATTTATGAGAGACAGCAGGTAGCAAAGCAGACTGCAATAATGTACTGAATTCCAACCTCTCTCTTGCAAGTCATTTTACAAAGGTCAACGTAAAGAGCTGAGGAGAACAGCAGTACTTCCCATTCTGCTTTGAGCCGGAGAAGGTGCTGCGAACACAGCATGATTTAGCAGGATTAGGGATTTTGTTTATAGGGACTAGAACACTCTACGATATAATAAATTGCCTATGACTCTCTCCTCCCTCCAGATGATAGAGGCTGGTTATTTTTCCCATCTAAGCAGAAGGTAAGCATTTTTCCAGAGCCCTGATTGAAGGGCTAAAACCACCTTTAAAGAAAATTTCTCCTTTGAAGGAGAGATGTATTCATACTGTACAGTATTTAAAACTCCACACTATTAGACTCTTGTAATTCAGCATGAGTGTAAGAAATGGCTGTTTATCTATCCTGCCCAGCTTGCCCTTTTAGGTTAGGGCAGACAGAGCACAGATGCAACATATTTTTAGAATGCGAACATATCCCACCAGTTTTCTACACCATAGCTTGTCTTTATTTCCTTTTTTCTCCCACTGCTTTGCTGAAAACATATTTCTAAATTTATTGCCATAAAGTTTATTACTCATTGTTTCCTTGGACCAAAAACTTATGGCTTCTTTACATCTAAATTGATGACAAAAAAAAAAAGAAAAGAAAGGTAATGCAGATGTTAAGAGCACAAAACCATAGCTAAAGGAATGAAGTTATATGTGTGCTGAATCACAAACCCAAAATCACTATGAAAAGAATGCCATGTCACACAGTATCTGGTACTGCTTGTTATCAACCTTATCTCACAAAATGGAACTGTGTACTAGAAGCAGACTGAAATGACATACAGTTATTTAGCTTTGATGCACTCCTGCTAACGTGTTTTGCTAGATCAAAACCATGAATTGTAACTGCACTTTTTCAGTCCTCACTCAAAAGCTGCTATTTCTGCATCTTGTAAGAAAGCAGCAAACCTGCACTCCACTGTTTTGCTCACTCCTGACACCAGCTTTACACTTACTGAAATACAAGTCATTCCCAAGCAGAAAGTCGCCTTCAGTTGTGCAGTACTCTGTTCTAATGCTACTTTGAAGTGAAACAGAGCCAAATTTTCCAGCTGTTACTCACAGAAGTGATGTTACTAAAACATTTACATTCTAAGAACTGCAGGTGAAGATTATTTTTTTTAATAACACGTCAAGAGACTGAAGAACAATACAGCTTTTTGAAGTTTTACTAATGGCTCATTGCTTTCTCTACAATTAAAAAAAAAAACTGATCTATCACTTTCTTTGTATTAATTAGATTAATTCTACTCCATTACTGCTGCTTTCCCAGCCTTTTCATTCAGATGAGGTTCTATTTTTCTCTTTTCCACAGAAGCCAAAGTCATTTATCTATTTTAAAGCGACTTCTGCTGTGGCTCCAACAGTGAGATCTGGGGTTTGTTACCCCTATGTAAAACCCATGCAGACTCATTTGTCAGAGGAATGGAGACAGAGCATGCCTCTGGCTCCTCCAGAGACTTTTATTCTTACTTTAATGTTTCACTGATTTTGAATAATGAGTACGATGCCAAATACATTAAAAACCAAAAGAAACATGCATGTAAGAACTGATGACTGCTAGGGCAGCTAAGATTCAGAAAGTACAACTTTCCAACTGCATAAATGTTCATCAGTCACAACATAAGCACTATATATTCACTATAACTTCTGGGGAACACAGCAACACCAAAACCAAGTAAGACTAAGTGCTCACCAAAGCAAAAAAAAAAAAAATAGCATGTTTGATTGCAATTTTTCTTTCAGGATGCTGGTTTCTATCCACCCCCACCCCAAAAATATCCATCTTAAAATACAAAGTATTACAAGATGTTAATGTTATATCAGAAATATGACCTTTGGATGAGTCATTCAATCAAATCTTCTCAAAGAAAAATAGCAGACCAAGCAACTAAGCATTTAAGATACATTCTGACACTTCTGATAGAATTACTGAATGTTCAGTTTTGAATATTCAAAGTGTTCAAAAAATAGCCACAGACTATGGAAAAACTGGACATTTATAAAATGAGCAAGCATATGTCTACGAAGGTAAGAACACCAATCCCCTAAAAAAAAGAGGGACCAGGTTCTAAAGAAAAATAGTGGAACCAGATAAATAGCCATTAACAGTTGCAGTGTTAAGAATCACAGGAATTACCAGGTTGGACTGAACAAGCATTGGCACAGTTGCCAGAATCCAAGCGACATTTTCAAGATGTATACAAGAATGAGATAAGCCATAAAGCTTCCATGTTCAAGTCCTATTAGCAAAAACTACTCTTGAAACATTTGAAAAGTAAAATTTCATAGTAATTCTGAAAAAATTAACAACACTATAGCAGCTTCAGCTACTAATTTCGTATCTAGATTGTGTCCTGCTAAATTCAAGGCTTCAACAGCATAATGCTGGAACATATTTCCACCTAAGATATGAGGACATGAAACATTACTTATTATTATAACATAATTCTTTACAAGTTCGTTAGCATCGTCGATGTGAAATGAGAGTAGTTTTTCTACATAATTCTCTATATCCCTTGTAAGTTCTTCCTGTATTTCTAAATAATTTTGCTTTCTTAAGATATCTTTTGATGTTGCAAGGTGGTTTTTTGAAGATAGGATGACAAGTTTTGTATTCTAAGTGATGGGATGATTTCTGACAGTAAAAAAATAAAACACAAATCCAAAAAAACCCAACAAACAAACAAAAAAATCAAACAAAAACCTACATGTCACTTGACCTGTGTTATAGATAGCTATTGACTTAGTTCTCTTGAGAGCCAACAGCCAAAGAGCTTTGACAGAAATGCTTACAAACCAGTACACGTACGCATGCAACAAAAGCTGCATTTGTATGATCCCACATCAGAACTGAATTGTATGCACAGTCTCCAAGAGGCACGTTAAGCAGCATTAACTTTTACAAACAAGAAAAAAAAAAAGGCAGGTTATTTTATGTAGGATTCACTTCCTATTTTATGTAGTAAGACAAGAGTAGTAGTGTCCAATACCTGATAGTCATAATTGGTAGCACTTTTTAGGC
Source organism: Gallinago undulata (assembly GCA_026546715.1). Taxonomy (NCBI): domain Eukaryota; kingdom Metazoa; phylum Chordata; class Aves; order Charadriiformes; family Scolopacidae; genus Gallinago; species Gallinago undulata. Next base: position 132,172,413 of record JAOTQQ010000012.1, on the reverse strand, counting down.
CCATCCCCGGCCAGTTTCCAGGGATGCAAATAGTTCAGAAAACAGCAGAATGTCATTTACCACTCTAGATTTTGAGTACTTAAACAATATCTAAGTTGTCCTTCTGATACAGAGTATTTCTATGATGCAGGAGTATTTGGGTTTGCCCATTACTCCCAGAGCCAAGTATCATAAGAAAAAGAGCCAATGGCATCTAGTAGTCAATAGAGTGAATTTGCTGTTCACACCTGAAAATACTGGGAATCATTCTATATAAAAATAATATTTTCTACATTCTTTTTACCCACTTGTCCTTCATCCATAGGGCTAAGGGTAAAGATGCACATCAACAATATCAGACAATTCTCTAATAGAACAACATCTTAGAGAGAGACAGCATACTCTCTCACTAAGAATATAATAAAGAAAATTTTAAGTTAATAATGTAGAATCAGGTGAAAAGGGCATTGCCATGAACATATGGCTATGACAAGAAGAAAACAGGCATTATTTCTGCCCAACACCACACCGTCTAAGCAAATTCAACAAAAAGTTAAATCAAAAAGTAAAGTCTATACTGAGCTTTGCAGCATCCTTGGAATTAGCAAGTATGTGATGGATATTTAAATGCTTGACTGAAGTCCTTCATGGGAAAATACCAAGAATCAACTCAGAACAGAAAAAAATTTAAATAAATCAAAAAACATCCTCAACAGAAGAGTTATTCCATTAAAGAAATTAAATTTAAACACTAGTTTGCAACCACAAATACTGTGCAGGCTAGAAAGCCGTTTTTTGTTGTTTTGGAGGGTTTTTTTTCCTGTTGTTTGGTTGGTGTTGTTTTTTTTTTTTGTTTAAATCTACTGCTCTATAGCAAAGATGAGAAAAATAAGACTTCCAAATAGCTATGGTAGACCATAGCCAATGATACCCATGTTGTTTTAGCTGTGCTAAAAACACTCCACACCCAGTGCACAACAGTCCATGAATTATCCCATTCCATTGCATTGTAGCCCTAAGTACTCCTGCCACTCCCATTCACCTCTACCTCTCCCAGGTCTGCTTCACTTCCCTCCTATTAGTATACTATCACTTGATGGAGCTTCAGGTTATCACAAGCAGCCCTAGACATGACAATGCAATAAATTCATTCCCTTGAAAGTACAATATTCTTCCCTGAATTACAGATTCCCTCTCCTCCTTCCTGAATCTTCCACGAGATCAATCAGAAATTCCCACAAGCGTTGTTTGACAGCTATGCTGATGGGCTCAGAAAAAGCAATGTAAGCACCCCCAAAATACCCTAACAATATAAATCTACATAAAGGGATTACTCCCAGCTGACAAAGTATCAAATTCATTCTCCAAAGTCATTCATACTTTAACACAACTGTGCAGATGAATATATGCAAGAGGTAACTGTAACAGAGTGTTTTGGCCTTGTCTATATGTAAACGTTTAAACAAGTGTAAGGGAACAGACATGTATCTAATTAGACTGATGTCTGCTCCTGCTAGGAACACTTCAGCCAAGCTGACTTACATTGAATTAAATAGACTTCAGACACCACACTAGTCTGCCCACTTGGTATCGGAGAATTATACAGGTTAATGGCAAACTCAGTTATGCATCAGTGCAAATAGTCTATTTTACAATGCAATCACCTAGAGTATAAACCGCTCATGAGTCAATCACATTCCAGTCAAAGTTTTTAAATGTGGTAACCCTAAACTTCAGTAGAATGACTTATGCGTGGCAAATCAGAACTTACTGCTTTTTCTCTAGTGCAAAGGGATGAATTCTCACCTGCAGCACCCAAGTAAAAAACTCTATTTAGAACTGATTATTATTTTTAACATTAAACAAGGACAAAAAAAAAACCTCTCACCTCACTTAGGTGATTCTATGATTGCGTAGCAAGAACAAGGCATGTAATTTTTTTATTTTAAGTTGTAATAAATAAAATGAACTATACCATGCATGTCAGTTTTCAAATTAAATAAAAACTACCATTTTACCTTTTCCCCTTCAGAAACACAGTTTTAGAAGGTGAACAGGCTGACCAGTTGTAATAACAAAAAAGCCTCAAACATCTTGTCCCATGATAACAAAAAGCAAAATGCAACTCTTACCATGCCCAGTTTTTCAGAAGCATTAGCTTTCCACAGACGAATATTCATCTCATCTGAGCCACACAGAATATATTTGTTATCTGAAGTCCATTTTACAGTGATGACGTGCTGCATTCGCTTTGTGTGATATACCTCCCTAAAGCAAAGAAAAACATTTTTAAATGATCTATCATCATTTTTCCCCATCAACATTACCTTTTAAATAGGAGAAAGCATTCTGTTCAGTGCAAAATATCCTACTTTTGGGTTTTTTTTCTTTTTTAAATCTGAGGTTTTTTTAAACATTTTGCAGATGTTAAATCTAGAGAGAGATAAATAAAGTATGATGGCTAGACTGACAAAACTATCACCTATGATAAAATGCTTTTAAAAATAAGTGTTGTCATAGAAGTTACAGTAAATAAAGAATAACTCCTTTTGCAAAATGTGCCATTGATGTATAATATGATATACTCATATGCATAATATAATGTGCATACCATTCCCAAAATAATTGAAATCAATATGCTGTTGCACTGATCAGGCATTACAGAATGGGACTCCAGAAGAATGGGTGCCAAAGAATCTGACAGCACTGTTATGAACAAGAAAGAAAACAGTGAATAAACACCTCCAGCTCTCCATTTATGAAATGGCAATGGACTGGCTATTCTTCATTGTGATTTCCCTCTTTTCCCTAAAAATGGACTCCCTTATCATTGTCTAAAGGAATCCTAGGAAAAATTTTGTAACCCCAAGAACTCAAAGGAAAGTCTCCAGTCCTGCAAACCAAAACTCAACAAGAAATATCAGCTAGTATACAAGGATCCAGAACAGCTGCGTGGCTAAAGCATAAATTACATTTAGTTTCTACCAATTAGGCTCCTGCTCAACAAGTACTGTCACTTGTTGAAAAATGTTTCCTGATGTTATATTTAAACCAATATTTAAAGGAAACTCATCTAATTTTCATTAAGTATGTATCAAACAAGCAGAACAATATTATTCATAAAGTTATTCTTTTATTTCGGCTATAAAAATATAGGACTAAGTACACTTGTTAGTAATTTCAATTATTTATTCTTTGTCTTTAGAACACTAATAAGTAAGGCCTACTTACTGTCCACTAATACCCACTCTTTTGGTATATCAGTCACGCACTGCAGCTTATAGACCATTCTCTTTCTTCTACCCAGTTATTTTTACAAGTAAAATCTGAGTAGTAATGGAAAGGAAACATGGAACAACACCTATTCAAGAGCTGTGGAAAAACTAGACTGGTGTCAGCCTTGAGGGGTTGTGAGAAAAACAACAGTAATCAATATACTACCTTAAATAAGCTTTAATAAGCTTAACCACCTCTCATAATTCACAGTTATTTTTGTAGAGCATCACTTAACTATGTGGAAGAGTGAGCACGAGTACTTTCAGAAAACATTAATACATCAGCATTTTACTGATGTTGCTGTTTAATAACGTGCACAGACGCATTTTCACAAGCATTCCTATGTTTACTTTTATTTTACTATTTGGCTCAATAACAAAGCTTTTCTTCACCCACCTTTGGGGAACAAACTACTTTTCCTCTCCTTGCTCTGAATTTTCAGCTTTTGCCTCTCCTGTTACTGCCATCACAAGTTATTAAATATCATTCTCAGGGAAAGAAAAACACAAAACATGGCCAAATAACCAGAATCTGTCATTTTTTAAAAGTTCACACAGACACCCAGTTCCATTTACCAAGAATTTACTAAATTTAATCAACTTCATAATAAGTCTTATTTCTTATGGATAATCAATTTCCTAATTAGAATTTTCATTTTAAAATACAACAGAAACCAATGGAAGTTAGGAGTTTTTCAGACTGGCAGAAGATCAAAAGTCAAAACTGGAGTACTGTCAGGATCCTTGTTTACATATAATCTTAACTGCCTCCTCACTTTTCCAAGTGGGCTCAGATCTTCCATTTAAAGACTCTTCATGGTATTAATTTCAACTGCATAACTCTGAAAAAACCCAGCTTCTAATGAATTTCAAGTGTCCCAGTTAGCTTATATAAGGCTACGTTCTTCACTTGTAAGGCTCTTCCTTACTACATTTATGGCCATCACACAGAACGGGGGAAAAAAAAGGTGTGGGGGGGGCTGAAATAAAGAGAATAATTCCTTCCACAGACTTTGGCAACAATCTTCTATAATGTGGAATAAAGCTTTTTACTGCTGAATTAAGGGGTCTGCAAGCTTCCCCTCAAAGATGTACTTTAACTTTGCATATCACCACTTTTGTGAACATAACTATTGCATATAAAGGAAAATCTGTAGAACACAAGAACTGCTTAATACAAGAACTATTAAAAAAAAAAACAAAAACAAAAACCAAAAGAACCCACAAAGGAACTGTAATACTTAATTACATTTACAATATTATTGCAAGACGGGAAGAAAATAAAAACTACTCATAGATTAGTTATAAAAAAAAAATGTAAACACACAGACCCTGTCAACCTTTAATGCAGTACAGGAGCATAGAAACAGTTACACTGAATAATGCATACATAACTGCATCAATCAATAATAAATACATATTCCTCCTCTTACCAATATTTCAGTATTGCCACTGCCTAAACCACCTAGAACTTGACTTAGTAGCAACTTTATGCGAAGCCAAGTTTGCAGAGAGGAAGGCAAGTAGAAGTAAAATAAAGTTAAGAATAAATAAAACAGGGGAAGAACTGACAACAGAGAATAACAAGGTAGGTTTATGAAGAACAAATGATACCAGACAGATCTGATAACTTCTTCAATTTTCACCAAATTGAAAAAAAAAGAAATAGTAACAATGGAGACACAGTAGATCAAATCTGAACCTCAGGAAAATATTTAATACAGTGCCTCATGAAATCTTACATGAAAAACTAATTTAAAGTGAATTGTATTCACAGCATTGTCACATGAATCAAAAGCTGGTTAACAGGATATAAACAAAAGGTAATAAGCAGACCAAAACAGATCACAAAAGTCTCCCAAACTGATCCTCAGGAATTCATACAACAATGAATTGTCTTTAGCAATCATCTATAGCAGACAAAGACAGTCCTTAGATAACCAAATGCTACAATGTTGTAAGGCAGTGCAAACTTGAGTGGTAACAGATACAGTACAATGTAACCTAAAAACATGAAATAAAGAGGGAAATAAAATGTGATTCATCTTGATAAAATACAAATGAGTATCCCCAAGAACAATAATCCACTGTAATTTTAATCCAAAACTGTCTAAGTATTGCTATTTCTTAAGCAGTTCTACTCTAATGCATACTCCAGAATTATCTGTCAACCTCAAGTCATATACAGAGTAAGATTTCAATATTCACAGGAAGTGAATGCCCCAATGAAGATGTTAATGAATTAATAACTTTGAGGCCGGTAATGGGAATGAATGACAGCACGAGAGAAAGGTGTAAAAATCACTCACCTGCTGTGACCTTTGTCTACAGGAAAAATGCGGACAGACTTATCAAAGCTAGCAGAGACAAATTCTTTCCCAGTGGGCGAGTAATCCACATCAAGAACAGCAGACACATGATCCATATGCACCATCACAGGTGATTCAAGAAAGCGCATATCAAAAGTATATAAGCTTTAAAATAAATACACCAAGAGCTTAATATCTTAACAACTCCTAAGTAAATAGTACATTTTTGCTGAACGGATACTTTAATCATACATAAAGACACTTAAGGACAGATTCATACTGCAGAGGGAACTTGTTAAAACTGCTCATAACACATGAAGAGAAAGAATGATGCACTGTTTAGGGCTTGAAAAAAGTTTATTAATCAGAGGTTTTAATTATTGGATCAGACGAAGAACAGATGGTCTCCACTATTCCCTTCATGTCTTCATGGGTCACTGACCAAACCCATTTCTCCAACCACCACACTGTCCTCCTTTATTCCATCTTCAGCTATAAGTATATAACCTGAACTTGGACAAGCAGCTCTGAATCATTACAACAAGCCTATGAACTCTCCAAGGTTTCTAGATAATCCCATATTGGGAACTCCTAATTCAATATCTTCTGTGAAGTTCTCATTTGGTTGGCACCTTCTCTTACTGCCTAACTGTCTTTAAGTCAGACAAGGAAAGGAAAGCTTGGTCCTTCACTACATGGAGCTATTAGTTCAGCAAAGCACTCTACTACCTGCAGAAAAGCATTATGTTAAAAATAAACACACAGCTTGTGGACCACAGCTTGCTCTTAAGCACTTTAAAGCTCGGGTGAGGTCTACCTGTACTGCCTTTGAATCAGCAAGCCCACTGACACACAGCAAAGCATAATGACCAAGCAGATCGTTAATTTGCCTAGGGCCAATAAGCAAAGTGCTTTATAGACAAAGCATTTAATGAAATCCGCTTAAGATACACAATTCAGTAGAACTACTATACAAAAAACTTGTGATTTAGCAGGTTTCTCACCCTCCGTTCTGCAGATGAATACATAACTAGAATTAGTTCTATGTCTCTTATTCAATAGTTTACTGGCAACTATTGCTTTTTCCCTCTAAATTCCCCAAGAAAAAAGTACGCTAGCATCATATTCAAAACCACAACTCCATATAATCAGGTAACACTTGCATATGTGTTGCTGATACATCTATTTGCCATTGCACTTACAGGAACTGTAATAATTTGCAAAAGTACAGTTGCCCCTGACAGTAACAACTACCATTTTCAGTTTAGCAGGGCAAAGGGGAAAGATTTATAAACAAACAGACTAGATACCCTGTTAGCGTTAGCACACCATAACCAAAATAAGTGAAAAGCAGGACATTAAATACAACACCCACTGTCAAGGTCTGAGCCAGATCTCATTTCCTTGGAAAAACAGCCTTAAGTGATAAAATTCCTATGTTCTAGAAGAAAACAGTGATCTATTGTTAGATCACTGACTTCCTGGAAAAAACAACGTGAAGCACATTTTGCAGTGGCCTAGTTTTGACGAGAGAGATTTTTCAATATCAGATTAGCTGTTCACAGGAACGGTATTGTTCAAAAGTGAAAAAACCTGCTCTGAGACACCAGAAGGATATTGCAGTCTCTGGAACTGTTTCACAAAGGATTAATTTACTTACTTTCTTTTTTTAAGAAAGGGTTTCATTAAAATAGTTTATCAGTACAATATATCAAGCTTCACAAGAGTTGGATTGAAAATAAACACTTATATTACCTGAGACTAGACCAATAGTATTTATTTACCAGGTGCCATTGCAAGGTACACTTGCATTGGTTCAACTGCATTTTTGGTAAGTAACACCGCTTTTTTTATCCCTGGGTACTGAAATTCAGGGAAAGAGGCAGTCTACTATCAATTTAATATTTTTTTTTTTAAATCAGTGAGGCAATAATTATCAGGTTATTACTTAAATGATTCAAATTTAGAATTCATGTAGGTTTTAAAAATGTATTTTAGCATGATGATAAATAACTAAAATACAAATTAAAAACATAACATGATCAGGATTTTCAAAAAGCAAGGTCACACTTACTTGTAATCTTCATTTGCTGCAGTAAAAATGAAAGCTTCCATGGGGTTCCAACATAT